>JAODJW010000068.1:608423-623186 GCA_026777045.1 Hyperopisus bebe
GCCCCGCACTCACAGCGCCAGTCTGCCCCGCACTCAGTGCCAGTCTGCCCCGCTCTGCCCCGCACTCAGTGCCAGTCTGCCCCGCTCTGCCCCGCACTCAGTGCCAGTGTACAGGCCGGCCATGACGTCTCCAGATGTCCCACAGGGCAGCACAAGCAACTGATTCGAACGCCTTATGAAAATTGATAATGGGTCCAAAGAAACTCTGCCGATATTCATGATAATGACTGATGATGATACACTTTGATACACTTCTTAGGCGTAAAACCAGACTGCACCAGTTGTAGAGAGGTAAGCCATCACAAATCCTGTTGAGGATCACCCTAGCAAGGAACTTACCTCGCACTAAGAGCAAGGGTTATCACTCTGTAGTTGTCACAATCTAGGTGATCACCCTTCCCTTTCCAGATAGGGATAGCTAGTCCTATTTTCCAGTCAGTTGGGATGACACCTGCCTCCCAAATGGAAGCAAAGATTGCTTGCAGTGCCGGGAAGACAGCCTTACCACCAGCCTGGAGAAGTTCACCCTGGATACCAGAGATATTCCTGTGGCCTTCCCTACCCCCAGGTGGTTCACAGCTAATAGGAGCATCAGCCTCAAGAACTGTGGACCCAGAGATGTTCAACATTCTAGCAGGAGGATCAGCTTTAAACAGCTGTTCAAAGTAACTGGCCCAGCAGTTTACAACTGCAGGATCATTCTATCATCTGCCCTGACTGCAGCTATCCAAGGAATGGATTTGGATGTGCATAATGCTTCGAATCCTCTGTAAGTTGGACGTGGGTCACTAGACCACAGATGGTGTGTCACCTGCTCACAGATTCGTCTAACACACGCCTCCTTATCTGCCCTCAGAGCGCTTGTAGCCATCCTGCTCAGTTGCCGGTACAGAATGGAATTGCCATCAAATCATGCACTGCGACTTGTCTCAGTAATATCCAGGGTGCCTTCCGAAATAAAACACCTTCTTCTGGGAGCCCTAGCAACACAAACTCAACCCACAGCAACCTTCAGCGTCTTGCCACGGATGATCTCCCACATCACAATGGAGTTGGCAGTTGTACCCAAGTCTTTAAGTTTCTCACACAAACTGCATGCAGACTTATTAGCCCGATCTTGGAGTCTGGCCAGGTCCCCCCTCATTCTCCTAATAGATGTTAACCTACTGGACATAATCTGAATCTTCAGAGTAGCAACAAGAAGTGTGTGGTCAGAATTCACAAACTGGGCGCTTCTGTAGACCCTACATTTCTGTTGAAATCCCCGTTGTCTGCCCATCAAGATGTGACTGATCTCCTTCACTGTACCACCAGTATTGGAGTACTATGTCAAACAATGTGGCTCAGGGTGCTGAAATGGGGATTCAGTAACCCACAGCCTCTAAAATGTCGCAAAATTAAGGAACATGGAGCCACTTTCCTCCCAGTGGACCGACACAGTCCTCATAGCTAGACGTCAGTGCCAGTGGTCACATTGAAGTCACTCACGACCAGGGGAGTGCCACCTCATGGGCACCCATCAACCACCGAGTGAATTTGCAAATAAAATGTCTCCCTCACTGTGGTCAGAGCATACACTGAGACGACAGACAAGACACCAAGAGAGTGCCTTAGCCTGAGTCTCATAATATGCTCGTTGAAAGGAGTGACATTGGACACCGTTGGGAGGAGTCACAGTAACAGCTACTCCCTGAGTATGGCAGCCATCAGAGTGACCAGACCAATAGTAGCTGTTCCCACCTTCAGAGATCTGGCCACTCCCCAGTTTGTGTACCACCAAGAGTGCTGCCTCTGGAATGCGGTGTTTATGAATCTTCTCTGACAGCAGAGGAAGATGGTCGTCTTACCAGAGGAACAAGACGTTCCACATGCCTACCCGAATGAGCCACCTCAGGTTGGGACCCAAGTGCTATCACACGGCGGACGGCTCCTCAGCACCACACCAGTTCCAGTCCCCAACAGACCAGACCCAGTTGACTCTGGCACTTTCCATTCTCCTACGGATGAGGCTCCTGAGGGCGTCCTTCATGGTGCATGCAACCTTCCAATGAGCAGCTGCAGCAGAGGTGCTCCTGCGAAGAGCAGAAAGTGTCCTGTCTTTTTTGTTGGAGTTGTTTGAAGTTTATACAGTGGCTGGAGTGCCAATCCTGACACCAACCCCCTTTTTCCATGCAAGTTGGAGGGCTGCTCCAGGGCCTGCTGCAGTTTAAAGTCATACCCAGGACACAAGGTGCACTGATGTCACATTTTCAGTGCCGATACAATCAACAGAGGGTATCGGCTAATATTAGTACTGATGTGATACATGAGCTTTTTTTCAAACTAGTAAATACAAAACAAAGAAATGTATGCCAAAAAAGCACGGGTAATTCAGAAACATAGACATGATGTACTGTTTCACGTCGCTTTTACATTGTTCTAAGTGTTTTTAAGGCATTTGCAGTTTAATGTGAATATCTTCCATGAGTGTGTGTGCAAGTGGCAAAAGCTCTACAGTTTTTCTTCCATTGGCAACAGCATCACTTACACTTTTTTTGGAATAGCAGCCCCATATGTATCTCAAGCTGTAGTGAGTGCGCAAAACAGCCCAAGCTAGTGCCTCCCAAATCATCCATTGCTTTCTTTATATTACTCACGTTATCTTGCACAATTGCGTGTGCTTTGTTTAGTGGAATTGTCCAGTAAACCCTACTTCCACCACTCAATACAAGAACTCTCAATACTAATTCTTGTTTCAAGCATAAAATACTTGCAGATTGTCTCCCTTTTATTTGATGTTCTTAGACTTCTACTGCAAAGGGTATGCAGATGACATCACAGCAAGCAGATGTCACTGCACTTGCACCCACTGAGTGTTCAGCTTGAATGCCACAAAAACACATCTAAAATGGGGAAGAGTTGTCATGCAATTGATTGTACAAATTAATCTAACATGAAATTAACATGAAGCTATTTTCAGACTGCCGAAAACTAAACAAATGTTGGACATGGATCAATCACATATGGCTGGTACCAGATCCATCTAGTTAGGTATGGATTGGTGCTGATACCAATCCCAAATGTTGGATTGGTGCATCTCCAATTTAAACCCCATCAAGGGTCCACATTATTTAGCACTGGGGTGTGGGGTTTTGCTTGTTTATTTTTTTTTTTATAACCTCAGTGAATTTCTGTACAGTTCACTGTTTGCTGATTGTTACCAGGTGAAATGGGCCAGTTAGGGTGATGTATGACTCCATTGTGCGTGACCATATGTTGTACTTCAATGAAGATGTGTTGTGGTGCCTGAGTATTTTCCTCTGTGTTCATTGGTCTTCTGTGGTAAAAGTAAAACTCAAAACACACAAACTGGAAGCAAGATTTATTGAGACGTAAGCCAATGCAGAGAAAACAGTGGAAATGAAAACACAGACTTCGAAACTACCCAGTGTCACCTGGTCCTGATGGTTGGGGAGAATTTCAGCTGTAAGGTTTATGGAGGACTTGGGTTAGTTTTAACCTCCAGGGAAGAACAAATTTTGTATGGTTCGCAGCCACTGAGGTTTGATAGAGTGGGTTGCAGTAGGGCTCTGCAGGGGAGATGGAAATGGTAGCTGGCAGTTAGTTCTGCTGTTAGCTAATGGCTGTCTGCAAGGTGTGAGTTGGAAGCTGATCTATATTCCATGCCAATGAGGCAGTGACCAGATTGAAGGTTTTCCTGAGCTGGGGTTTCAGTTATGGAGAACAGCATGTTTAGATTAATAGGACTAAATGTCTCCTTCTGTTGGTGCAGTGTGCTGTTTTCCTGGGATGTGTGTGTAAATGTATACACTCTGTTGATTCATGTTTATGTACGTAGGCATCAAATAAACTGCACAGATAATAAGCATGTGGCTTACACTGGATGGACATCCCTTAAATTTTTCTTGAAAAAATTAAATCATTGTAGTTTTGATATGCTTTAAAATGATGATTTAATCGTCAGGTATCCATTCATGTGCGTATTTTGGGATGAAAATTGTTTACCATGTCTCTTATTTGTGAATATTATTTTTATGGTTGTAGTTATACATCACCTTTTATTAAATATACATGAATTTACTTTGTGAAATGGAAAGAGTTGACTCTGTTGGGTGAACACCTAAGTTTGACAGAAGCTTGCACACCTAAGTGATCTAAAATCTGTGCCAGACCAAAGAATGTTTTCAAAGTAAACAAGTATGCAATGTGTAAATTTAAACTAACCCTATCTCTCTCTGTCCCGTAGCTCTTGTGAAGCTCTTGGGTTGCTGGTGTGGCTGAATTCTCTCTGGACTTGAGCGTTACATTCAGAAGACTGAAGCCCAGACTTACGGTCTACCTTTCACGGAAGCCGAACCGTGAGAGGAGAGAGGAAGGCACCTGGCGGATCATGACGGCTGATAAGGACAGGGAGCGTGAGCGACGGGACAAAGCCCGGGAGGGGGAGAGCGTGCGGCCGCGGCGTAGCTGCACGCTGGAGGGGGGGGCACGCAACTATGCTGAGAGTGAACACAGTGAGGAAGACGACGACGCTGCCGCCACCGCCGCTGCCACCGAGGAACTGGCCAAGAAGGGCAAGAAGAAGCTACCCAAAAAGAAGTCCCGGTATGAGCGTACAGAGAATGGGGAGATCACCTCTTTCATCACGGAGGATGATGTTGTCTACAGACCTGGTGGTAAGTAGGTGGCGTGAGCTGCTGAAATCACAGTGAGATGATTAGCTGCACAAAGTGTAGTTCAGGGTTACTCGAGTATTTTTCCCTGTGGGCCAAATTCAATTAGCAACACATAGCCAAGGCACCTGCTAATCGGGGACAGCATTTTAAATGTTTTTCGTGATAAAATTTGCAGAAGATGTCAAATTTTGCCAGCTGAGAGGGGGAAGGGAATTGCCTGCATGGTTCACATTCAGTTGTGTTTCATTCTGGATGCAAAAAGACATTAAAATGGACAGCACCAGAATATAAACTTTTCCTCAACAAAAAGTACTTTAATTTGACCACTGTGGGTCATCTTATTGAATTTCATTACAGAAGTGCGTTTGTGTGATGACTGGACAATTTCAGAACAGATTTCTAAAATTAAAGAAAAATGGGTGATGTCTCTGATGGTTTAGATTCCTCTGTGGATGTCATTCTGATTGCTTTCAGGTTTTACACTCAAACTTATCACAGCAGGTGATAAAATATCACATAATAATAATGATGAGTATGCCAGTCCTGATATTTATTATTATCATCAATTCATTTCAGAAAGCTATTATTCTGGACGATGCACACTTGGATACCTTGGGTACTTGAGGTAATATAGAAGAATATTCACATGCTCACTGTAGAGTTGGTGCTCTGTTCTCAAGATATCAGATATTCGTACAATTATGCTCCAGGCTTCCACCTTGAGTTTTTGATTTTTTTCCTTATTGGTTTAGTTTCCTCGAGCTTTTAGCGGAGACGAGATTGTTTTTGGGGCGTCATCCCTTAGTGGGATTCCATACGAGGATGCATCATGAAGTGCTGGTAACTAGGGAGCCCCAGACTCTGTCCCTGATTGGCAGCTGGCCACCGTCACTGTTGCCTATGGGACTTCAATAAATACATGGAGTTTGTGTTCTACCTGTGTCACGTAGCTTTCCTAGAGGTATTTGTTTCCTCAGGACATTTAGTTAGGTTAATTCAATCACCCATTGTGTCTGAGTCTCAGCCTATCCGTGTGTCTGTATGTGTTTGGCCCATAGAAATGAATGGTTGGTCCCCACAAAGATATGAATACAAACATTCATATCTTGGCTCCAGGTCCCCGGAATCCTGTACTGAAAATAGATGAACAGATATGATGTGACTTACAATGCAAGTTGCGCACAATTTGTTGGACAAAACTGTAGCCCCAGAAGAGATTTATAATTTGTCCTAATCTAACAAATGTGGTTCTTTAGTGCTTGCCAACAAGAAAGTGATTTACCATGAAGTTTTCTATTATTGCCTGGATTCAAGTAGGAATTGATTTTATACACTCTATTTATTTAAGAGTAGTTTTATCATGTAATGACAAGCCATTGGCCTCAGGACTCTGTAAGCATTGACATTTGACATGTGCAGAAATAGATTGTAGTGTCTCATTTTGAAGACTTGGCAGACGTGTCATGCAGGGTTCCTCTGTGCTTGTCCATGTACCATCTCTGCTGAAGGAGGAGGCATGGGTGGCTGCTGGAATTCGTTTGTATTTTGCTCCGAGCAGGGATCAGGCTGTAGAATTCTAAATAATTTATCTTTTTATTTTGATATAGTACTGTGGCCAGTAGGCAAGGCTAGAAGAACACTTCTCAGACTTGTCATGGCAAAAAAGGAAGTAAACGGAATGAGTCTGTTTTGTATGCTGGCTAGTAAGTGGAACTGATCGGTGCTCTTTTGATCTAAGCCTCCAAGCTATGAGAATGTTTTGGTTTCATGCATCTACTGAGATGAGTCTGCTGACAAGCCCAGAGAGGGGCCATAAAAACCGTCATCCACAGGTCAGACCCAGCAACACAGAGTTACACAGACCTTCTTTGACTACCTCTTTGCCACCTGAAGATCTTCAGTCTTCCTATCAGCTGGGTATATTGAAACTCCATGATTTACGATTCAGTGTTTATGTGCACCCTGTCGTGTGTCCTGCAGGTTCTTCTGAACCTTAAAGCCAGGTTCTGACTTGCGATGGCATTTGAAGTAAAAATACTAGTTGAATTTTATTAGTAATTATTCAAATAATATTCAGTTAAAGCCACCTTCACCACAATCATATAGAAATATGTATGGGATATGGATCAAAATATTTATTTTTTTCCATATATAAGATATTGCTGCTTGTTGTAAACCGTTGAAATGTAACTTGAATAAATTAAAGTGAAACAAGTTAAACTGATGAGAGAGCTGAAGTTCAGTAGCATACAATAATGCTGAATAGCCTGTGCCTTGGGCAGTCATGGGGAATGAGTTTGAGGATTTTTTTTTTTTCAATCAAGGAAATCAAGGGCTTATATTTACACCCTTGTGTCTTCCATTAAGCACATTCTTGAGGTGATTTTTGCACTAAACGTGGACATGCTTTTTATCTGGCAACACTTTTACGGTTGTTTTTCTTTAGTGGACGCTTTAAACTAAAGCAGATTTGGCTGGTGATTGGTGGTTAAGGGCCTCGCTAACGGGCCACATGGTGACATCACTCTGCCAACCTTGCCATCCTGAGCTACTGATACGCACACCACACACATTCTCTTATAATCCACTGGAAATACCTTACTGCTATGGTGGCTTTTGTTCAATCCGAATGTGAGATAATTGCTGCCAAAACTGCAGTACTTTCGAAAGTCAGACTTTTATGTTTATTGCTCTTGACTGTGTGTTACAGCTGGTTGTCTTTCTCTTATATTCTTTGTAATGGAAAGTGACAGCAAGAGTACAGTACTAATTTTCCGTTTTTTTTTGGGTAAAATCTGGAATTTGGACATCTGCACCTGTAAATATGTAATTTGCTTCATTTGCTACTGTGTTAATTTGGGATCTCAGAATGTAGAATTGTGTATTTCTATTCAGTGAAGGATAAAAGTGCCTTTTTATGTTATATAGTTCTTCTAATACATACATATAGAAAAAATAGGACGATATCCTTTATTACACAGTAATATAAGGCACCGCACTAAACGCTAGTCTTCGCCTTCGCGTAGGAATTCCAATCGGGTAATCAAAGGAAAACGGACATGCAGTGCACGTAGGTAGCCTATGAAACCCAATACTGTGCAGGGTAGCCTAATGTACATGTTGTATAATATTAATCTTATTAACACATTTAATTGTAAGCTGGTAAGGCTATGTGTGGGCATGGCAATATAAAACATTTAAGTTTGGAGGCATTTGTTTTGCTTATTAGGCTGTTATTAAGCAACATTTACATTTGGCTATGCCTATTCAACTGATGTTGCACATGTCACTGGTCGTTTGTTGTGGCAAACTTTTATCCTTAATTTTTAATCTGACTGATTTTTATTCAAGTGCGGGTCGGGTGTCGGTATTTATTTATAGCAGATCGGGTGCGGAATTTTATTTTATTTCTGTCGGATAACGGTTCGGATACGGGTTTAAGTATGACGGGTACGGGCGGGTGCGGTTTGTCAAAATCAGACCCGTGCAGGACTCTGCTGCTGGGTGCAGCAATAATCATATAAACATTCTTCATATAAATCATATAAATAATAAATTATTTATTATTTGACGCGACTTCATTACGTCATTTTTGCGGGTGAGGAGCGGAAATTTCTGCTGTAGGGCGGTATAATCAAAATCTCTCCCGTTGGCCAAATTTATATATCGTATACCGTTTATACCGCATAGTACTACTATCCAAGCAAGCCACGTGTTATTGTGACACTTCATATTCCAATCAGCTCATATATCTGCTTGCTGACATTTATTATTTCTGCATTTATTTAACGGAGGCCCTAACCATGTGACTGACCTCTTGAAAGAAGATGTTAGTAGTTTTGTGTATTGAAGACTACAGATTCTGTGTGTGTGTGTGTGTGGTGGGGGGGGGGGGTTGTGTGTATATATTAACTTGTGGGGACCGAATCAAAACCTACTCTTGACATTTTTCAGTCCCCTCAAGGGGGGAAACTCAGTTTTATAGAAATCTGTAATGGCAAACTAAAAATGCCAGAAGTCTCATATTTTGTTTGGTCACTTACGGTTAAGGTTAGGGCTGGATAAGGTCGTCATAGTTGGGATTAGACTTACGCCCATAGGAATGAGTGGACAGTCCCTCACAAAGATATGAATACAAAGGCATGTGTGTGTATGAGAGAGAGAGAGAGAGAGAGAGGCTGGCTGTTAAAGATGATGACATAGTGATTGATGCTCTGTTAATAGATATTCTTGGTGTGATTGACAGAGCCTAGATCTTTCACTTGTGCATGCTTATAAGGAGTCTGTAGCAAAAACTGTGTAGCAATTTGTGTTGAGTATTTAATTTTTAAGCCTAAAATCGATCTAGGGTTAACAATAAAAATATGTGTGCTTTTAAAATTACAGAAGTATAAAAATCTGATGGTTACGAAGGATTTGCACTGTTCGTAAAGCCCTGTTTGGCTAATTTGAGGAGTGGGGGCATGGTCTAGATTGAGCCCCCAGGGAAGCCTGTAAAAGCTCTGACTGCTTTATTGTCAAACAGATTGACAAGATTCCGACGCTTCCACTCTGCGTAAAAGCGAAACGTGATGTTGTGCCAATTGGTTCTGCTCATTGTTTATTTCGGGGAAAAAGGTATAGTCTGGCAGGTTTTAAGATAACCTGCTACCAAACCTATAGAGGTATTTTTGCAAATAGTTGGTATTTACAAGGAATATATTCAGCAAAGGTGGCAAATGCAGTCTTCAGATTCAAAGTTCACAAGTGTAATTTATATACGAGAAAAGTGCACATTGTAGCTATCCACTGAAAACCGCATATGTCCTCCCTTTGATTGGCTTATAGATGGAATACGCCAATTCTCCTCTGTCCACTAATAGCATTTGACATTTAATTGACCAATGAGAAGATGTTTTATGAAATCATCTGTTTTACTAATTGAAAAATACACTGTTCACAGCAACATTTTTTCATCATTTGGATGAGTTTTGTAAGGTTACACTCAACCACACGGCATGTGGCACTTGTATGGAAGTTCTTCTTGCCCTTTTTTCATTTGTAACCCACAGAACACAATCCACAAATATGTACCATGATCCACAAATATTTAACTATCCGCACATATGTATTTTTTTGTGTAAAATCATATCCACAAAAATTGAGTGATTTTGACACGTGAAACGTGTTTTGCACACTTGATCACGTCCTATCTTTTTGTGGATCACATTACATTTGTAACTTCCCTACTATTGATTTGTGCATTTTTGTCCAGTTTATACTCCTACAGAACCATTAGGCCTGGGTGGGAAAATATTTTTTGAAGTTGTTTTCTGTTCACTTGCAATAGTTTTTTTTGATCCCAATTGTTATATGCTGCAATGTGATGGCATGTGTAAACCTAAGTAATGCAGACATGTCCTGCAAAGTCAGCTTCAGGCATTAAACTATGGGGGATGATAT
The DNA here is from genome assembly GCA_026777045.1 of Hyperopisus bebe. Taxonomy (NCBI): domain Eukaryota; kingdom Metazoa; phylum Chordata; class Actinopteri; order Osteoglossiformes; family Mormyridae; genus Hyperopisus; species Hyperopisus bebe. Next base: position 618,542 of record JAODJW010000068.1, read on the forward strand.
ACACCATGTAACTTTTGTATTTATTAATAATTGCCATTGACTTTAAGAAAGATAGCTGAGTTATTGATTGTGAAGTGCACCCATAAACTTTGAAATATATTACAAAAACTGGAAGATATTACAACCGGAAAACTGAATAGAAAACTAAGTTTACTGGGGTTTTAGAGTTAAGGTTTAAACTCGAACCCGCTTTTTGGAATATTTCAGTATAGATCCGCATATCCCCACATACATCATCAAGCAAGATTACCAGGGAGGTATCCCCGAAAGTGGCTTCGGGTTTAAACCCTAACTATGACACCAGACTAATGTCAGCTTTATATTCAGTTTTCCGGCTGCAAGATCTTTCAAGAAAAGGAAGCAACACCCCATGGTTTTCCCGGTTTCTTTATGGGTGAATTTTAATTAATATTTCAATGTTTGCTTGTGCACTTTACCTTCAATAACCCAGCTGTCTTGTTCACAGTCACTGGCGGTGAATGAACGCAGTGCAATTAAAATATGTTTAAAAACACATGTATGAAAATTACATAGTGTGCATTTTCCCCCACAGTTTAATGCTTATAGCACCCTTAATTGGACATATCTGTATTATTTAGGTTTATACCTATTAGTCCATTCATTCTATCTTTTGTACTTTAAATGAACACAGTAGAGTTATTATTAGTAATGGAAAAGTATTGCAAGAGAACATAAAACTATGAGACAACTCAAAACTACAGTATTTCAAAAAATATTTTCTCACTCAGACCTCAGACCATGATCTGTAAAAAAAAAAAAAAAAAAAAAAAATCCCAAATACATCACCATCCACAAATATGTATTTTAAATTACATTCTATAAAATCATATTCACAAAAATACACTTTGTGCACATGAAAAGGGTTTTGCACATTTGTGGGTCACTTCGCGTCTATTTATCGTTCACGTTACATTTGTGACTTCGCTCCTTTTCAATTGCAGATTTTTGTCCAAATCCTACTGCAGCTGATCTGTGGAAAAATCCATAAATACAAGGTGCAGCTGTGATATATATCGTTATTGGGATGAGACGACTTGTATCGGGATATGAGATTTTGGTCATATCGCACAGCCCTACTCCTGATATAATGGGTAGATATCATTTGGAGATGTATGTTTTTCATTGGGCAACGACGATGTGCAGTAATATCCCCCTTAGTAGCGCTCTCTCGTTCACTGCTGTTTCAATATAGCGTGCTTTTGCTAATGCTTGGTAAAATGTGGATTTCCTGAAATGGTTCAGCTCCAGTAATTAACCATAGTACTGAGCTTTAGTGTGCTTAGTATGAAGTACACACATTCAGTTATTGAATACAGTAGTGTGTATCATTTGTAAAGTAGAGCAGATGTTATGGAAATAATATCCTGCTACCAAGAATTCCTTTGTGAGCAAAAAAGCGAACAACAATAGGCCCTTAGTGGCCTCATCATCGAGATGTCATCAGCCCCCTCATTTAACTTGCTTAGCACACTTTCCTTTGCTCTGTGTTCTAGGAACGTATCCTGAACATTAACAGCGGTCATAAACCCCCTCATTTAACGTGCTTAGCACACTTTCCTTTGCTCTGTGTTCTAGAAACGTATCCTGAGCATTAACAGCGGTCATAAACCCCCTCATTTAACTTGCTTAGCACACTTTCCTTTGCTCTGTGCTCTAAGAACGTATCCTGAGCATTAACAGCGGTCATAAACCCCCTCATTTAACGTGCTTAGCACACTTTCCTTTGCTCTGTGTTCTAGGAACGTATCCTGAGCATTAACAGCGGTCATAAACCCCCTCATTTAACGTGCTCAGCACACTCTCCTTTGCTCTGTGTTCTAGGAACGTATCCTGAGCATTAACAGCGGTCTTAACACTGAAACGGCAAGGGAGACTTACAACTCAAAAATAAATTAAAGCCAGTACAAATGGTTTGTTTTGGTAGCTCCACAGGTCATTAAAGCTCATTTTTTCCTCGGTAGAAGAGTCCCCTCACCCACGTCAGCTGTGCTCTTGTCACCTCATTCAGTCTCATTTATTCTGTCATCCTTGTGTCTCCCCCTGTGAGAAGTCACTCCCCCTCCCGTCTAATGAGTAGGCCAGATTAGGAGTGGATATTTTCATTTGCTCTTCCTCGTAAACAGCTCCCCATGCTAGCCCATCTGCCTCTTGGCGGATCACTTTCACATGCATTGCTGCTCTGCCACCAGTATTCTTGTATTGCCTCTAAATAGCTCTTTCGTTCACTTTCTCACAAAGGAGAGTCTGTAGAACGACTAAATGAACATGTATAACAAGTGAAACTGTTTGTAGGAGCCTGTACTGCCTTTTATGGCCACTAGTGCTTTATGTAGCAGCAAGTTTTGGTTGAATTGGTTGTGAATTCCCCAGGCAATGTGTTACAGGCCCATGTTCAGAGTGGGTGTGGACCCAGCCACTAACTGCAGTGCCCCCCAGGAAGAGATGCTGGGGTGGAATGTCCCCTCGATAAGGGGGTGGGCTATGCATGTCAGCAGAATAACTGTGACAACTACAGTGGGCCAAGTTGAATATAACCCTCTGCCATCTAAAAGCCCTAAATAGCTGGATTTCAGGATGTTATATATTAATAAATTTTGTCTTTTTGTCTGTAATACAGACAGGTTGTTCCCAGAAGCTGAAATGCAGTCGGTTGCATGTGATTGGCGGGGTTTGTACGGCCTTGTGATTCAGACCCTGGGATGGGTATCCCCCCCCCCCACCATACACACTGATGTGATGTTTTCTCCTCATGAACATACATACTCATGTTAACATTCTGTCACTTTGTTCAGGGTTTAATTCTCTGTGATGAGACTCCAGGCCTCTGCTGACCTTGTTATAGATCAGGCAGGTTCAGCTTGGATAGAACCCCGGTTCTCTGCAGGACGGCACTTGTAGCTCTGCCCTGCTGCTTTCTGTATGCTTATCCCTCTCCAGTCCTGGCTTGAAGGTAAAGGTCCACAACCCTGCTGTACCAGCAGTCAGTTTGATTTAGTGAGAGCTGTAGGCTGCTTTTGCCTCATTTGGATTCAGTGCAGCAGGGCTGGAAGACGACAGTGAAAAGGTTGTGACATTTGGCTGCATTAGCGGGGGGGAAGGGGGGGATTTACACTGATCAAGTGGATGAGTACATTTGGAATATATTACATCACTACTGTGCTAAAATGTCTCTGTGCTTGGATAAGCCTGTGTAAATGATATGCCTTCACTCCCATGAAAGTGCATTAGAAAAGGCAAAGATTAATGATAATGCATGCATGTTTAGCATTGGAGAAAAGATTATAGCTTTTCACTTAATAGACTGGCATCAGTCAGGTGGGCCATCAAACCCTAAGTTCTTTGCATTCATATACAGCTGGGTTTTAAGGCATCGGGGCAATTTGTTGCCCATAACTCCTGTTCTAATACCTTTGCTGTCACTTCTCTCTCTCCTCCCAGACTGTGTGTATATAGAGAGCCGAAGGCCCAACGTTCCCTACTTCATCTGTAGCATTCAGGACTTCAAGCTGGTGAGTGTTTCCTTCTGCCTACCCATATCCCACAGCCCCTGCGTGGGCAGGATGCTGTCGCTCTCGCCGCAGCCTGAGCCCTAGCCCCCACCGCTCCTGCTGCTCGTCTGTGTTGTTAAAGGGGGGGATCAAACAGCCTTTGATGTGTGATAATTGACCACATTTGTGTGCGACTTGCGAAAAAAACCGCTTGGGAGAAACAAATCGCTCACCACCGAAACTAACAGCTTGCCTAAATAAACCTGTTTGTCAGGCATCACTTTGTCAAGAGTAACCTTCATGTAATACCAGAATCACTAGGTATCCTAAATAAAATCTGACAAATTTAAAATGGACCAAATCAATCCGATTTCTTTAGGTACTAAGAACAACCCCCTCAGGCTGGCTGATGGTCTTCAAAGCACAAATCATTTTCCCATCGCGAATTCTGATGCCACTGACAACTACCACCCATGATCCATGAAATGACTAGATTTCTTCTAGTCATTTCTTCGGTTTGATCTTACAGACGGGCACAGTGGGGAAAATTACCCAGCAAATGTGTAGAACACCTGGGTCATTTCTGTTTCCACAACATACATTTATGATTAAAGAAGTAATGTGTAAAAATATAATGCTCCCAAAAGGCAATCGAGATTTTTAAAGGGATGAAAAATGCTGGATATCAGAAGAGGAGGACTGGACAGGGACTGTGAGGAGTGACTGTAGTCTGTAACACTGGCAGAATAATGCCTGTGTGTATGTGTGTGTAAGACACAGTAACCCACTAAAAATTAGTGTCAGATTTCAGTCATGAATAAATAAAGAGCTGAGAATATAACATTGACCCAAATGAGAGGGTAATGCATGTCATTACCATGAGGAACGGCCCTGCAGATTAGAATGCCTGGCACAGGCTGATTGCTGTGAAGAATGACCTGTGTGTGGTTGTGTGTGTGTGTGTGTGTGTGTGGGGTTGTGTGTGTGGGGTTGTGTGTGTGTGTGTGTGTGGGGTTGTGTGTGTGTGTGTGTGGGTGTGTGTGTGTGTGTGTGTGTGTGTGTGTGTGGTTGCGTGTGTGTGGTTGTGTGTGTGTGTGTGTGTGTGTGTGTGTGTGTGTGGTTGTGTGTGTGGTTGT
>JAODJW010000068.1:623286-639263 GCA_026777045.1 Hyperopisus bebe
GCGTGTGTGTGTGGTTGCGTGTGTGCGGTTGTGTGTGTGCGTGTGTGTGTGGTTGCGTGCGTGCGTGTGTGTGCGCGTGTGTGTGTGCGCGCGCTTGTTCCTTCGCCTTGCTAAGTGTTTTCAGCAGGCTGGTCAGAGCATCTAGCAGCAGTTCATTCACCACGGCAGGTTGACCTGCTGACTCAGTGCTGCAGGAGCACATTGTGCTTCTCGGAGTATGAGGAATATTGCCAAATACCAACCTCCAGCTGGCTTCTAACCTACGAACTTCTCACACCATTTTAATTAGGACTTTCCACACAGCAGAGGAGGCTCTTGACTTGATTTTTCTCCCACACCCCTCGCCCCCTTTAATTGTTTCCATGACATGCTTCAAGGTGCAAACTATTCTGTGGATGTTTGAAAGTGCTGTTTTTACATCCTAGAAATAATGAGAAGAATATAACATTTATCTTAGTTGCATTTTAGACTGTAGACCCTCATTCTCCCATAGACTTTGAGGAAACAATTGCACACTGTGGTGCCAGATACTCTTAGAGTAACATGTGATATGTACATTTTACTGCATGACTTGGTAATACATTTCTTGAAGCTGTCATTTGTAATGCATTATAGATACTTTCATAATGCATTATAATGGTCGATATAAGAATTTAATAAAGCATTACAGCATCTTCTGTTAACAGTCATAAGGCATTATAGTGTTGATTATAATACTTCATAAGCTCTAATGAAGCTCATCTATAATGCTCTAACATCTATGTTCGATATAAGAATTAAGGATGCTTTGTTCTGCAATATGACAATATCTATAGTGCATTATAGATGAAGACAAAAAGCATTTGTAATGCGTAAGAAACATGGCTATAATGTGTTATCCCTTTTTATAAATATTTATAGCCATGTTTATAATGCTTTATGAATGCATTATAATGTGTTATGAATGTGTTCATAGATTCTTGTAGACATGTTACCCAAGACTTTTTAGATGAGTGACGTACAGCTGGCTAACTTAGGGCTGAATGTGTTGCGTATAATGCACGCGTCCCAGTTTAGCTTATTAGTATTAATTGGCCTGCTTCTTTGGCAGCTCCTTTTCTGCTTAGTGTTGTCAAGAGCACAGGGAGTAAACAAGACTGAGAGTGCTTATCCTTTGGTTTTGAGAATGCCTTTAATTTAGGGGCTCATGGAGAATCTCTTTGGATCATTATACACAATTTGGCACCACAGAATGAACTGAGATATCTTGCTCTGCAGCAGTGATTAGACACATTGCTGGTGTGTCCCACCTTGACTAGGTCCCTGCTTGCTACCCTCAAATCCAGCCCGCTGATTTGCAGGAGTGTGCTTAACATCAAGCCTGAGGGGGAGGTCTGACTGACTCTGCAGTCATAAATACTGTAGAGCATGCTGGTTTCCAGGGAGCTGGTGTCCATGGTGACGATGTGCTTCTTGGCTCCAATCTGCAGTTTTACCTTTGATTGTCATTTAGCTTCATTAGCATCCACCGCACCCCTCATTTCTACTTCTATACCATGAAGTCCACCAGCCTTCTGATGGAGTGTGTTTATAATCTTAGTTGGGTAGACATTTTCCTCCACAGCAAGCTTTGAAATTCACAACTTTTAAGTTTTATTCATAAATATGTGGATATATTTCAGAACATTTCAGGTTCAGTACCTGTCTCAAGGCCCTCTTACGCCTGTGTCAGTACTGTTCTGCCCCTAACTGCTACACTACCGGCTGATATGCTGGCGGGTCCCCTTGGGACCTCGTCTCAGCACCATCATTTTCACTCTGAATAGCTGCCCTGGTCCTTGGGGGAGTCATCCCACTCAGCTTTAAATTGAATCCGCTTTAGAATGTGCTCTGGCTGCTGGTTACACAACATTTAGATGAACGTATGGAAAACACCTTTAACTGTGATCGATTGTCCTGTTCAGCTCCTGCTATATATATGTCTGACCCTGGAGGGTCGACACTTAATGTCAAAATGAGCTCTGCTGTTGCTCCCGATTTGTTAATTTTAGAAGTATAATCTTGTTAATGGAGCGATTAAGAGGGGAAAAATAGACAAAGAAATGCTTGGCAGGGGCATCACCTGAAATTTATTCTAGTCTTTTCCAGTTTTAGGAATCCCAGGTGACATTAAAATGAAAGTGTGTTAGTTCCTGTTTTGCACAGACTCAGAAGGCAGAGTAAAGCTTCTTTTAAAGGAAGCAGATTTAATAAGACAAAAGCCAGACTTACCTAACACGCTGGCTTCTGTCTGCATAAAAATGCAAATGAATTGAGGGTAATTCCCTTCGATGGTTTGGGTGCTTATCCCAGGGCTTGAGAGCTTAGTTGGAGCCTTAATGAAAAAAAAAAATGATTTGATAAATTCTGAAGCGTATGTGTGTTACCATGTGAGTTCAGCCTGACTGTTTGGATGTGGGGTCCTGCCGTCAGTATGGTAGCTATGTCCATCCATCCATCCATCCATCCATCCATGGTAACTATGTGTATCTCTTAAACCTTTTCAAAGCCACCCTCTCAGAAAATTCAATAGACTTTCTGGTTAATAATGCATTTCTGTGGCATGATTATATAGTATTATAAAATTGCAAAGGAAGGTACATTTATTGTTGCTCAATACTAAACAAAGGATTATCCAGGGCTGCACCAAATTACGGCTCTGAAACACCACTGCTTCATGGCCACGCAGGCAGGCTATAGGGCTGAAGATCTTATGGTGTCTGTTTCTAATAACAATACATTTAGGGTGTGCACATTGTCCCTATCATTGTCTTCCCCTTCTCCTGTCTCAGATGTGCACACACTGATTGCATTATCTTAATTATCCTCACCCCCTTCCCCCACACAAATGTGACAGTGAAACTCCATTACCAGCTGACATTTATGAACTCATTTCCTGGACAGAGGGGCAGTGGATAGAGACCACAGGGCTGAAGTAACACATCAAATATCCCTGATCCCAATCCTCAGAGAGTTCAGGTGTAGAGAGAATCGGAAAGGTTCCTTGGAATTGTTGGTTGACAACATTGAGAGCGTATAATGAGTACAGGGTGCTTACACTGTACAGGTAAAATGACATCATAGGAGTAGCCAAGTAAATCGTCATAAATTCAAAAAATGGGTTTGTGACGTACCTTCAAGTAGGAGATTCAACCTTCAGCTTCACCTCCTGGGTGGTGCACCAGTATTTATGCATAAAACTGAGCTACTTTCCTTTTGGTTGTGCTTCTTACTGTAATGGGGAAGGAGATGATTCCTGTTTCAGCTGCACTAATCTTATTAAGTAAAGGACCAGTGTTTGGTGTGGCTGCTGCTCTCCCACTGGGAATATTTCATATTTTTACTGGACCTTTACAATAAGCGGCATATTGGCAAAAAGGAGGTGCTGTTTCTATATGGTGCATGTTACCCCAAATATGTTTCCCCTGAAATGGGATTATCGAGCATGATTGATATTATTATTTTGTCAGATCAATATAGTTTTATGACCTTTTTGTCAAATTATTCAATGAAATGCCTTCTCAGAATCTACATCATCGGGTATCATAAAGTCAGTTTCTCCTTTCTCTTCCTGCAGTCCCTGCGCATTAACTGCTGTTTTTCAGCTTTTCTAATGGGTATCTCACGCTAGCCTGTGGACGTGATCTTCAGCTAACCACTGAACCAAGATTGCTCAAACCAGGCAGCTGTTCATATGCCAGGAAATGTGTGCCTGGCAAAATATGCTAGATTGGCCTTTCTAGCATTTGCAGTATTTCCAGCTATACTCATAAGTAAGATTTGCAGTATTTCCAGCTATACTCATAAGTAAGATTTGCAGTATTTCCAGCTATACTCATAGGTAAGATTTATATATGACTTGTGATTGAATGCTTAGGTTTAACTACTTCTGGTGTTTTGATCTTCCCAGAAACTCCAGCAACATTAGATATTTAGATTGTGCCTGATTTGTTTTTTGTGAGTTATTTGCGTTTTATAAACAGATTCACACAGTCCCATTTGGCTGCATTTCTCTATATATGCTTTCATTGCTTTTATTCTCAATATTAATTTATTGCAGGATCTCCAGTTTAAAACATGCTGCTTATTCTGAAAGAAGAGCCAGCCTCTGTCTGCTTTGGGATCTCTGTGGTGTCCTACAGTTCAGCATGACAGCTGTTTGTACAGCTTGCATTTAAGTGTTCGATTAAAAAGCAGTAATCTAACCACATCCCCAAGAGATTGTCTTACTGGCTGCTGTGTATTCTGCAGTTTATGTATTATTTTCATGAATGCAGGTTAAAATTCATGTGTTATACAATTATTGATACTGATACGAAGCAGGAAAATACTCATTTTTCATGATACTTGAGAAATTCTGTTTCTCTCTCATGTGCTAGACATATGTGCTGTATATCTATTGCCATTTTGTAAGCGGCAGAGCAGGTAGTGATGCAGTCTGGCCAAACACAGGGCTCAGTGACACACTGTTCAACTTGGTACGCTTTAGGAACCAGTACTTCCTTATTTGTGAAAGAACTTGTCTTGATAGCTATAAAATGAGGTCGTTCATATTGGGGCATTTTCTGTGCTCTCTGTGTTAGGAATCAAGCTATTTTTTTTTTTTGCCAAGGAATGCTGAGCCCACAAAGTGGTCATGGACAGGCGAGTGGTTATTCCCCAGCAGTGTGAGCTTCTGATCGGGCCATGAGCAGCCTCACTGGGACAGGCGAGTGGTTATTCCCCAGCAGTGTGAGCTTCTGATTGGGCCATGAGCAGCCTCACTGGGACAGGCGAGTGGTTATTCCCCAGCAGTGTGAGCTTCTGATCGGGCCATGAGCAGCCTTACTGGGACAGGCGAGTGGTTATTCCCCAGCAGTGTGAGCTTCTGATCGGGCCATGAGCAGCCTCACTGGGACAGGCGAGTGGTTATTCCCCAACACCTTGTGTGTCTTACAAAGCGGCCATAAGCTGCCTGCTGTGGACAGGCGACTGCAGCAGTACCTTCGCTGTATTGCTCAAATTACTTAGCTGTGTGTCAGCAGAAATGCACCATTCAGATAATCCTGATCGTGCTGTCAGTCTGTTGTAACAATGGGGATTTTTCCTAGAGCAGTAGTTTTGTTGTAGGAGGAGAGATTCACAGAGTGGCAGCAAACTTTCTTCCCAGTCGATAATAAACAAAGAGAAAATGAAACTCCATGCAGTACTTGACAGAGGAAGCATCGGTGGCTTGTTAAAATTGACCTGAGGCCCTCTTGTATTCCCCCCCCCCCCCCATTGGCCCGGAGAGGCTTATCTAAGGATGGAGTGTGAGGGGAAATAGAACATTTACTAAAATGAGTAGATGATGGATGCAGGGCAACTACAGCAATGCTAAAATAAGTTGTTTTCATCTGACATCATTACACCTGCTGTGTCTCTCCCAGGAGACCCATTCTTACACCATGTTAGGCTGCTTGCTGTGGTGACTGATGTCAGGAATGAGGTTTCTGCTTTATCTAAAGAATCACCTCCTCTATAACCATTATTGCACATTTAGCAGTAGTGATATCCAAATCAAGCTGTAAACGCAGATGCTGGTCAGCCCCCAGCTGAATGCACTGAGTGTGCAGTGTAACGTCTTTCACTTCATAAACTGTCCAGCAGTGTCCCTGGGTAAAAAGTGCAAATTTATTGTCTGCTATAGGGATTGTAATGGTTGGGTTCATTATGGTAGTGATGACTATGATGACAAGCTCCTTAGTAAAATAAGTGAAAAATGAAACGTCCCACATCTGCCTGCCTTCTCAAGTCTAAATGGGAGGGGTCACAGCGAGCTGAAAGGATCCACTCTGGGATCAACACTGACACATTGCCTCTTTTCTTTCGCATGAATGGATCTTTGCTCTAGGTGTACGTGGGTGGCATTCTTCTGTTCACTAATGCGCCCCAGACATATCTGAGCACTTGCACTGCCAAAAGAGCTGCATGATGTCGGGCGTCTTATACTATCCTCTTGTCATGCTCCTTTATCTGCTCTGAATGTAATGCTTGGTATATGCAGCATTATTGTGGAATGAAATGAATCCAGGCAAGTAATGCTAATCTTCATGCCTGTCAAAAGCTTTACCTGTGGCACCGGCATTTGCACTGGGAGCATGAAGAAAAGGTGATGAGATTCTTGAGTGTGCCAGGTTCTGGTGCTGCCAGGGTCACTCAGCTCACTGCTTTGTGAGGGAAAGAGGACCGGAGAGCTGGATGAGCTTCATTCTGAGGAAGAGAGGTTCTCATCCTCATGCTAAAGTCTGTGTATGTTTGAAGCTCTGTGACTCTCTCCCTGACTGCATGTATGATTGTTCTCTTAGGTAAGACAGTAGCAGCCTGTTATTCTACAGCTTCTGTTGGCTGAAGCCTTATTTTGATCCCTGTTGTAATTCTTAGGTGTGGAATGGGTGTGACTCTGGCAATGAGATAATGTTGGTAGCGGAATGGGCCCTGCTCATATTGCTCCAGTCATTGTTTTCTCAGGTATGTTCTAGGTCAAGCTGGCTGCTATTCATACGTCAGTTGAAACATATAGCCTTTGAACTGGTCTGGTAGCTTCTTGTCTGTGACCGAATTGAATACTTTTTACTCCTTTATTCATTTATAGTGATTATAACACTGTTCTCTTTGCTGAGACCTAAATACATATCTATAGGCACTGCTATCTGGTCTGAGCTCATATTCCCACAGGCTGTAATTACCCTTGAGTAAAGCCGTCCAGAATGCACAGTACGGGGTCCAAATACTAACTGTCAACCCTCAATTGGGGTGGGGAGAGACGTCTACCCCCAGCCCAGTCCCAGTCCGTTGCTGGCTAAAGCAGTCTGGAGGATCTGATTCTCTTTTCCTCACTTCATCCGCTCAGAGCTAATTCAGCACCCAAAGCCTTTGTCTGTGTTCACTGTGTGCATGTGTGTGTTCACTGCATGTGCACCCTGTGTCAAGTCCATGTGGCGGAATGATGTCGAGGGTATCTGGTTTTTGTGTTCCTCGTCTTACCTGAGTGTTATGCTTCTCCTACACTATGACCATAAACACACACTCTCTGCAGTGGGTTCTGTTGGGAATGGGCTGTCTAGGTCATCCATCTGTGTGTCTGTTCTAACTTAAGCAGCCTAGCACATGTAATCTGTGTAGCTAAGATTGTGATTAGTTGGAATGTGAGAGAATCCTTTAAGGATCTCATCTTTCTTCAGATTCCATAGTGAATACAATAGAATGATTGTGTGACTTGTTGTGGCACATCAGAAAGCTTTTTCTTATCTTGGCAGTTGACAAAAAATGATCCCACAAGTTTCATCATCATAGCTGTGACTCATGACTACCCCCCATCCTCAGTTGCCCCTCCTTCTCCAGTGAGGAAGAACAATCGGGCCCAAAATTTTTAAGGACAAAATGTTTAAACAAAAACTGGTTTACCATCATTACTGTGTGCCTGGTTATAAGCCTGCAAGAATCAGTATAGCCTAATGAGTTTTTGTTCCTATATAACTATATCACTTGATTGCTTTTTCATAAAGAGCTTTGTATCTGTACATGATAAAATGCACGATACTGAAAGGGGATACATGCCTGTTGGTGTTTCTGGGTTTGGCATTCACTTGACCTTCACTTGACCTTCATTTGCTTGCCCCCTTCACTGTTGTGAGGAGAACTGAGTTTGCTGTTTGCCCGTAACCTTGTGTAAGGCCCAGGGTGAAGGCCCAGTAGGAGGCACTTACGGAGCTTTTCCACTGGCATACAGGAACCAAGCTTTACTGCAAAGAGAGACTAATTACAGGGCGATTCCAGCTCGCGTCGATTTTCCACTGCAGCAGTTTCAGCTCGGTAAATTCATTGATGGGTTTGGTGAGTGACAGTGATGCACTGTTATCTCCCTGCATTGTGGTGCACTGTTATCTCCCTGCATTGTGGTGCACTGTTATCTCCCTGCATTTCGACCAGTTGGGTGGTGGTGATACAGCCAAGTCGGTCACGTTTTTCATGCCAGCGTAGGTTCGGCTCAGGTATGGCTTGGATAATTTACAATGGAAAGCTGCCAGTTCGCGATGCAGCTTTGGTGTTGCTAATGCTGGGGGTCTCTGGCTTGTCGTCAGTGGGTCTCCCAATCAGGCTTCCTTAGCAAACAGTTCCACCTAAGAGTACCACTTACACAGTACATACTTGTGCCGTATACTGTCAATGCTGAAATGGGTAACCCCTTTGTAACTTCTACATGATTTTGAGTCACCTGTTTGGACATGCCTGGGTTTCACTCAGGAGAAAAACCAGCAAGTTCCAATTTTGTCCCTCATCAAGGCTCAACTCCAGTTTTCTTTGCCCTTTAAATGGTGCACATTCAACCCTTTTGTGAGAGCTTCTTCAGTTGGATTGACTTAAGCATTGTAATCCTGGGCAAAGTCTGCAACCATTCACAGGTGAAAAGCTGAAAAATAAACACGTTTCCTGTTAATGTGCTTCAACAATGGAGAGTGGAGTCTGATTTTGCTTAAGTCTCACTTAGGACCACTTATTATGGCATTTGGAACAAGCCTGAGCCAAATTTGTGTTTGTATGAAAGCAGTCACGTGACATTGGATGAGACTGCAGCCCGATCACCCGGCGTTAGAGATGATGGAGGGAGGGCACAGAGAGCAGCAACTTGGCTTTGTGTATCGTTTCCATAGCTTTAGGTAAGCAACAGGAAGATGGGTGGGTCTGTTCACCTCTTTGCACTAATACACTCAATATTGTTCTGCAGTCTGGGTAGGGCCGCACGATTAATCGCTTTTGAGTTAACCTTGATTCATACCACTATGAGATCTCATTCTCTGGCTCCACGATTAATCGCTTTTGAGTTAACCTTGATTCATACCACTATGCGATCTCATTCTCTGGCTCCACGATTAATCGCTTTTGAATTGCGACCTTGATTCATACCCCTATGCAAACTCATTCTCTGGATGCAGTTAATCGCTTTTAGATCATGACTTCGATCAATCCTTAATCTCTCTGCAGTCTCATTCTTACGTGACAATGATTTTGCTATTTGCTTGTTTGCATTGATCCATTGCATCTAACGAAGCGCTCCTTTTTTCCCCCCTCTAAGCTGTATCATCACATGACAGGCCTTCAACATCACATCACGTGTTGTCGCATGTATCATTTTTAAAGATGAATGTGTTCTTGTGTACCAGTTATGTCCGTCCCTGATTATAAACATGTCACACTCTTCCGAGTGGTGACTGAGCTGACAAAGTCCTTCGTTTACCAATATGAAAAAACTTCCTAAAGACAATGTGTAATGCCATATAAAAAAAGATAGTAAATAATTAATCCATTCATCCATTTTCTGTACACAGTTGTCCTTTGTAGGATCATGGGGTTCGAGAACCTATTGCAGGAGCTTGTGGCGCATAGCAGGGAGTAACTCAGGATGAGGCGCCAACCTGTCGCAGGGCACACTCACAAACACGGTCACACCTACGGACAATCTGGTAACTCCAATTCACCTCAGCATGTTTTTGAATTGGGGGAAACCAGAGTACCTGGGGGAAATCCCACGGTGCGACTGAGAGGACACTCGAACCCGGGCCCAGAGATGTGAGGCAAAAGTGCTAACCACTGTGCTGCTGCATAATAAAAAATAATAAGTAATGATAATTTTAAAATGTGTGTGGTTTTAATAGTGGGCAGGTCTGTGGGGTGTTGGACGGATAGGGTGGGGTTTCCCTCCACAATCTAGTGACGACTTTAAAAATTGTATTTCACTTTTGCATAATGGCTTCTCCATCCATCCATCCATCCATCCATCCATCCATCCATCCATCCATCCATCCTCTACCGCTTGTCTGGGTCGGGTCACGGGGGCAGCAGTCTAAGCAGAGAAACCCCGACTTCCCTCTCCCCGGCCAGTCCAGGGGAATCCCGCGGCGTTCCCAGGCCAGCCGATAGACATAGTCTCTCCAGCGTGTCCTGGGTCTTCCCGAATGACCGAGCTCCTCACCCTATCTCTATGGCAGAGCCCAGCCACCCTGCGGAGGAAACTCATTTCGGCCGCTTGCACTCGCGATCTCGTTTTTTCGGTCACTACCCACAGCTCATGACCATAGGTGAGAGTACGAATGTAGATCAGTTGGTAAATTGAGAGCTTTGCCTTTTGGCTCCGCTCCTTCTTCACCATGACAGACCAATGCAGCGCCTGCATCACTGCTGATGCCGCATGGATCCACCTGTCGATCTCCCGTTCCATTCTTCCCTCACTCGTGAACAAGACCCCGAGATACTTAAACTCCTCCACTTGGGGAAGGCCTTCTCTTACAATGGCTTCTCTTTTGTTAAGTATACTGAAGGGTGGAAAAAATGATTAATGGTAGCTTGAATTGGTTTGCTAGGTATCACAAGCACATATCCACGCTGCTTCTGCTGGTATTGGTGTATAACCACAGTTTGATGTCAGTTTTTCTGACAAGTAAGGCTGAATATCCTTTTGTTGTGTTTATGTAATCGTACAATGACCTGCAGTGACATTTGACATTAATATGAAAAGCATGGCTGTATATTATTCCCTTAGCCTTCTATTATTATTGTTCTAAATGAATAGAAACAAAATAAATGATAATAAAGAAAAAAAATTACATATATTTTTCCTTATTATTTATTTTGTTTCTATTTATTTAGATTTTTCCATGTACTACATAATACAGTAACAAAGCCAGGGATGAGGAGGGAGAGGAGGAAAGAAACTTTTTTCTTATGAATGTGGAATTTTCTGTATGCAATAAATTGCTGAATCACATAAATAATGTCTGCTCTTAACACCTCACTTTTGAAGTAAATAAAACAAACATTTCAATTGTCACTGTCCTTCCAATTTTCCTGATGCCTCCTGCCTCATGATCCTGAGATATTGTAATTGGTCGCTGTTCCTCACCCTTTGCAGATTAAACAACTCTGTTGTGCTTGTCTTTGTCCTGCTGACTTAAAATGGGCAGGTTTTTTTTTTTTTTGCCCAAAAACCACATTTCAGCCCCTGCCATAGCGTAAGCTTATCCTGCTGAGCGTGTGTGTGTGTGTGTGTGTGTGTGTGTGTGTGTGTGTGTGTGTTGAGTAATGCCAGACCTTTAGAAAAGCAGCCGTATCGACTTTCAGACTAACACACTGAAACCATGGAAGAAAACATGAGCCCCCCCACCTCGCTCTCCGGATATCATAGGCCTGTAAGCTGCTGCTGCTGCTGAGTGTAGCCAGAACATGACTTCCAGATTCCTGCCTGTGCAGGGTGTGATGTTCTGAGTCCAGCTAGTATTGCTTTATTTTCTACTATCCTTGTGTATACGTGTTGTTGCTATACGTCCTCCATGTAAAATGCAGAAATGTATCAGAGATCCCCCATAACGGGATTCTGCGGATTCTCCTCTGAGGGCAGTTTAGCTCAGCCCTACGTCGTTCAGTGCCGTCTCTAATGGGTTGTAACTGCTTACAGTCACCCTCCCTTTGTGCAATATCACTTCTCAGTAATTTGATTCAGTGCAATGATCTGCTCTGTGCAACATGCAAACATCATTATGAAATAATAAGGGAATTGTCACTTTGTCATTTGCTCAGTAAGGGGGTCAAAGGTTTCATGTTCTTCTTTTCCATTGGGGAGTGGTGGTTGGTGGGCCGAAAGATACAATACACAGAAACTACTGGCTAAGTGTGTTTATGTTGGTGCTCTACAAATTGTGGGCTTTTTCCTTCTCCGTGGGGAAATATGCAAACTGTCTGTACCTAAAGAAATCTGCGCTCAGATCAGTGTTTATAGTGTGCGTTTCAAGCTCCAGCGGCAGCCTGAGGAGAGAGCAGAAGAGACATTGTGTGGATCAGCATATAAACGTGAAAGCCAATTTAATGGGATAATTCTAATATATTAGCTATGGCACAGAGACACGCCTGCAGATGGCCACAGTGGACTCTGGGCTGCTATATTCCTTTTTTAAAAGAATAAAATAGAATTAAATAAATGTGCATGCACACATTTGTATGACAGAACAATACAACATACCAAACATAATGCAATTTGTATATAAGTGATTTTAATATGAATTTCCACCACATGAATTGCTAGGTTTCTGAGCACAAGGATGCAATAAACATTACAACCAAACCAAAGGGGTCCTGTCTCCGTGTTATTAGCTTTAGCTGCCATGGCGTCCAGCCTTTGAAAGCTTTACTTCACCTCCCAGGAAGTGCCTCAGCCACTGTGCATAAAGCTCACAGGAGGAAATGAGCATTTGCCAGGTGCAGTTGAGCCCTCTTTACAGTCTTCCACATACAGGTTGATGTAGCAACATTATGCTACTCGACTGTTTTCATGATGCAAATCAGATTCCCTTTTATTAGGCCGAGTGAGTCAGCTCAGTGACGGTCAGCTCCACATGCGGGGTCACATCTACAGGCGTGTCAAACTCAAACTGGGCTGTGATTTCTGCCCCTTGATGGGGCTCTGAAACCAAACTTTGGCTTTAATATGCTGTTAAGGGTCTGAATGATATTTTTTTGGGGGGTGGGGGAATTGGTTTTTGGAAAGTGTTTTACCATTTCTTTCTGTTAAACTGAACCAATTTCAAAAGCACTTTCAATAATTTGTCCCTGACTCAGTGCTGCCACATTCTGTCAATACTGAGAAACTGCAGGCAACCGTATGCTCCGTGCACTAACAATAGTGTTTAGCACAATGTCATATGTCCAAGTGTTTTATTCACCCCTGGTGTGATGCATCTTCTGCCTGGCTGTTAGGTACAGTGTTGTTTAACAGATGTCTTTTGTAATGCATTTGTGTAGCTCACCTCTAGTAAAAGGTCTGTCAATAAAGTCTGAGCATGTGACCCTTTCATCTGGCAGACAGAGTCAGGAGAGAGCAAATATGTGTGACTAAAGGACGAACAGACTGCTTTGTGGGAGAGACTGTCTGGTTTATTGAGGAATGAAAGATCTTCAGTCCCTTTTTAATTGGCAGTGCCCAACATCACTCTGTGGTAGCAAACAGAAGTACAAGCTAAAGGACCCGCAGGAAGGCCACAGACCCGCTCTCACTGTGTACGTGTTTACTGCTGTTTGCAGAGCAAGCGGGACCACTTACTGATGAACGTGAAGTGGTACTACAGGCAGTCCGAGGTGCCAGACTCTGTCTATCAGCACCTGGTGCAGGATCGCAACAACGAGAATGGTGAGGTGGCACTGAGTGGGCGTGTGGCCTCCACGTGAGGCATGGCTGGGAGGGTGGGCTGCTCTCTGATTTATAAGTGGGGTTACACCCCCTCCCTCCCCCCCCCCAGCTGAGTGCAGAGGCACTGAGGGGGAAAGACTCGCCTAATAACATAAACAAGCACATAGGACTGTGCTTTAGCCATCTATGTGGATCCATACATCTCTCTGACTCCTGATCTACTGTAATGCAACGGAGGTGACAATCTGTGACACACCAGAATTCATAAATGAATTAATACCAAAGGTAACATCACTTTAAATCAGATAGTATAAAAATACTAGTGCTGTTTACTTGTATAGGTTTCCACCAGGTTGTGAGCTTATTTTTCAGCAGCACAAAGATGCATGTGTTGGTGTTTGTGCCTGCGTGTTATCTTGAGTACATACTGGTGTGTATGAGTATATTAGTACTTGCATAGTCCAAAGTTAGCACTGAATCCATGTGAATGAGTATAGCGAGACTGTTGGCTGGTCAGTGTGTTAGTGTATTATGGTGGAGTAGCATGTGTGCTATGTAACTCCAGCTACTTGCTCTGTTTGCTGTAGACTCTGGACGGGAGCTGGTCATCACAGACCCTGTTGTGAAGAGTCGGGAGCTCTTCATCTCTGACTACGTGGACACCTACCATGCTGCTGCCCTCAGGTAACACAGTCCACCTAAATCGTCTGGTCTGGGCAGGTCTGTGCCACAGACACCATACCTTATCATTCAGCACCCTTTCTTAGTAGCAATTAAGACTTCAGGCACTACTGCTCGCATTAAGATTTTAAACTTAGGATATAAGACATTTCTCAGTTTTCCTGAAAAATAAAAAGTACAACAAGCAGTACACAGGACTTCATTACTTTACACATTGAACATTTTTGAAAGCAACTATGCATTTAACCAGTATTAAGAGTCTGGTCCATGAGCCGTGGGGATGCTGTATATCTGTGACTTTCACATACCTTTTGCTGAGTGGAATGATGGAAGGTGCAGAATCTCTGCGTTTAATGCCGCAGTTGGAGACGCATACAGGGGGGTGGTGGTGTTCGTACAAAGTGTCTCTGTTTGACTCCCATCATTACTTTATTATTGTTGTGTCCTTGATATGGTGTAACTTGTGGAAATTTCAGTGACATTAGATGTTTTAAAATGGAACACTCACTCATGAGCAAAGGGGTAGTCTGTCATTGCTCTTTCCTCATTAGTAAGCAAAATGTTTTGAGCTTTGATTATATGACCTATCAACCAGTTACCGGCCAGCCCACAATATTACCCCCTTAAAATAAGCAGTCACAAAGACATATATAGAGTATAGTGTGTGACTTTGTACACATGATAATTTGTCGTTTTTTTTTTCTTTTTTCTTCCAGAGGGAAATGTAATATCACCCACTTTTCTGATATTTTTGCTGCAAGGGAGTTTAGAGCCCACATAGACTCCTTCTTCTACATATTGGGTTACAACCCAGAGACAAGGTAAGGCTATTTCCATGCATCCACCTATAGCTGTGACTGTACTCCAGATCAGTTTCCCATGGTTGTTTTTAGAGGTTTAGAAGATAACTGCATCCTAACAATTTATACAAGCTCAGCAACACAATAATTAGTTTGCAGCTTAGGGTGTATTCCTGTACCTTAGAACGGGTCAGACAAAACCATCAAAAATTCTAAATTCATTAAAAAAAAATAATAATAATAATTTACTTGCTCATTTGACTTCCTCTGTCGGCCCCTGGAGGATGGGCTCCCCTTTGATTCTGGTTCCTCCCAAGGTTTCTTCCTTCTAGGGAGTTTTTCCTTGCCACTGTTGCCTCAGGCTTGGTCACTGGGGGCTTTGGGCAGGGATAATGTAAAGTGCTTTGAGACAATGTAATGTGAAAATGCACAATAAAAATGAAATTGAATTGAACTGAAATATTTTTTGTACTCCCTGGGTGGCAGATTAAATGGGATATGAGAGCAATCAGCACTGTTTGTAGCATCTTCAGTTGTTACAGCATTAGTCAACTGGTATCCCATTTTAAAAACAGAAAGCGTTGTATTAAGAAATGTATTAACAGCAGGGGCAAAGAAGGAATGTAACACTGCTACTCCATGGTTTTTTTGGTGCTTGTAAGATGCAGGATTTGTCATCAGGGTAGGGCCAGTAGAGTAACCACTCGACACAGTGCCACATGCTATCTGTGACGCACTACTGGATCAACACACTCTGTAGGGCTGCCATTAACAACTATTTTTCTATAGATTAAAATCGACTGTGTTATCAATTGGTCAATTAATCTAAGCGATTAATTTTTATCCAGAAAATCAACTTTATCAGTCAACTAATTAATCAACTATTTAATTTTCACAACAACAAACCGTATGTCATTGCAGGGTTTAGATCATGTACATTGTTTGGCACTATATGGACATTATTTTCGCCCACAATTCAATAAGCAAAATAGTCGTATGCCTAAAAGTATTAATGAGATGCATACTGTGATGCCCAAAAGGTAGTACAGCGGTACCTCGGTTCTTGATCTTAACCCGTTCTGGACTCCGGATCGAATCCTAAAAAGTTCGAGTTCTGATTGAATTTTTCCCATTAGAAATAATGGAAAACCAATTAATTGGTTCCCGGCCCCCCAAAATTACACCTAATTTTTTATTTTTTTTTTAAAGCATTTAAACACAAAATGAACAGGATAGAACAAGAAGAGCATTTTTTTCTTAATGGCTTCCAAAACGATAAAGAT
>JAODJW010000068.1:639363-663554 GCA_026777045.1 Hyperopisus bebe
GAGAACCGAGGTACCACTGTAGTCTGTGTAAATTTGCCGTATCCTCATGCTTAAATTTGGTTACTGGAGGACACCACACGTGACACAAGCAATAAGCACTGAAGTTGTGATGAAAGAAGGGACAGATCAGCAACCACAGCATCTTTTGCACAGGAGGAGGAGATTCTGTGTTTAAACAACGTAGAAAGATGTCTGTTGTGTGGCAGAACTGTTTGCAGATTAAAATTCAACACGTTTTTTTTTTTTTTTTTGTGAATATGGCTTTCGTTTTTATTTCAGTTCACAAATTATTTTCTTTTATTTAGAGTCCATTTTCATTTGTTTTAGTCTACGATAACGACACTGGTCGCAACAAGCCAAACACACACAGTAACGCACACACTGGCACCTTCAATCAATGTAGAATAAGCCCAGATTTTAGCCTAAACATTTTCACAAACACTTATTCAGTGGAAATTCTAAGGCGGCAAGGTTGGCTTTAATAATGAATGTATTTAGTAGCTACAAGGACAAAATATATTAAAAAGCTCACCATTCTAATACTAATACAATAGACATGAATAGACAGCACTTACAGTGGTTTTGCGTACTCTGGCAGTCCATCATCCAGAATAGCTCCTGTGCATTTTCTCTTTAGGTGCTCATGCATAGTGCTGGTGCTGCCATGGTGACCATCGCACTTTGCACAGTGTAAAACCACCTTCTTGTTTTGTGATAATTTGAACTACTCCCATAATTACATGGTGATATTAAAGGGAAACATTTGTTGTAATGGATGAAAGCGTTTTAGAAATAATGGTGATTTTTATCAAAATAACTTTAAAATATGCAGCGATTTAAAATATTGATGTTCACCCATTTTCAGCATTGCCGTCATCAATTATGTCAACAAACTGTAGCAGCCCTACCTCTCTGTACATGCTAAAATACGTCCCAAATCCATGCATTGCTAAGCAGTGGTGACAGGCATAGCGTCTGACCAGTCAAATGAGATGCCTTAGCATGCCATGCTTGATCAATTAGAAAGCTGCCTATTGCCATGCAGCAGATTGATGAAAACTGCCAACTTCATAATGAATGATTTTCCATATATTTTATATCATAGAATCACCAGATTCTTCCGACCTTCTCAGCTTCTGATGCAGTGATAAGTATTCTGCACAAAACCAGAAACAATTATCACATCACAGCATGTAACCCAACTTCCTTGTAGGCTACTTCTGCAAAGAAGTGTTTTGTAAAATCACTCTGAAATTTTACATACTTGTGAAATAGGAATAAATGTTCTTGTTAGTAATTCTCACTGTGGCGCCTGTTAAATCCAGTGGCAAATGGTCTCTCGGGCAGACAGAATAAAGACTTCCAACCATAGTACATTTTCTGTTTAGTAGTACGTAGTCGATTATGTGGCGGCATGGTGGCACAGAACTTATCGCTGTCATCTCATGCCTTTGAAAGCCAGGCTTAATGGGAAATCCTCCAGGTTCTCTGGTTTCTCCCCACAGTCCAAAAACATACTAAAGTTGTCAAATTGTCCATAGGTGCATGTGCCCTGTGATGAGTTGGTACCCTATTCTGGGTTATTCTGTGCCTTGTACCCATAGCTTCCGGGATCAGGCTCAGAACTTCGCAACCCTGCAGCACAGCTCCTTTACATTGAAGAGATCAGTATATTCCATGATTATACCTGTTTTTGTAAACCCATCCCTCATCCTTTCATAAACACTTATCTAACTATAGGGTCATGGTGAGCCTACAGCCTAAGCCTGCATGATATTGGCAAATTTTCACATATTGCAATGTGAATTTTATGCAATAAATATTATTTATAAAGCAGCAAAAAGAGTTAAAAATTTACCCAAACTAAAGTACAGCCAAAAAAGAAGTTATCTCCCAGTAGAGTCTGTCACATAAGTCAGTGGTGTTCCTGAGAGCCGTCAACACAAAACAGTGCCGACAAATCACCGGCTTTTGTTCATTTCGTCTCTGTGGAATACAGAATATTTCCATACAGCAGAAGATGAATGCCTTTTTGTGACCGACTCTTGTTCTCTTTTATCTTTCACTCATTTTTGTTAAATTTCTCACAAATTCGCCACATGGTCTATGAGTGAGTCCCAAGATGAGAAGGCATATAGAGCTCATGCAAAAGCAGAGGTAGTGAACTTTAGACAGTTTCTTTTTTTACATAATAGATATTTAAATGGGAATTATCATTACAAGTGCAACTCTTGCTAAATTTTACTTTCTATGACAATGCTTTAGCAAAACTTGTAGGTCTCCATTTGATGAAGTTTTTTCATGGGCAGTTCCTCCCTTCATCGGTTCTTATCATGCAGACCCAGCCAAAATTTCAAAATACTGGAATAGCTTTGGAAAATACCATAAAATATACTATGTTAATGTCTGGAGATTAGCTCCAAGCCTACTCTCAACCCAGGTGACTCATGGTAATTGCAAGGTGACAGTTGCATGTGCATAACGTGATGTCGATTTTAAAATCGCACATCCTGCAGGCCTGCTGAAGCCTATCACACTGCATGAGGCAGATGATTTGGTGGTGTAGTCGTAATCCTTCCCATATCAGAATCACTTTCATTCACCAAGCAGATTGACAGGGATGTACAAAGAACTTGTCTGGGCAAATGTATTACAGATCAAAAAACGTACAGGTGTACTAACTGTGCACAGTTAGGAGCATATAAATTGAATGGGAACTATACAGAAAATTGCTGTGTAGAGGCTGCACAAGTATACATCTGTGCAGGCAATTGCAGAACTTCCTGATATGAAAACGTGCAAGTATACAGCCAAGTGTCAAAGGAAGGATAAGTGGTTATATGGTAGCTATTTGGTCTGAGTACCAGGGGAAGGCAGATGAAGTACAAGGTGTGGATTCAAGCCTAGGAGTAGGGGGTAGAGGGAGGGCCTGTTTATCATAGCTGTGGTTTGGGGAATTTGTGTATTTTATTATACTGTTTGTCTTTATGAAGCAAACTGCTAATTTGCCAGTTAAGAAAAACATCTTGTATGCGGAATGAACTTGAGACATCAGTAATGCTGTAACTGCATGGGTTCTGTGGAACAATAATGAGAAAAGCTGTATATGTTTAAGTGAAAGAGAACCAGATTCTCTCTCTCAGTTGGACTCAAATAATTTTGGGTCCAATTGTAAAAATGTGCAGAGGAAAATGAGTATATAGTTTTGAATTAAGTGGTTCGACGTATTAAATGAACGGATAGTTGCAGTAGATTTCATGGAAATTTTAATCTTTGATTAACTAAAGATATTTAATGTCAAATGATGTCATACGTCTATCTCAGTGTGTATTGAAACGCCTGAAAATATGCCATAAATCCGTGAGAGAAAAGGAAAATGAGAAATCCCGAAGGATTAGTTTACGTTGGATAGTGTGAATTATGTCAGAGGATGCTTGAGAGGCGCGGGGGGGAGGGGGTTAGCGTGTCTGTGGTTCAGGTTCCCCGTCCGCTCTCTCCATCTCGCGCACTTGTCTGGCATATCGAGCGACCGTAGAAAGCGGCGCTAGCCGGCCTTGTTTACACAGTACCCAGCGGAGAGGCGGACCGCGCGCGCTCCCACTCTTTCCGTGCGCGAGGTCGCGGCACATGCTCAGTTGTCTGTCGGAACGGGAACTTTGCGCCGTGCGCGTGGAGCCTGAGGTCACAGCACAAGCTCAGTGAAAAATCTCCGGAGAGGCTGCACGCGCCTCCATTTTGAGCGCTTTACAAATAGGTGAGGAAGGGGGCGAGTGCATTCCGGCCACATCGACGACACGCAGTGTCAACTTTAAAACGGCAGTGCTTCCTTTCCGACATGGACGACCTGTTCAATCCGAGGAGGTAGGTTTATGCTTTTGCGCTCACCTGTTAAGAAATGAGGCAATCGCACCGTTTTCCCTGTCTCCGATCTTTGCTGTTCGTCGCAGTATATTCAGTTTGATATGTTGAGATATTCAGCGTTTTGTTGCATGTCATTTACGGTTACGCCTGCTGTTGCTTGCGTGCTAGATAGCCATCATCAGAAAACTAACGAACAATTACTGTAACTGGTTAGCGTCACAGCTATTTCAGCGAGGCTAGCAAATGGTAGCGTTTTGCCGTATATGTATTAACGGTGGCTATGAATAACCTTTCATTTCTCTACAGCTGTCAGCGTTTTTGTTTGTCAGACTTTACCTTCGTCGTCTGTTTTAAGATAAATGAAACTGGTCAGTGTTGGACTCCATTTTGCAGTACTTGATATTCTGTTGTTTACAGTCGCGGTGACATGGCGCAGGCAGACGCTATGCAGACTGGTTCTCACTGAAGTCTTGAATTCGCAATTGTCCAAACCGTAGCTTGGAAGAAATCTTCCGCTAACTCGTATTTCTATTAATGAGAATCTGGGCCTGTCCCTCAGTTTAGGTAGGTAATGTTTGGCCTTATTATTAGTCGTGAAATGATTGGACGGCACTGATGGAAGGGGCGGGAGAATCTTGATTGGAGTCCCCGTCGGATATTCCCGATGCTTGTTACGCTTGCCGTTGTTTTAATCAGGTTAGTGCCCAATGTTTGGTATTGGAAACGTTAATGACTTTGTTGTTGTTGTTATTAACAACAATAATAATAATGATGATACATTTTGAATTTTGTATTATTTACTGAATCATTTTAATTATACATTTTATAAACGACCGTCATCTTTATCCTTGTAGACAATAATGCATGGTTTTACACCGCTCGTATTAATATTGAATAATGACTTCAGACATTTCCAGAAATTAAGTAGGTCAGTGAACACAAAAATTCACACTTTAGTGATTATTCCTGCTAGTTATGTTATTAATCTCTTCTGCTATTATGTAGTAGTTACATAAAGCAAATAATGTAAAGGCAGTATTAGAGAGATGAGTGCAATGAAGCAATTCTCACGAACTGTGTGGTGTTTAATCAAAAATACTTGATTATAAATGTCATATTGAAAATTACTATTTAACTTAATTATTATGAGTGCATGCATATTTAAATAAAACCAACCAAGACAAAGATTGTAGTCTTTTATTTAAAATGTTTTTTATTGAAAGTTTCACATCCAATATTTTTTCCTATGTTGGGGGAATTGGATGAACTGATACAGTTATAAGAAAGCAGGAGGCTGAATAATGTGCTCTGAAGATTATGCTAGTCAAAACTGTTTTCTCTTCATTTAATTAGTCATTATTAGTAAAATGAATACAACCGCCATAACTTCATTTATTCAGAGGTTGTTGTTTTCGTTGCTGAAGTAATTTCTGAAGTAATTACAATTTCTTATCTATGATGGAAGACAGTCCTTCCAGAAATTATTTTGACAGTAGGCTTCTTTTATGCCCTTGGTATGAGTATATATTACAGTGCAGAAAAACGTAAGCATTGCCGTGAACTTCAGCATTTTGCCAATGCTCCTTCAGTTAGTAGCTGGTGTGCCATCGCCTCATAAAGCTCTGAGCATTGGACTTCTCTTCTCCATAAGGACAGCCATGCTTCGCTGCAGGCTGTGGTTCTCTGGGTGGGATCTCAGTGACAGTTTCTGGGCTGCTTTATGCCTGCCTGCATGGAAACCTTCAGTGTTGTCATGGCAACACGGGTTGTTTTCTGTGGAAACCTCTTGTCATTTTCTTTAATCCACTGCAGCTGGAGATCGGAACACTATTATTAAATTTGTTGTTGCTATGGTTACCAGCATTTGTTACTGCAATGGTTTTGCTGCCTGTTCCCTGTTTCGAATTCAGTGTTCTAACTCTGCTTGATTATTATTACACTTAAATGAAAAAGAATCACCATGAACTATTTCCTTAGTACACTTTTGGACAGTATCAGTACTATGGGTTTTACTTTCCATTTAAAAATAAATTAATGTAATTAAAAGTATGGCTAGATTTCTAACAGTGATGATGAAAGTGTACCATCTTTTATGATTTTACATATCCGGCAATACATGACAATCATGTGTTCCTCACCACCTTCAGACATTAAAGAAATTAAGCAAGAGGTAAGACGACTACTTTCTTACTGTACCATGTATTCAGCAAAAATCCAAAATTCGGAAGATGTGAGGAAAAACGTACACCACATCCACTGGCTGCTGGCAGATAGAAATTGAATGTTTTATTTTGATATCAAATAAAGATACAAAAATGTCAGTTGTCTAATGGTCTGTTTAACAATTTTTGCATATGGCTGGGAAAAATATTTTTTCACAATTTTTTTTTTTTCCCATGTCAGCCTATCAATAATTATCACTATACAATTCAAGTAATGCTTTCTTTATTTCAAGGTTCCATTTTTACTTAAATTTCTTTAGGATTCCCCTTAAACAGATTGAGAAATAAAATGGACTGTAAACAGTGAAATCTAATTTTAATAAATCATGTTTCATCAAAAAGTTTCATCATAGGGCGTAACACTAGAAAAACGATGGCAGTACGGTTTGTGGCTGAGTTTTTTCGCTGACTGCTTTGCTGCTCATTCCAGGGAAAGAGTTTGATATTACTGCTAAGTTTGCCATTCATCCCCTATTGAAAAATAAACCACTGTGTCCTGTTTTGAACCAATATAGGATTTGTGCTGTATTTCTTCTGATTGAAACATAAATAAGTTTGCATGTATTTCCAGCAATATTTTTGGTAAAACAATTGAAAAATTGTTGCATTTCAGATATTAAAAAGAGTAAGAAAATCCCTATCTTTCTGCAAAAATCATTTAAATGTAACATTTTTGCAACGAGAATAATAAGATGAATCAGTAGCATTTTGTGTCATTCTTTACACTTTCCTCCAGTCAGTGCACTTATCTGCTGGTACCCGCATCTATAAAAGCAGAACTTTTGGTAGTTGTATGCTCTGGAGCCTTCTGGTTTGTGTTAACACTATGTCAAGGAGGAAATATTGAACAGTGAAGCATTTGTTTCTGTTCATCAGTCTGGAAAGGTCATAAGGTCATATGTGAACAACTTGGATTTTGCCATTGTACAGTTTGGAGTATGAATGAATGAATGTTGTATTTATATAGGGCTTTTCAAATGGAGAATGTGCAGTGAATTTGCCAGTCTTATTGGGATTAGGCATCCCAGAAAATTCACCCCAAGGTCAATGTCGTACTCGGAGAAATTGCAAGTAACCCATGGACCTTATATAAGGATCTTCAGACCTCAGTTTACATCTTAAATGTTATGGTATTTGACTCTGATCTCAAAGATTTAAAAGGTGTGATTTTCTTGGAAGGGAAAAGCCACTTCTCTCCGAAATGAATTTGGCAGTTTAGGCTTGCAGAGTTGAATCTAATGAACCATTGGAACAATCCCCTATTGATAGATGAAAGAGAGAGTGGAGATGTTTTGTTATAATCCAAATAAACCAAGCACTACATATCACCACAACCACCTTGTATCATCCATTTAGTGCTGTGGTGGTATAATGTTTTGGGCTTGTTTTGTCCTCAAAGGTCATAGGCCCTTTAATGTCATCAACCATGAACTTTTCATACCAGAATATTAATATTCTAGAGCCATGAGGCCTGTCAGTCCAAGTGTAATGCAGCATCGCAAAGGTCCAAAACACAACAGCAAATCTACCACTGAAAACCTGAAGAAGAGCAATACATTAGGGCTGGGCAGCATATATAAAAAAGTACAATATAGCATATTTTTTATTTTAAAAATCGAAAGAAAAAGAATGTCATCCAGAATGACAAGGGTTAAACCCTGCTGCCTGGGACGGGTGGTTGGGGCTGTGCTGATGAGTTTTAGTTAGTGATTTTTTTAGTTAGCTGGATTTAATTGTAATTTAGAAACGTTGCAGTCCATCAGAACCTATGGCAGTGGTTCATAAACTTATGATAAACTTACGAAAATAATGTATTCTTCATTGCGTCGACGCATGGGCTAGTATGCTGAACTATAGGTAAGAGAAAAGTAGTGGGCACAGGGCATTTTCAAGCAGTAGTGGACAGGATGGGGCTGTCAGAGTGGATGTGGGGTAACAAACTTATGTTCAATAAAAATTCACAATGGTTTTCCATAAAAGGAAGCCTTTATTGTGGACTGGAGTTACAGAAACATCAGAAGTAGGTGTGTGACAAGTCTTTTTTTTTTGTAGTCTGTTCAGTTACTATGTTAGCTACTTCAGATGTATTGCTTTAATGTTTTGTATGCTTAAATAAATTTGTGCATACGCCTGTTTGACAATGGCAGTGCCAAGCTGTTTTGAAGCAGGTAATCATTCGTTTTTTCACATTCCAATCTCAAAACATAAATGTCACTGGAAAGCATGCACTTCATAAAACGTGCTCCAAGATGCTATAATTTGTTATAATACATTTATTATACAGTGTTGTAAAATGTTTTTTTTTTTTTGTCATATTTAGCAGGGATGTAACGATACACTCGACTCATGATTCGATACGATTCACGATGCAGAGTTCATGATACGATTTTCTCACGATTTCTTAACAGAATGAGCTGCAGACAAATTTATTTAAAAATAATTATCTTTCTAAACTGTGCAAAACTTGTCCTCTTCTTAACAGTGCAACTGAAAATTGAATAAAATACTGAAAAAATCCCAAAATATAATAAGTAAATAAAAAAAAAATCTTCAAATAAACTAAGGCTTGCATGTGCAGCTTTTAATAATCTTGGCTCTGGCAGTGGCGAATTGAACTCACTGTGGTGCCGGCGGACATGCTGAAGCATGTTCGTTGTGCTATTTGTGTATGTTATCAGTCTTTTACAATGTTTGCACGCAGTTTTTGTCCTGCCTGCTTTTCTCAACGTTTTCGTTTCGGAAAGCTAAAATGCTGCCACACCGCCGATTTAATATCGGTCAAAGCCAAAAACTGACATACAACGTCGACATTAATACTCAGTGACATCTGACGTTGAACCGACGACGTGAAATCAAATGTAATATTGCACCAGTTTTTCTGTTAAGTAAAGTACCATGAAGTACTCCTGAAATAGCGATCCATTTTCCACATCAGCTGGTTTAAATCGTCATACATTTACATCGATTTTTAACTGATTCACGATTCATTGTTAAATTCCTAATATTTAGAGCAGTCACGATTACTCAAACTATCAACAGAGACTGTCACATAAGATATTGGTATTGCCATGAGTTGTCAGCAGATACAAAGTTGAAAAATCACTTGGTTTTGCTCAATATTGTCACTAAAGAATTATTACAAAATAATTATGTATGGCGGATGTCTCTTCGTGACCAGTTCTTGTTCGCTCCTCTCCACTCATTTCATTGTTCAATTTCTCACAAACATGCCACACAATCTATGAATCAGTCTAACAGCAAGGGCAAAAATGATATGATTGTCTTGGAGATCACATTCAATGCTCATGACAAAGGAATCAGCGGTAAACTTAAGACTGATTTTTTTTTACGACTATACTAGATAGTGCTGAAACAGAAATATCATTAAAGCTTGCTAATTCTGGGTTCCTACGACTAAGAAGAAAGATTTTAACGTAATTTATGGATGGTTTAAACTTAGCAGACTATCGGAGTCCTTGCAGTGTGATTATTGCATATGCATGAAATACCATTCTGATATTAACATCGCACACCATGCCTAGCAGTACAGTGGTGCACTAGGTAATGCAGTTGCCACACCCCTCTGATTTGTGTGTGTGGAGTTCACATGTTCATCCTGTGTGTGTGTGCCTTCTCAGCTAATCCTTATACTGTTCAAAAACATTAAACTTAAGTGGAGTGACTAAAATGATGTTATGCGTGTCTGAGTTCATACCCTGCAATGTTTGGTTGGTTTCTGCCTCATGCAAATTGCATGGTATATTATATTATATGCAAATGATTACTTGATGAATCATCTGATTAATAGGTAAATTACTCAATTATTGATAGAATTGATAGTGACAGCCCTAGTCATGTTATGACCAGCCAATTGTTCTTCAATTTAAAAAAAAAAAAAAATTATTCAAAACCTGTATTTATAGATTTATTTTGAGTCCGCTAAAACTTGAATGTCATTGATATATTCATGAAATTAAAATTCCACGTGTGGTGTCTTTAATGACTGAAAATTCCTACTGATAAATTCATTGAAAAATAGCATATAGCTGCCTGATATGTAAGTGCGCCTGCATTGAGAATTTGGGAATGGGTGGAAGCAATCAAAATATTGGTGGGAGCATCCTGGATCTTATCTGCACAGCTCTAAACTGAACTGAAAGCCAAATCATAAATCTTTATCTTTCTTTGTGTGTAGCCTAAGTATGCTTTCCTGACAAAAGCGGTAATCGCTGATCAGTCATTAGATATATTGTTGGTTACCGATAATGCCGTCTTATTGCCCACCCCTACTGTGCATAAACAAATACCCACAAAAATGAACAGTCTTGTACTTAAGAAGGTCAGCTTTCCCCCAAAACAATATGAGACCCATACAGGCAATCCTACATAAATAGGCAGCATGTGGCTCAGTGGGCTAAGCCTCTGTCATGAGATCTGAAGGTCACTGGTTCAAGCCTGTCCTCAGCGTGTCCGTGGGCTCTTGAGAAAAGCCCTCTACCCCCCGCGCCCTGGGCACTACAACAGGCAGCTGCCCTTCACGGCCCAGCTTACTCATGGAGAGAAAAATGGAGGAGGTGAAAAGAGAATCAATAAAATCAGAAAGAGGGAACAATAAAATATGGCTTATTGTTATCATTGTTTTTATTATTATTAAATGACTCCTCCACTACTGCTGCAAAAGTTGTATAAATAATACATATCACTGGATTCCTCGTCCAGGAAATACATGTCATCTTTGGACCAGTCCACTTCCGCTGCAGACCCTTATTAACACTAACTCAAAAAGTTTTTGACAGATTTTTAGTTACGGTTATTGTATGGATGACGATTTGGAAGCAGTTTCATTTTGAGACAAATCATACCACAACTAATGCAATGCTGCTTAGTGGCAGTGTATGGAATAGTCACTGCAGAATACAGTTGAAATTGTGAATGTGATAACGCAGAAAGTATTTGATGGATCATTTTAAAAAAATGACACCTTTCACCAGAGGTTGTTTTGAGACAAACTGCATCAAAATTGAGACAGCAGAATTAGACGGCAGCCAAAAGGAAAAAGAATGCAAACTATAGACACTTGTGAACACAGTAACACTAAAAGTATATAATTTTTTTTTTTAGTTTCTCATAAACATCGTATATGTGGTGGTCTAGGACCTGTTTCATTTTTAGAAAAACTGCACTAGATCGTAGCAGTGCCACATGGTGACATCAAAGAGAGAAGGGCAACCTCAGATGCAGATCTGGTGAGATTAGATTGAGACAAGTCACACTAAGCTGGGCTTTCAATAAAGACTTTTTTGGAGAGGAGACTGTAGAGATTGGGTGTTTGGAAAGAGAAGGGGTTCAGTCGAGGGATATCTGGAATACATTGTTGTTCTGATTTCATCTACTTGTCTGTATTATCTAGGGTATATTTCTAATAAAAATGTTTGTTATATATAATCACTGGTATCTACATTTAGTGAGTTAACTGGAGATGAGGACTACGCGGTGGTGTTGCACAGGATTCTGGTACTGAAATGGTACCGCGGTACCATATTTTTGAAAGCTCTTTGGTATTTATTACATTTCTTTAGTATTTGTACTAATTACACTATTGGAGACATTGTTAATGCTATGTATTGCTAATGCTAAACATCCAATCAGAACCATGAACTCAACATGTCCAAACCACTGCCAAAACTCAATTATAACCAATGTCAGAATTGCATGGGTCATGCTGTATAGCACAGTGATTCTCAACCCGTGGGTTGTGACCCAAAGTTCTGAAAGGGTCTTGAGGTAGAATTGGAAATATAAGCATTTTAAAACCAGCAAGCTTCTATGCTGATCCACGATCAGATTTCCTAGCCCCAATCCTAGATTTAACCTATATAAACAGGTATTGGGTCTGCAACTGCTTAGCACAAATCTAGTGAACACTCAACCATGCCAAGAAGCCAAATCACAGATGCTAAATTTAAAATTCACCGGAACCTCCAGTCACATTTGTGCGATAGGCATTGATTGCTGTAAATTGCAGCGTGCACTGCACACTTGATCATAGTGTTTATCTATACTTAAAATTTGATAAAGGTTCAGGACTCACCTGGCATGGTAACAATTGGGTCATAGTGTAAAAAAGAACCACTGATAGAGCATATAGTTCCAGTGAACTAGCAAATTTTACTTATCCACTCAAAGTGCTCTGTATAAAAAGATGAGGCTACTAAAATATCAGCTCGGTAAATATGATCTCCCTGGGTTTAAGTCAGTGGAGTTGTAAGGGATCTTATAATAGAGCAAGATAATATATCAGCCTCCGCCCCTCTTGCATGCGTTTTAAATAACGATACAGTGGAAGTGCGCAGCAGTCGGAGGCGTATATACCCTTTATCGTTCTCCATGTGAACAAGTGAACAGATTTGAGGGATCAGTACGATGCTTGGCAGTATTAGAGTATGTGCTCTTGTGGAGTTAGATTTAGTTTATTAAAATTAAGAGCAGCAATCTAAATGCATTTGAGAAAATCAGTGACATAAGTTCGTAATTTCGCATGAACGATACTTTCATGTATCAACTTTTAAGCGGTTAGCTTTAACTTGAACTGTGTGTTTGTATTGTCTTTAAAATGGTTAGGCTTACTGTATTTTACGGGATGACTGTGTTGAAGGTGATGTTAAACTGTGTGTTGATGCAACTGCCTCTTTTTCAGGCGGTTGAACAGCACACAAGGGGAGATTCGAGTTGGCCCTAGTCACCAGGTAAGTCAGCCATTGTACTGTCCCTCTCCTTTCATATGTAGGCAATTTAATTAAATTGCAAATATATACATTTAAGGAATTTTTGGAGTTGGGCTTATTATTTCTTAAAGTGTTTCACACAGGTGCCATTAGCTGTGATTTCATTCAATGCTGTGCAATTGCTGTGCAATTTGGGCCTCGTTATAAAATTTTGTTTTCCCATTCGCCATCTTAATATTAAAACAAGCTTAATGAATGTTTGAGTAGCAATTCTCATTCAGCATAGAGACGATTACTTTTATTGATGGGGTGTGAGCCAGTAAACACACTTCAAGGAACAGAACAGTAAACGGTAGAAAGTGACTTAAAAGGTGCAGCGTGGTAAGAGGCCCTGACCCTGATTCTCTTTTGTTCCTTCAGGCCAAGCTGCCTGAACTGCAGCCATTTCCTTCCCCAGGTGGGCAGGTAGTGACTGAGAATGAGGAGTTGGTGTGGATGCCCGGGGTCAACGACTGTGACCTGCTTATGTACCTGCGGGCTGCCAGGTGTGTGGCCACGCCCCTAACCTGTGATGGGAGCCATCGATTGGCTCTCATCCCCTGTGTTGATAAGTTAGTGTCCATCCTTTGCCCTCTCTGTGTGTCTGACGTTCAGAGAGCTCTGACATACTGCTCCTTTTGCTCAGGAGTATGGCGGCATTTGCAGGAATGTGTGATGGAGGCTCGACAGAAGATGGCTGTTTGGCAGCTTCACGCGATGACACAACACTAAATGCATTAAACACTGTAAGTTTCCATCTTACTGGTCTACTTACCTGTTGTTTTGCAGTTTTTTTTCCAATTTATTGTATTTCAATTTTTTTTTTCCAAACTTGCGATACAATGAGGAAACTAAAGCTATGGGTGTCTGTTAGGTGTCTGCGAGTGTTCTTAGGACGACCCGCTTCCTCTTTACTAATTTTGCACCTTTAACATGAATTATCAGCTTTTTAAAAACCTTTTTTACCAAACCAAAGCAAACTGAGCCACAACAGGAACTATATATTTGCGTAATAGTTCTCAGCCCTGCCACGGATTTATTGTTAATTGTAGTGAGCAGCAAAAGAGTATAAATGAATGCGTTTGACTGCTGAAACATGACAAACGGCACAAAATGCACTAATGGAATCCTGACATTGACCCTGAAGGCAGTTGTATTCATAGGCATAATGTGGCACGTGCTCTGTGAATGTCGGCCTGCAGGGTGTCTGCTTCAGCTTCTGATGGCCTGTTGGAGTCGGTACTCAGATGGCTGGACTCTTGAGGGCTGTTAAAGCTGAATAAATACCCTATTTCTGCCCTACCCTAGGGTCAGTTTTTGTTATCGTATTTTTAATTGGGCCAATGTATTTTTAATCTTTTAAAGCTTTATGAAAATGCTATTTTTATAAACACACCATGAACCCTGGTTATTTGTGTGTCATTTATTTCTGCGTATTTTCTCTGTACTTAAGACTGTTGTAAACAAACCCGCTCATGTCCACACGCACGCACACACAAGGAATCGTTCGTTCTTACTGGGCAGGAAGCAGCACCACATATAGTGCTCTGTGGTTAGTTTACCCTTCAAATGATCTATTCATTAAATGTTATATTGTTTACCACTGTGGGTGACTACCTTTCATCTTAGTGGTGCAGCTTTCCAACTCAACATAATTCATCAGTGCCTCCCAAAGCACCTAGTGACTGAATTTCCTGCAGGTGTGTCAGTTTTGATAGCGTGGGTGTGTGCTGTTTTCCAGCACTGCAGAGATCAATTATCTTTGCTTTGTGTGTGTGTGTGTGTGTGTGTGTGTGTGTGTGTGTGTGTTGCAATGAATAGCTGATAGCCACCTTGAAAATCTGTGTGCATATTGGAAGTATTTTATTTACATAGGCTTGGAACGCTGTTGTGGAAAGAGAGAGGGGAAAATGGAAAGAAATGAGTTGCATAGGATGACATCGGAACGGTGCTGGGGGTGAAATGAGATTGCCAGCCCTCCACACTCCTGAGAGAGAGTAATTTTCTCCCAGATAGCTTGTGCGGGGGCTGACATTTGCATGGATATTGGTTCGGTTCGAGCCCAGGCTTCCCTCTGCTGTTTAGGTGGTTGGAGGCTCACCAGATAAGTGGGTGGTGGGCAGGATGGTGGGGGTGCGCATGAGGACGGTCTCCCCAGGAGGAGCTGAGTACAAGCTGTCAGGCGAGCAGTGCTGCTTTGTGAGCTCTTTGGAAGCTCTGATTCTGTTTCGTTAACTTATGGGGGGGGGAGTGAATTTTTTGTTAGCTCCCACCCAGCTCAGATGAAAATTATACTTCGTCATCTGGCAAATCTATTTCTGGAGCTGTGTGATGTGGGCGCTGGGCCCAGAAGTGGTGGCTCTTAAGGCTGCATACTCTTTCTACTGGAATTCATTTCAGTCCTCCATGCTAATGCTTGAGACACATTGCTAGTACAGTGTAGTGCTAAATACATGCTCTGTAGGTAGGATTCCCCCCTAAAATTTAGCAATTTAAAAAAAACATGCCAATAAGTAAATGAAGGTTCTGAGTGTAACTCGAGAATAAATCTCATGACCTCTTCACCCAGTAAAAGTTGTGATGTCATTTTATTTGTTTGCTATCTGAAATGTAAACCATCCTGAAACGAAACACCTTCCCTAAATAAACAGATGCATGTGTTCTAACGAAAGTCCCGCAAACATCTACTTAATTGATGTACTTACGGACCTATGACACACAGCCTGAAAAAGCATGCCTAGTGCCCATCCTGGTACTCATAGTACCTATATTTATATTGCTTCTGATCAAATGTGATAGTAGCACTGTGCTTTATTAATCATGTTTGCACGAATTGCCCCTGGATCTTCTAGTTTGAGCTTTAGATATGAGTGTGTTGATTTTTCTTATTTACCTGCAGAATTTAGAACAGTATTATATATTTTAATGAACTTGTTCACACATCAATAAACAGAAGTGAAAATACTCATTTAGCTGGCAAGGCGTTGTTCTCTGGCATCACGGTGACCTGCACTGTTGCCTTATATTCTCTTTTCCTGTGCTGTACACAGTCACTCTCTACCTACGCATTCATCTTTGATGTGCTCAAGAAAAAGACCATATGTGATGGCTGCCCTTATCCTCTCCCCCCGCCAACAGCTGCACGAGAGCAACTACGATGCTGGCAAAGCTCTGCAGCGCCTGGTGAAGAAACCTGTGCCGAAGCTGATTGAGAAGTGCTGGTCTGAAGATGAAGTGGTGAGAGGACACGCCGCTTTGGGGTGACACTTTCTGCAGATTCGGGTTAAGTCCATCAAAAGTATGTTCTGCCTTCTGTGCCCATGGTCCAAAGGTTGTCAATTCAAGCCCGACCTTACCAGAATATTCAGAATGTCTCTGGGCCCTTCAGCAAGGCCCTTAACCCCCAGCAGATTTTTGCTATGACCCCTAAGCTTCACGGAGAGCAAGATGGGGCAAAGCCCCAGCAGGAATCAAGTATCATTATACTATTCTATAATATACTAAAATAGCAGGTCACCTGTGGCTGTATCCGAGACCTCAGATTCCCATGGATTATCCGTAAAGCTGCGAGGCAAAGGCTTATATCTTTGACTGTAGTTTGGAATTCTGAAACGGTGATTATATGCTCTGATCTAAGACCTTCATAGTGACCTTCTAAACAGCTTTTAGGCTGTATGATTTTGGTTTGTTATACCCACTCCTCTAGCAATAGCATGCCCCCTTCCTGCTTGTGCTATAGTCATGCATCAGTGATATAACTAGTACAGTGCTTTGGGAGGACCTTCTTGCAAAGTGATAGCTTTTAATTACACTTGCTAAGCCTAGTCACACAGAACCAGTCCCCTAGGCCAAGTGGCAGCCAAATCAATTGTCATTCTTTCATTATCTCTGTGCATTTGTACTGTCATGCTGAAGTGTGACTGTCCTACAGCCACTTCCAACATAAACCTTAGAATTCTGCTCTCTGCTTTCCAAGTCTCCTGCAAGCGCTGGTAATGTTCTCATTTTGGATTAAGAGAGTGTGATCGGAAGAGACAGCAGAGGGAAGGGTTGTGTTTAGAAATGCGACAAAATGATATGGCACAAAAACTAACTTGAGTGGTGAGTATGATGAGTTGGCCCTAACCTGTTGTCCTCATTGTCATCCTCTTGCAATACAAATAATTCACACGCTGCTTCAAGGGCCGGAAGCAGCTGTGTGGTGACCCTTGACCTCTCCCATGTGGCTTTAGAATGGCAGTGTGATGCCACCCAGTGGTAAAATGCTGTAAATGTAAAACACTGGTCTGGTGTGGTGCAGCCTTCCTGGCCCACAGGGTCTCATGCAGCCAATCAGTTTCAACCAATAGTTAAGATATTAAGACTCTGACTTAGGATGACGTCAGAGGTGAATGATACTGAAATGTTGGGCATTATCCATTCGCTGTACTTGCTTATGATTGTCAACCCCTATATTTACTGCTAAAGCGTCGTAATGCAAATGAAAGATCATAGCTAGTTTGTGTGCTATCCACTACAATGCCATTTTGTATAAAGTGTAAGGCATGTTACTGAATAACTTCTGTAATTAGTCTTTGCAGTTTAACTTGAGTGGTGTGTGTTTGTGTGTGTGTCCAGTTATTCTTTTAGGAAGTAAACCAGTACTGAATCCAAGGTTATGTCTGGCAGTAAATAACCATTCAAGTATTCAATTTTCATATGCTTTGGAAGTGCGCACAGGTTAAACGTGCTGTTGGATCCTTTGATTATATTTTGTGGCATAGATAAAAGGTGTTTCTCGCCTTCACTTTAGTTTTCAACTGACTTAACTCATCAGTTATGTGGACTTTTTTCCTCTCTTTATACTTCAGTAATTAAAAAACAAAGGAAAAAGAAAAGCTATGAATGTTGCTGCTTGTGATGTTTTACTTCATGTTTTACTTGATTAGTCAGGGAGTCCAGGGCACTAGTTCACTATTGTGCACAAGGGAGTGGCTGGGATTTGTTTGCTTGTGTGTGCTTTATCTGGCCGGCATTATCTGCGCTTTGTTGTTGAACAGGCTTTTACGGTCCCCACCAGCCCTGCAGCCTTTAACTATTAACTCCTGAGAGGGGAGCGGCTGCACAGCGGAGGGAGGCCTTTCATGTTCTCTCTTCTCCTGCTCCCGTTATATTTCTCTGTCTCCTGCCACACAATGGTGCCCTGTTAGAGAGAGGGAGAGCGAGGGAGAGCGAGGGAGAGAGAGAGGCAGGGACCTGAGCCAGCTCTCTGGAGCGGTTTCTCCCTGAAAGGAGCCTGTTGTTTCTGCAGGGTGCCTGGTGATCTGGTAACACTCCTACCCCCGCTCCCACCCCACCTCCACACCTCAGTTGTTGCCTGGCAACGGAGGGCCAGAATGAGGGGAGAGCGGGCAGGACGATTGGTGGGTGATTTATTAGCTGGGCTGGGAGCAAGGTGAGCCCAGGCAGCTGAAATGGAGCCTTTAACTGGAGCTGACATGGAGGGGGGGGGGGGGGGCGTGTAGGAAGGAGAGGGCTCAAACAGAAATGGGCAGCCAGTGTAAATATTACTGTGCTGAAGCACAATTAAGGTTGCATAATTACAGCAGCTGAACTCACAGGTGTAATTGATCACATGCACCCCCTGGCCCCCCAAGCTGAAACCCCTGTGGTGTTTGTCACAAATCTCTGCAGGGTACAGCAGTACAAATGTCAGCTCTTATTATTATAATTATTCTTTCAATAGCGTTTGTATTTTCAGAATATCCCTCCCCCTCCGGTAGTTCATGGTCCTTTTCTGTGTTGTGTGCCACATCCCCAGGACGCCCTTGCTGTCTGACTGCCGCCTCCTTGTGACTCTTATTATTCAGTGATTATTCAATGTCCAGTTATTTACCGCTTAGCTCCGAAAGAGACACATTATTTCTTGGGCTGCACTCCTCCTGTCAGTGACTGAAGGAGCCCGTGCTGAGCGCCATTGTTTTGAACCTAAAATGTAGTGTGAGGTATATTCCTTGTTAGCATTCGTCTTGGTCTAAAGAGACGAGTCTCTGCTTCCTGAAACGGCAGTGCAGTGGAAAGCGCCACCTGCTGGTCAGTGATGTGTACCTTGTGCACTTTATTTTGCTGGGAACTAAATTATGCTAAATGTCATCTTGACAAGTTTGTACCGATCCTTGGGTGTTTGTTTGTTTGTCAATGCCCTGCTTTCCATACTGTACATTTTGTTCTGCTTTGCTAGAAAACTGCTCTTCCTGCCTTGGCTTGTGTTGGATGTGGCTCCGTTGTGGTAGTTATGGGAACTCCCCACCCTGAAGGGCTGAGCCAGCTCGTGATGTGGTGTCGGTGGGTGAGGGGGTGTCTGTGGCAGCAGGGTCACGCCTGTAGGCGCCCAGGAGCTCCATGTCAGGTTTTCCTGCTCACCCAGCTCCTTTCACTCTGGCCAAGACCCTTTTTCCACACATTGTTCCAGCCTTCCTCTGGTTCTTGCGTGTGTGTGTGTGTGTGTGTGTGTGTGTGTGTGTGTGTACCTACATCCGTGTGTGTGTGTGTGTGTGTGTACCTACATCCGTGTGTGTGTGTGTGTGTGTGCAGGTGTGTACCTACATCCGTGTGTGTGTGTGTGTGTGTGTGTGTGTGTGTGTGTGTGTGTGTGCAGGTGTGTACCTACATCCGTGTGTGTGTGTTTGTTGGAGTTTCCTCCTGCTGTGAGGCTTTGTTTGGGAATTCCAGTTTTGCAGGTGTGTAGGCACACTCGGTATATTTGATTAAACAAGACTCAAGGGTAGTTGTCAATTTGACAAAAATGCATCCTGAGCGTTGCACTGGAAAGACCAAATAACTGATCGGTGCTGATAAGTGTGTGTTTGGGAGTGAGAAAGGAGCCAGTTTCCTGCTCTCTGTAGGAGAATCTTATGTGGGGCTGCTGTGGAGTTCTGTGTGTGCGTGCAAACGCACGGAGCCGACTCACTGTAGAATCCGGGCCAGGGTTTCCTGCCTGCCGCTCACAGGAGCTCAGCGCACAGAAAGATCACATGTAGAGCCTTCCCCTTTGTAGTGTGGGTGCACAGCCTGACAAGCCTTTCCGTGCTTGTAAAGAAGCCTCCCACCCTG
The DNA here is from genome assembly GCA_026777045.1 of Hyperopisus bebe. Classification (NCBI taxonomy): domain Eukaryota; kingdom Metazoa; phylum Chordata; class Actinopteri; order Osteoglossiformes; family Mormyridae; genus Hyperopisus; species Hyperopisus bebe. The sequence continues at coordinate 659,303 of JAODJW010000068.1, forward strand.
CTCCGCACTGTGGATCTGTGCCTCCGCTCTTTCTTTACCGGTGTCCCGACATTTCAGCTGGATTCACCTTGGACTTGGCCACATTTTGGCAGTTTTTTGGTGGAAGCATTTTACTGAGCTTGTGAAGGACGGAGCTGCCTCAGGAACAAGAAAGTAAATCTTCTGGCTGTCCGCCTGGCTGCTTGCGTTTCGTACCTTCAGTTTTTACCCCTCGCTATGGGGTTTCGAGAAATAGGTACTTAAAAAAAAATCCGTTTTCTTTATTTGTTTACTGGGATTTATGATCCTTATTGCTAATTATTTTCTTTCAGTTTTGAAAATGCAAAGTTGGCGTGCCGTTTTGGTCCTTGTTTACTGTCTTACTCTCGTTCACTTCCCCTCCTCCTCTCTCTGCTTGGCCACAGCTGCTTTTTAAAGCTGTCCGTGTGTTTTATTAAATCTCCCGTTTGACCCTTTTGCTCGAGTTTGTCTGAAATATGTAATTGGTCTGCATGCCAAAATGCTTAGATGACTTGCACATTAGAACCTATCAAAGTTCTTTTTCTGACTTTGAACTTACAGGTTTTATAGCACTGAGGTTTTCATTTTTGTGGTGCTCATTTTGAAGCAGTTAGAGCACTATTTGCAGTTATATTGCGGCTTGGGTTTTATCAAACAATATCTTCCTGCTTCTGTTGTCATTTCCTTTTTTGCCTCCACACACAAGTTTGAACCCAATGTTTTTTTTTTCTTCTTCTTTTCAGTAATATTGAAAGTATCTGTTAACCTCAAGAATAATTAGAAAATAGTTGGCTGCTGTAATGCTGCTGTTTTTTTTCCCCATTGTGGTAATTTTTTCTTCTCTTCATGGTGGGGCGGGCGATACAGAAGCGGTTCATTAAAGGTCTCCGCCAGTACGGCAAGAACTTCTTCAGGATCCGAAAGGAGCTGCTACCCAACAAGGAAACGGTAAGACAATTACAGCTTTTCCTTAAACGACTCTAATGCAGAGAGACCCACAAGCACTGATAGTGGCTTTGATGCATCTTCTCCTCATTTTCTTATGAACGACTGAATGATTCGCACAGTTATCCTGCAACTTCAGTTTGCAGTTATTTATTGAAACAAAAATATTTGGTCTAGTTAAACAAATGTTATACATCTAAATAAAACAGATCTATTTAATATTTGGATATAGAGGTGGTCGTCGGCTGTATGTTTAGACACTTGTTCTGAGCTTAAAGAATCAGTCGGAAAAAATATTTTTTGTTTTTACAAAATGGACATGTATATTACTTTATATTGCTCTTTTTGCTCTCTTCTTAGAGTGGGTAGTAAGCCATTAGCTCCTAGTGTCCTGTTTTTTTAAAGTTCTTCCTGTTGACTGAACTCGCATACCCTGCGCACATATCTGATCAGAGATCTAGGTCTAACTTCTCCGTCGAGCAAATGCAGTTCATGTTGCAAACGGTCAATGTTGTCAGCAAGAATCAATGTCCCTGTGGTTAATGGTGTATTCGTCACAATTTTTTGTGGTTTATGAGAGGTCAAAAAGGGTGTTTGGTTTGCATACAGGAAAGCACTTCCAACAGCCAATATGTATTTAATTTTCCGATTGTGCAATTTGCTGTTCATTGTGTAAATGAATGTCCGCTTTTCTATTTTAGTTTTCATATGAAGTTAAATGTGTACAACTGCAACAGGTCTAGTAAAGAAATTAAAGTTCACATAACATTTGTAATTAGTGAATTACCCGGAGTTCTATTGCAGTGCTGTTGTACCAATGTGGCCTGCTAATATTTTTCATGCCACATGGATAAACTGACAGTAATATATTTCTTAGTTTGCTGTATTGCTGCATTTTTATTGTGCTCTAAATAACACAATTTTAACCATCTTGCAAGAATGTGCCTTTATCTTTATGGAGGGCCCAGTTCTATTCCATTCTGGTCCTTTTATGCATGTAACTTTTCCCAATTTGTTTTGCATTTTTATTGCAGAAGTAGGTGAACTGCCCATAAAATGCCATGGTTAATGGAACAGAACACCTACACCAAGTATTATTCTTAAGGTGTATTTTAACTTGTTCGTACTACAGATATTTTTTGATTTGATTTATAGATCCTGTGCAAATGGGCTCTTGTTGACACACTGGTGTGTGATTCCTTCATTGGTGTGAGACTTACATGAAGAGTTCTTTAATTTCTAGATATAGTAAGAAATAAAAGGGGCACTTTGCCCAGCCTGTCATGTGGTGGCGTCTTCCTCTCTGCACGCGCCATACTGGTGTTATGGAATCTCACATATGTTTGTCCAGCACTGGCTCTCACATGACCTGAGTGTGCCTCCATAATCGCTTATCACATGGTAAAGGCATCACATTTAAGGTGTTCGTGGCAGATGCCTCATGTTAGCACTCTAATGTCCTTATGTAATGGTTTTCTTTAAATCACTGCCAGGCAGTAACCAATCTGTTACAAAGAAAAAAAAAAACTTAAAACCATTGTTCTTGTTTTTTTGCATTACTTTTACAGTCTCTGGATCATTTGATACTTTTTGCAGGCATGTTGGTGTCTTCTTAGAATGAAAGCACTTTTCTTAAATTTTGATTAGGCAGTAATTCATGGATTCATAGCACGCAAGTTGGTCTGATGATTACCAAATATCTTTTTGTACACAATCTGGTGTTATCGGTTTAATATTTATTTATTTTGTTGGAGCCCTTTACCTGTGGTACAATTAGACTGATATTCCATTTACGTCGCAGACGAGTCAATTTTCAGTATAATTATCCAGGTTTCTAGTTAATTCATAGTATTAGAGCAACGTGAAAAATCTTTTCAGCATAGTCATGCGCAATAATAACATTGCGTTTGTCGGTACTGCTTTGTGTCACGGCAGTACCACCAACTGTATTAATATTTCCTTTGTTGTTTTATAAATATTACAGTATTACTTATGGAAATTTCACATATCGTAATATGATATTGCGCAGCCCGATATAGTATGTTTGCTACTATATGTACTTCATGAAAATGGCTGTTAATGGATTGGAAGGGATGGATTGTGGGGACAGCAATGCTGACAAGGGGAGTTTATAGCAGCCCAGGTGAGTAAACCTGTACACTGCATACATGTACTGGTGCCACAGTAATTTTACAGTTGGCCTTGTGGTTGTATATTTTGGTGCATCCAGAGACTGTAAAGTGCATTTATAGGTGTTGCAAGTATTGAATTTAACCACCAATTTTAACTACAGCTGCTCGCTAAAGACTAATTCATATTTCTGAGCCGACACTATGACCTATACAAGTGGGCCACACTCCTGCAAGCATTTATACTTGTTTGCAGGTGTGTCTGTTTCTCAGCAATTACACCTGCAAATCGCTAGGTGATGCATAATTTTGGCTGTTGCGTTTGTCTTCTCACCCTGCTCTGTATGCAATCACACAAGTGAAACAGAAAAAAACAAACATTTAAATAAATATACAACACAGGCTGTGATGCAGGCTCCACAGCTATGCCATATATACAGCGTTGATTTGACGCAGAAGTATAAATCAGCCTTAAGGAATAATTGACAAGTTCCTGTTGCTGAATTAAGTCTCGTCTTTGTTAGGAAGTGGAGAAATGTCATGGTGTACAAGCAAATTGAATATAAATGCAGAACCAGGGAAATAAGAGTTGGATTTGAGGAAGGGACTAAACTGGCGGCCAGGGGATATGCACGTTTTAGTGTGAAAATGTTTCTCTTTTACCTTAAAAAATAATATCTCCCTTTTCTCTAAGATTGAACTGCTTATTGTGCCAAGATTGGTCTCTCTGAGGAAGCGCCAGTCATTTCTGTGGAGTAAACTTTTTTTGAAGTAATAATAATTGATACTTTATATTAATCCCCATGGGGAAATTCTCTTTGCGCCTCCCCAGCTTGTTCTCTGTAGGTGAGAGTCTGCTGTCCGCAAAGGGCAGCCAGGTACCTGTTAAGGGCCTTGCTCAAGAACCCGCCGGTGCGATGCGGCCGGGCTCAAACCGACAACCTTCTCATCACAGGCACAGAGGCTTCGTCCACTGAGCCCCATGCTGCCCCTCAGCCAGATGTTGCCCCAAACATATGACTTTTAAAAGATGACTGTAACTCCAAAGGAAGGAAGAAGAATCGGGCTGTTCAGCTCTTCAGGTGTTTAACATACAAGTAACAAATGCTTACCTCATATGTGTGTGCTGGTGCTCATCAGACACATTCAGCGTGTGGGCCCTGCTAGAAGAGTGCAGT
>JAODJW010000068.1:663654-683612 GCA_026777045.1 Hyperopisus bebe
GGGGGCCGGAGGCGGGGCGGGGGGGCCAGAGGCAATGCTGTGCCTCCCCTTGTCAGCAATGGCACTACTATGTAAATGCTTTAGGCCCAACCAGTTTTCAGGAATGTGTGTGTGTGGATTATGTTTATATTACATTGTGGGGACCAAATGTTGCCCACAATGTAATAAAAACCTTTCTTGTTGACATTGTGGAGACCATTTTTGTTTTGTTTGGTTACCTATGGTTAAGGTTAGGGCTGGGTTGGGGTTAAGGTCGTCGTGTTGGGATTAGGGTTTTCCCCATAGAAATGGAGAGTCCCCACAAAGGTATAATTACAAACCCGTGTGTGTGTGTGCATGCATGCGTGCGTGTGTGTGAGTGGGTGTTTGTTTCTACTACTTCCTGTGCTTTTAGAGGTCAAGCCAAGCACAGCATTGTACAATCTGGATGCACCAATGCAGCAGTTTAATTCAATGATGGGTCATTTTTCACTCATGAACGAGAGGGTGTGCCTTCAAATCCACTCAGCTTTTACTTCATACTCTTTGATTAGCTGCTCACTTCCTGACATTTGACGGTTTATTTTGAGTCAAACATTAGCTGAGCTACCGTCATACCCAGTTACTGCTGAGGAATGTGACTGCAGGTGACAGTGGCTGCGTGTGGCCTGACACCTCTAGGCCTGGTGCTTCAAATTCTACCTCCTGTGGAGTTTGCATGTTCACCCCGTTTGCACTGATTTCCTGTGGATGCTCCAGTTTCCTCTTGCAGTCTAAAGACGTTCATTTAGGCTAATTGGCACCTCTAAATTTTCCAAATTGTACAATTGTGTGACTTTCTGTGCCTTGCAGTGGACTGCTCTGTCATCCCAGGTACCCTCACAGAAACCCTGATCGGGAAAAGTGTTTAGAGGATGGATGGATGGATGGATGGATGGATGGAATACATGTAAAGGGGACAACACTGCCACAGTTTTAGGTTATAAGAAAATATTTTATTCCATCCACATAATATTTTAAAAACCTTCAAAAATATTGGAATGGTAATGACTGGAGAAGCAAATGACTTGCAATGATTAACAAACAGGATATATAAGCTTGCATTACATGTATTCCTGAACCGTAAGTTTAACAAATCTTTAGCTAATTCATTCCATGTACTCTGTTTTGAATCAGATTATTAGCACCTTAATTGAAAGTAATTAAGAACTCGGCTGGAATGAAAATCAGCATTACCATCTGGCCTGTGAGGGATGCCCTTGGCCCGCCCTGGGTTATGTTTACTGTCGGCTTTGCCCTTCGTGGGTGAAACACGTTTTGTCCATCCCATTATGCCTTAATAATGTCTCTGTAACCTATTGACGTGACTCTGTGTAATTTGGCACTGGTTGCTGGTGGGCAGTGACACACACTGAAATGGTTCTAGGTGGCGATGCAGTTTTCCCACATAATTTAATTCCTGATCTCTGATATGGTTTTCAGAGCTTCCCTAAATATGCAGGTGCCTGTTTTGTTCTTCAGTAAATCACTCGCTGGGTAATCAAGTCAACAGGACATGATCCCGTTGCAAGTATTTTGGCTTTGGCCAAGCAAACACCATAAGTGGTAGAAGCTCCTTTGGCTGTGACCGTTAGGATGGTTTATATTTCTCTTCATTGGCAGTTCAGCAGCTGTAGCCTATCAGACCCAGCAGCAGACATGCCTCTTTAGCTCTCCTGTGCAGCTTGTTTTGCTGTTGCCTCACTTCCATGGGGTGATTTGATGCCAGCAGGCAAAAAGGTAGATTACTGCTCCACGTGATCACTGTTGATTCTTCTGCTGCTGCTGCAGTTGAGGGAGACTTGATTTGCCCTCTTCCAGTAACAATGAATCTATTTAACCTCCTTCCCAAACCGGTCTCCTGCATGGAGCCCAGGGAGTAACACACACACACATTCTAACCCTTCCATCTTATCCAATAGTTTTGGATTAAAAATTTTAGATACTCCTTTAAGGTCTTAAGCACTTTCACCATTTTTTTTAACCCAAGCATAAAATAATGTTAGCAATCTTCTGTCTGCCTCGTCTTTCCAATCTGCTTTTGCCGTTCCGTTTTTCTGTTAAATGACTTGAACTGCTGTTCTAAATTCTCTAATGCAATAACATACAGGCAGACAGCAATCAGGAACACACACCCACTCGTGTTTTCAGGCTCCTGGCTGTTTGGGCTTTTCTCTCTGTTCTTTCTGTCATAAATCACTCTAAGCCTCTTCATGGCAAATGTATTTGTAAAAAATTGCAATTCTGCAAATTGTAACTCTGACTCAGTTTCAACCCTCTGTTCTTATATATGTGTGTTCCTGTTTTTTTGAAAGTGTAAACAGACGTGTCTCCTTTGTGGTCGTCTCGGTTACCATGTCTGCACGAAAGTTAAAAAAGATTCATTCATTCATTCATTCATTCATTCATTCATTTATTTTTACTGGATTTCATTTTAGGCCTCAAGGCAACATTGTGAAAGCTTGTATATTTTTATTTATTTTAGCTTATACATATTCAGGGCTGTGTGTGTGTGTGAAACAATATTATGAAAAGATGAGGTCATTAGAGTAGAGCTGAAGAAAAGTATGTGCAAGTGTAATGTATAAATGCATCATTGTGACAGTGCGTTTATGATCGTGTGCTCTTGTGAGAAAAAATAAAGGACAACTTAATTTGCGAGCTTTATTGAATGCTAAATGTAGATTGGCGATTAGCCTGTTTTGCTGTTTGTGCAACATTATATCAAAATTCTTTCTATGCTAAAACACCAGACTGTTATCGAATAATCCACAAACTGTAATATAGTAGATTGTGAATGGAAAATGGTTGTAAACCCTACAATGTGTGTCAGATATGTTTTGTGTTATAAAGCTCTTAAACGTGTCTCTATATAGCTGAGAATACTGTACTGAGAAATCTTCCTCCCAGCATGCTTTGCTGTCATCACAGCTAAAATTACATGCCGTTTGCCCTTGCTGTCACAGCTCCTATTAACTCCCTTGCTACAGACTGGCATTTATTTGTCCTCGCAGACTTGGAAAGACGACTCAGGCATTACTAATCTACGTTTGCAGATGAGCATTTCTTCTGCCACAGACACTAAGGCTGCAGATTCATATCCTTATTTATTCTTACTTATTTTGAACTGAAAAAGAAGAATTTGCTACAGGTTTTAAAGAATTTAGAATAATTTAGAACAGCCACTACCCCCCCCCCCCCCCAGTTTTCAGTTCCTCCTCTTTTCCCCGCATTAGCTGATGCAGCTTTAACCATTTGGCCGTTTGTGAAAGCAAGAAGCCATGCATGCCTTTGTCGCAGATCTGCCAGGGAAAACACAAACCATCTGTTCCAGCTCAAGCCTGAGAAGGGCTGAGTGGTATCGACGCATGACTGCAGCCTCCCCCACCCAGCCAGTTAGCCCCCACCCAGCCAGTCAGGGTGCCGATCGTGCACACGGGTCCTTTGATGGTCACATGGGCGTCACGTGATCCACCTTTCAGATGGCACTGCCCGCAAATAACACGCCCCCCCCAACCCCGCTTACTGCAGATGGGATTCTGGGGCTTGTGTCATCGCTCCACTGCCAAAGTGCTGTGCACACGGCCGCAGGCTTTTACTGCCGAGCGGAGTGGAAGGAGCAGGCAGTGTGTTCCTTTGAAATTATAAATTGATATTAAGCCAAAATGCTACTCAACCCTCTGCCTCACTGGAATGGTGTTGGTCTTCAACTGCTGCAAGTTAAAGATGACATGTAATTATTAATTGTTGTATTGTGCCAGTCAATCCATAAATTAAGTCATTTTAATGTTGTTCTGGTCAGTCAGCAGTGGCTAAAGGGCATGGCTGTGGTACCACTGAACTACTTTTTTGAAATATATATTGAGTGTGTGAGGAAGAGGAGGAATACAGCCTGTTGCATGAACATACATAACGCAAGCCTGCTTCCGTACATGAGTACGCTATCCACCTCAGAGAAAGATAATACTCCATAGTTTATATACGTATATGTTCAGTCTATTATAACTAAGTTGAAATGGAGTTTTTGCTTCGATAGAGTGAGCAGAGTAATCATCATGTGATCGTGACCGTGGTCCCATGCCGTCCAGGCCTGCCTCTAATGAGTTATGGCTGCTCTATTGGTTTCTCTGAATCTATGGTAAAGTTTTGTCCCAATAGATAGGTTGGAAAAGGAATGGTTTGGTGTTTTCAAAAACGATAAAAAGAAGAATGTTATATCTTCAAGGGAAAATAGTTTATACCCTAAATACTCAAAGGAATCTTTTTATTTAAAGCTGAACGCTAAACTATGGCAGAAACACTTTGAATCGTTGCCCATTAAGCATCTTCTCCTGGCGTTTTTCTTTATCATTTTATGTTTGATGTTCTCTCTATTATTTTCATCAGTTCTCTGTAAGGTTCACTGGAAACCGCTTGTCATTTCTGCAAGATGCCATTTATAGAGCGAATCAGAAGTGAGGCTGGCGGACTCTGCTGGCGTTTTTCCTCTCACCGGAAGGTGGTCCAGGGCGCTGCTCTTACTGGCAGCTATTAGATATGCCTGTTGCTAGTTTAATGAGATTGCTGAAAGGAATCCAGCGGCATGTGTACAGTAGGAGTGGATTGGAAAATTCTGATTTGTGCAAATTTGGCTGGTTTCCTCTGTGGAACCTTCTGTGAATGTAAATGTGATCGTCCATGTTTAGCTAGCAACTGGTTTTTGAACCGAGGCGGCTGTTGTACCAAGGTAGGTGTCACATTGCACAGAAACATCAAGGTTGCTTTTTAAAATCCCAGAAAGGTCTTGCTGGAGTAATGCTGAACAAGGAACTTAAGTGAAATAGTCAGAATAAAACATGCTGCTTTGGGTAGCAAAAATATGCTAATAATGAATGATGAATATTTAAGCATGACATTGCTGTCCTGCAGGGGGAGCTCATCACCTTCTACTACTACTGGAAAAAGACCCCCGAGGCTGCGGGTTCACGTGCCCACCGGCGGCACCGACGCCAGCCCGTCTTCCGCCGAATCAAAACCCGCACCGCCTCCACCCCCGTCAGCACTCCGTCCCGCCCACCGTCCAGCGAGTTCTGTGAGTGCCCTACCTCAAAGAGCACTGGCTCAGGGCTTCAGCCCCTGTGATTGGCCATCAGTCACATGCTCATGGTCACTTTTCCACATTAGGTGGAATGCGTAGAGTATGCTGACATCATTTTTGCCTCAGTAACAGTAGTATTTATTCACTGCTAATGCTCCCTGGTCATCTAGACCCTGTGATCTGGCTGTTTCCATTTAATACTAATAGATGCCTCACTGCTGCTTTGACCGTGAACTCACACGGGAATGTCAGCCAAGTTAATAAATGTAATTGTGAATGAAGCACTCTTTGTGTTGCAGTGGACCTCAGCTCGGCCAGTGAGGATGACTTTGACAGCGAGGATAGTGAGCAGGAGCTGAAGGGTTACGCCTGCCGTCACTGTTTCACCACTAGTAAGTCTTTCCGGCCGGTCTTGGTCAGTAGGAAATGTAGACAAAGCCAGCCCCTTCCCCCGCTTCCTTAGTGGAGGGAGAAGTTCACTGGCAGGAACCATTCAGAGACTTTTCACAGAGACTCACTCATCTAATGTCATTAAACCTGCTTGCTGCTTTAAGCTTGGCCTAAGTGGTGCTCCATGTGGTGTGATTGGCCAGCACCCTGACCAATCACAGACTGAGACAGTCTGGAGTACCTAAAATAATTGTTGGATGGTCCCTGCCTAAGGCTATTCCAGTCAGCCTAATGAGGAGTGTGTGATCCATTTTTCATTCATCCTGGTATGATAGTCTACTTAAATCCTCTGCTGAGTTGGCCAAACACTTGGATCAGTATTAGACTATAGACATAGTAATAGTGTCTTATCTGGTGAAAAGATGGTGACCTGCCGTTGATTTGACATTTGTGTGCAAAAGCACTAACCATGATGATACTGTCACTCAGTCATTTTGATCTAACATGTTAGATGTGTTTAGTGTTGTGTAATAGCTGTACAATATGAAAAGAGTGCTGCAATTTTTTGCTCTAATAAAATACTTTTGTTTGATTCTTCCTGCAATCTGAAACAACCATGGGCATTTTCGATTTGAAAATCTTAACTGAAGAATTCTCCAGTCTGAAGGGTGTTGATTAGTTCTCTGTTACTGCACATGTAGTGCGGACAGGAGAACCACAGCAGTAAATCAATGCACGATTAGGCTAAAGCTTAGGAACTGTGGTCAGTAATTAGATACCTAAATAATTACTGATGTTATGCACTTGCAGTCCAGTCATACTTTACAGTCCTGTTTCACCTGGCTAAATGAGATGATATGCCAGTCTGTTTTTAATTACCTGTAAACACTAAATAAGTTGGGTTTTACCCATAATGCAGTTGAATGCCAGGAGGTACATAAAGCTAAATTAATGATAATTAATGAAACAATGGCTGAATATGTACATTTCCTTTGCCTCCGTAGCTGTGCATTTTTAAACGTATGGGAGTTCATTAACCCTTACTTAAGAGGAGATTGTATGTTAATCGATATCCTGTTGTGTATTTATCAGCTTATAAGCGTGCTGTAGGGCTGCCACTAATGACTCTGTTTATATGCATTAATCTATAGACTATAATGCCAATTGGTTGATTAATCTAAAAGATTAATTTTGCTCCAGTAAATCAAATTTGCTGTTTGTTAGGTTGGTTTCGTTGCTTTTGGCCACTATGCGCACATTATTTTCACCCGCAACTGGGAGCAGCTCTAGTGTTATGTCACACATCAAAAATGGCTCTTTTAAGTGATGCTTTTAGTTTAATTCGGCAGGCAGTTCAGTAGTCGAGCTGTTGAGCAGAGGTGAAAGCCATGGCGTCCCGACTCGGCTGCACGCAGACTATCAGCAAGTGGCCGGGTAACACTGACAGCTATTTGCTGCTTCAGCCTCCAAGGACTGGCACCACGGGGGCCGGGAGAACATCCTGCTCTGCACAGACTGCCGACTGCACTTCAAGAAGTACGGGGAGCTGCCGCCCATCGAGAGGCCCGTAGAGCCGCCGCCTTTCATGTTCAAGCCTGTGAAGGAGGAGGAGGATGGGCCTGGCGGGAAGCACAGCATGAGGACGCGCCGCAGCCGGGGCTCGGTGAGGGGGCGAGGAGGCGAGGGGTCAGGAGAGGCAGGCTGCTTACATTACCAAGCCTCCAGCAGGGACCTGCTTCTGAGCTGCAGTCTCTCGTTGGATCTGTCGAAGTAGACTCGGCCAAACGGTGCATTTCTGGATCCTGTGAAACATTAATTTCTTATATATGGTAGTCAGCTGATCTGCAGGCTTTTCTCTGGGGGGGGCGGCCTGCGTCCGCCGTCACTCTGGGAGCACGGTGCCGAGCACAGGGGACAGCTGGTCCTCTTGCTGGCAGCCCTTGGCAGTGTGTGATGGCTGGCTAGAGCTGTTCTCTCTCCCATCCCAGATGTCCACGCTGCGGAGCGGCCGAAAGAAGCAGACAGCCAGTCCTGACGGCCGCACCTCCCCCCCAGCCGAGGACCAGCGTTCCAGTGGGCGCAACTCGCCCAGCGCTGGCAGCACGTCCAGCACAGACAGCAAAGCAGACTCTCTGAAGAAGCCTGGCAAGGTGCGTCGTCCCTGCAGTGCTGTCAGTCTAGAAATGTCCCTGAACTTGGACTCATCTGCAAAATTAAAACCAGAACCTTTCGTGGCCCCCTTGTGGTGTAGGGCAGTGTTTCCCAACACGGTCCTCAGGGAACCACACATGGTCTACGTTTTTTACCGGGAGCTGGGAGGAAACAAAAACGTGGACTGCCTGCAGGTCCCCAAGGACCAAATTGAGAAACACTGGTGTAGAGTGTATATTCAGCATCCACTGAGTGTCTTGAATTTTTTTTTTAATCTCGGGAACACCAAATAATGTGTTCGACGGTGGATTTTAACTGTCAGATTTGTCACGAGCGATCACTCCCCTCAGATCAAAGACGAAGTGGCCTCTCCCATGAAGAGGGCAAAGCGGCAGAGGGACAAGGGGGCCTCCGACTCTGAGGAGCCAGAGAGAGCTTCTGCCAAGAAGTCCAAGACTCAGGTGAGACGCCCTTGTGGCCCCACACCGCTGCCTGCTCTCTACGGTGTCACCTGCAGGACATTCAGTTGGGCCTTCAGTGTTATATTTTGTGAACATTTGGGCTAAAGCCTTTCGCTGGTGTCTGTGCCTTTCAGGAGCTGGGTCGGCCCGACTCGCCGTCGGAGTGCGAGGGGGAAGGCGAGAGTTCAGACGGGCGTAGCGTCAATGACGAGGGCAGCAGTGACCCCAAGGACATCGACCAGGACAACCGCAGCTCCTCACCAAGCATCCCCAGCCCACGCGACAATGAGAGCGACTCGGACTCTTCAGCTCAGCAGCAGGCCCTGCAGATGCAGCACCCCCCTGTCATCCAGATGCCCCCAGTAACTGTTGCTGCTGCTGCTGCCCCAGCCAGCTCTGCGGCGTCTGCCCTGACCCCCCAGGTGGCGCAGTCCGGGCTGTCGGCCGGCCTCCCCCCCCAGCAGCCGCTGGTCCAGCCCCAGAGACTGGCTTCCCCACACTCACCCCTGCCGGGGCTACCTCCAGGTCCAGCCTCCTCCCAGACACTCCCCCAGCCTCCTATTCATGCCCAGCTGCCCCCCCTGCCCCACTCACTTCAGGGCAGCTCCTCCCACCCCCACACACACCCACCCTACCCTCTCCCCACCCACTCTCAGTTACCCCCTGCTCCCCCTCTGCCAGGACAAGCTCCACAGCGCCCCCACACTCCACCCTCGCAGGTGCCCACCCCCTCACAGGGCCCCCCCCGCGAACAACCCCTGCCTCCGACACCCATATCCATGCCCCACATCAAGCCGCCTCCCACCACACCCATCTCGCACATGTCCAGCTCACAGTCACACAAGCACCCCCCGCACCTCACTGCGCCTGCCTTCCCCCAGATGCCCTCCAATCTGCCCCCCCCGCCAGCCCTGAAGCCCCTGAGCTCCCTCTCCATCCACCATCCACCTCCAGCTCACCCTCCTCCTCTGCAGCTGATGCCTCAAGGCCAGCCGCTGGTTCCGGCCGTGCTCTCTCAGACCCAGAGTCACGCGCCCCCGGGGCCCCCCTCCTCTTCGCAGGCGGCTCTACCTCTGCACCCGTTCCTGCCTACGGGCTCCCCGTCTCCCCCCCCCTCCATATCTATGCCGCTGCCTCCGTCTGTGGGCGTGTCCTGCCCTGGACCCTCGACTGTCCCAGCTGTGCAGATTAAGGAGGAGCCCCTGGATGAACCAGAGGAACCTGACAGTCCACTCCCCCCGCAGAGAAGCCCCTCTCCGGAACCGACGGTGGTCAACACCCCCAGCCATGCCAGCCAGTCAGCGCGGTACGGCGGCCCCCCCATGTGTCCGTGTGTCTCACGCACCATGAGCTCCATCTTCAGGCCACTCCAAACCCGTGTGCATGCTGATGGTCACCCTGACTGTCGAGTCCTAGGTCCACGTTGTATGGTGGATAAGCTATTTAATTACTTTTGTCTAGCCTGCTTAGCTAAACAGCTTTCATGGCTGCTCTCCTTAGACTCGTATCATTATTCCAGGCTTAGTCTCCCGTGGCCCCATAAATATTTTAATGCGCCTGATAGTCCTCCGTTCAGTAAGGCCTCTGTACTCATAACATTGTCGATATGGCTTAAAATGCAGTCATGAGTAGGGTGGCGGTGATTCCGCACGCACTGATTCGGCTGAACTGTACCAGCTTATTCCTATTGATGAAAAATGGTTTGATATGAGTTTATTGGATTGTCGGTTCAGTCTCTTCTCAGTTTTTTGTTAGTGACTTATAGTGTCTTGGTCTCATCAGAGCTGCTGGGATTTTGTAATCAAAGGTTAAGTTTGTGTGAAGTAACTTTGTCAGCTCTGCTCAGTATGCATGACTCTGCCTGTCTCCGCTCGTCTCGTATCAGTGTTATGTAACTGGATCCTCTCAAAGACTGACTTTGGTGCACTAGTACTATATTTCTGTCTTCATGCATCCAGTGTTATTTCAGCTTAGTTATGTCGTTCAAGCATTATTTGAAAATTCATTAAATTTGCTTGTTTTTTTTCTTTTTATATTCCTACTGTGGCAGGAATTTGTTCTGCATAAACTTAGCACTGTGTCCATGGCTAAATCCTTTGAGTGAGTAGAAGCACTTAAAGCAGAGTGCCAATGGTGCAGCGTGTAACTGACGCCCCCCCCCCCCCACTTGCTAATGTGTTCACAGCTTCTATAAGCACCTGGATCGGGGCTACAACTCATGTGCTCGGACAGATCTGTACTTCACCCCCCTGGCGGCCTCCAAGCTGGCGAAGAAGCGTGAAGAGGCCCTGGAGAAGGCCAAGAGGGAGGCCGAGCAGAAGGCCAGGGAGGAGAAGGAGCGGGAGAGGGAGCGGGAAAAGGAGAGAGAGCGGGAGCGAGAGCGGGAAGCCGAGAGGGCTGCCGTAAGTGTCGGTGTATGACTTTACTAATGGTGCCACGTTCTCTGTCTTCACTGTGCATGAGCACAGACAAGGTGCCTTTGTGTTGTTAATGTGGGCAGCCGGGCCTGTAAAAGTCTGGTCTGCTGGTGCCTGTGTTGTATTTTGATCCAGATAATCGTATTCCCATCAAAGGGAAGGGCAAATCCAGATGATATTTGACATTGCGAATGTGATAAGTCAAAAACATTTGATTGATCTTATTACTGTTTCACGAACACATTATATGGATGATCTGTGCCTCTTTTTGAGAGAAACTGCCCCAAAAAAGTGACAGGAAAGGAAGGAAGCAGCCGCTGCAGAAGCCACTTGGTCTTACGTACACAGTAATTCTAAAAGTTTTGTGCGAATGTTTTTCAAACTTTGCACACATGTAGGGCTGACAAACTGGAAGTGATCACTTGTTGAGGCAACAACTGAAGGAGTGTCGTATAGTGATAAAGGAATGGACAGCCTCAGACATTTGATCTTGTCACTGCGATAACTCAAAAAGTGTTTCACAGATCTTTTTCAAATTTTGCTATGTATGTGTGAAGATTTGAACTTTAGATTTTGGAATGAATCACGCCAAAATTGAAGCAGTCCTATTTAGTGACAGCAAAGGGAATGATGACTGCAGAAGATACTTGTCCTTGTGAACAGGATACCTCTATTTAATATTACTCTATTTATAATATTACCCTATTTACTCTACTTGATTTTTAATGGCTCTTATCACCTCTTAAAAAAAACTATCCCTGATTGACCAGAGACAAAGTCGCCCAAAATTGAAACGGCAGCGGCAGGTGGGAGCAGAGGGCAGAAGGAGAGGAGTCTTTTTGAGTTTTAAAATTGAATTTAGTGGAAATACTCAGATGCCTAATGGCCATGTGGATGTGCAAGCTATCGTATTACAGGTGGCAGATTTATTAGCGGGTGACATTCTTTTCATTCTACTCCTATATTCTTATGACTGTTTATAATGACCGAACAGGTTCATTTGTAAAATAGACTTGGAGTGCATCTGTTTTCGCTGCACCGTTCGGCTAGTTTCAGAATGCTTGAGCTAATTAAGATGCATCAGAGATTCGCATGCCACCTGAATGATGCTGTTGTGGGTCACTCTGGCCCCAAGGTTCAACCAGGCAGATGTAATTAAGGCGTGTCTTTGCAGAAAGCCTCCAGCTCTTCTCACGAGACCCCAATGGCTGGCCCCGCCCACCTGCGTCCGTCCTTCGAGCCGACGCCTACCACCATCGCGGCGGTGCCGCCCTACATTGGGCCTGACACGCCGGCGCTGCGCACACTCAGCGAGTATGCGGCCCGGCCACACGTCATGTCGCCCACCAACCGCAACCACCCCTTCTTCGTGTCGCTGAACCCGGCTGACCCGCTGCTGGCGTATCACATGCCGGGCCTGTACGGCGCCGATCCGGCTGTGCGGGAGTTGCGGGAGCGGGAGATCCGGGAGCGGGAGTTGCGGGAGCGGGAGCTGCGGGAGAGGATGAAGCCCGGCTTCGAGGTGAAGCCGCCCGAGCTGGAGGGCCTGCACCCCGGCGCCAACCCCATGGAGCACTTTGCTCGGCACGGCGCGCTGGCGCTGCCCCACATGGCTGGGCCACACCCCTTTGGGCCCTTCCACCCGGGCCTCAGTTCCGTGGAGCGGGAGCGACTGGTGCTGGCCAGCCCACAGCTGCGGCCCGACATGAGCTACCCGGAGCGGCTGGCGGCGGAGCGACTTCACGCCGAGCGCATGGCCTCCGTCGCCAACGACCCCATCGCCCGGCTGCAGATGTTCAACGTGACGCCGCACCACCACCAGCACTCGCACATCCACTCGCACCTGCACCTGCACCAGCAGGACCCGCTGCACCAAGGTGAGCATGTCAGCCGGCCTCCACGCTGTTTATGCGCTTATGCTGATGAATCAGTCTGATCTGCTCTGTGTGTCTGGCTGTTGACGTCCGTGAGCGTGATGTCGGCTTTGCTGCGTCGGCTTGCATGCGTCTGCTTGCATGCATCTGCTTGTGCTGTTTGCTTTGATGATTCCCTGGTATTCCTACAAACAAAGCTGACACCCAGAAGGTGGTGGTGGTGAATGTCTTGTGTGTCCCCCAGGCGCCGGGGCCCACCCACTGGTGGACCCTCTTGCCGGACCCCACCTGGCTCGTTTCCCCTACCCTCCTGGAGCCATTCCGAACCCCTTGCTGGGCCAGCCACCACATGAACATGAGATGTTGCGCCACCCAGTGTTTGGTAAGTGAACTGCAGCCGTTATTTAATTTGTCTTGCGGCCTGTCACTCCTCCTCGATGACTGAAATGAATATCGTTCTGTGGTTTAAAATAGTGCCACATTCACAGCATGCTTTATCAGCTTTAAGTGCATTTAAATGCACTAATGTTTAAGGTAGCTGTCGCTGTGCCCGCAGGTACACCATATGCGCGGGAGCTGCCGGGGGCGCTGCCACCGCCAATGTCTGCCGCACACCAGCTGCAGGCCATGCATGCCCAGTCTGCGGAGCTGCAGCGGCTAGCTATGGAGCAGCAGTGGCTGCATGGTCATCATCACATGCATGGAGGGCCATTCCCAGGGCAGGAGGACTACTACAGGTCAGGAATGAGACGGAACGTTCCGGTTAACTCGCTTAGAGAGAGTGGACAGTGTAGGAGTCCCCATGGCCTGACTGGCGATTCACGGAGCTACAGCTGGCCCATAGTTTATCAATAGTGCATTCAGTTTGAAATGCTGAATTAAATTATGATCATAAGTTACACACCTGCTCTTATTACACTTTTTTTTTTTTTGCAGCCGTCTGAAGAAAGAGAGTGACAAGCAGCTTTAACCTGTGCAGGGGAATGAGGATACATTGCTTTGCAAGACATTGTTACAAGGCCCAGGAAGTAGTTCAAAGATTTTGGGAGGTGCTGTGGGAAAGTCACCATAAAGAACAATTTTTTTAGAAAGAGCAAATCCGGCTGAACAGCTGAAAATGCGCATCTGAAGAGATTTTGTTTTATTATTAGTTGTTTCCTGTTCTGGACCGTTTTACTTTATTTTTTAAAAAAAACTTTATTTGGTATACTGCATTGAAGTAGCCACGACGTGCTGAAGATTTTGACTTCCCTGCATGAAATACTATGATGCTTTCCTGGCGTTTCTGTAGGTGCTAGAATACAAGACACTTTGTCACTGTGCTTAACGAGAAAAAGGCAAACCACAGCCAGGCTATTGCGTTGGGTGTGTGAAATACTGTCTTAAACTCCAGTTATTTTATTACATTGTAGGAAGCTCCTCTAATTTTAAAGAAAGTGCAGCATGTTATTTTGAGTCTGTAAATAATATATAAATATATATAAATATATATTAAAAATATATAGTTGATTATTATTTTTAGGTGTGGATTCCTAACTGAGGTGTTAAATCACCTGTATTTCTGTTTTGAAGAAGTATCCCTTCGTTTCAGGGAGAGCACAGTGGCATTAGACGCTCCCTGGATTGGTCTTACTTCCCAAAATGAGGGCAGCTTGGAGACTGCAGTACAGGAGTGTTGTTTCTATTCGGAACCACGCTTGGGTGCAAATGACTCCCCCTTGCCTGCAGTCAGCAGTGAACGCAGGCATTTCCTCTGTCTCTCAGTAATCTGTACAGACAAGCAGCCCCCATAACAGTGGCCCCTAGCTGAAGGAGGACAGCGCTTCACCCCAGCGGTTCTGCATGCTAGGCTGGCAAACAGTTGCACTTTTACAATCAGAACATTTCCCTTGACCAAAGTATGGAGTTATTTTGGAATAAAGGCCTACAAGACACAATTACTGTTATATTGCTGTCATATGGGATAGTAAACAGCAGAATTACTGCTATAAATGTTTTCTCATGTGGAGGGAAAAAGGAAAAGTACTGAACACTTCTCAATGTTTTTCAAAAGGACCTTACCTCAGATATGGATTATGATTCCATTTTCATTGCTACACTATTTTATTGTGAGTTTACTTGTTTTTAAAACAATCTTGGTAATTGGTGCTAAGCGCTCTTCCTCTGTGGCCGTTTTTCGTGTTGCTTGCTGAGGTTCTTGCTGAGGTTCTTGCCAGGTTCCTGAGCTGGGTGGCAGGGTTTCTCGACGCAGTCTCCTGGGTCACTGACGACGGTGACTCATCAGTTTGGGGTGGGACCTGAGCAATGGTAGCAGACTTGGGACAGGAGATCAGCTAGGTCACTCAAGGTCCTTTCTGCATTCCATAGTCTCTGCAGGATCTCTTCCTTTGGTATCAGGGGTTAGTGTGTATGTCTGTGTGCGTGTGTGTCTTCTCGCGAATGTTCATTATATTAGATGGAGTGTTCACTTATCAAACCACTTATGATTTTTATATTCTGAACATATACCCGTTTCATTTGATGTTCTTGCAATATCATGACTTCTTTAAACAGAAATTCTGTCTCAATATGAATTGCTAACAGTTGTGGGGGGATTATACAATTGTGTTTTTTTTTTTTTTTTTTAATTAACTGCTCATTTCTAAGTAGACACTAGTCTGCCACACTATGCTAAACATTGATTTCCACCATGTCACAAAGATCAGTTACACAAAAATTAACTTTTTTTTTCTTCCCTAAAGTGTGAATTCTGGAAGTTGGCTGCTTCCTGAATCCTGTTGTGTACCTGTCTCAGTCTAGTGCCATCAGCCCCCCCCCCCTCCCTCCCTCTCTTTTGTCTCAAACCTTTGATGTTAAATGTTGTCAATGGTTTAGCTTGTTGTTTCAAAACAGCAATAGCAGAATGTACATTCTGACTGCTAAAATTGGATTATATATACCGATATCGTAAAACTTATTGTATATATTAGTTTGCCAGGGGATGACACAATATAAACAAAAAGTAGACATAAGAAAAATTGTGAGTCCTGTGTTTTCTCCATATGAGTATTTTGTAATTTTTTTTTTTTTTTTTGAATATTTTGTGGAATTAAAATTAACTGTTAAACCAAAACAATGTTGAATGGAAGTTATTAAATTTGAATGCGATGAGTGAGTGCTGCTTAGTTTTGGGGGCACTGAGTGACATTAAGTTTGTATGTATAGATTAGTGTAGGACTGTTGTTCCTGAAGTGTTCTGACAGAAGGTGTCAGAATAATGCTCCTGTATGTTCTTGGTATTTCAAAACCAAAATGTGTTGGTATTAAAACGAACTATAACTGTACAAAGGTATTTATGAAATCTTTTAACCCCCAGGTTAAAGTAATAGCAGAAAAACAAACTATTAAAAGTGTTGTAGAAAGTATGAGTGCATTTATTATCCTGTAAATGCTTCCTGTTTCAATTGAGACTTTTGCTGCTTAAACTGTCAGTCAGATGCTTTGCAGATGCCAGTCATGTCCATTTTGTAGCAGAAAGGGGACTTTCAAAAGCACTTATTAATGGTGCATTGCAGAAGGTAAAGGAATTAGTGAGGACAATTCACATGACATTTTAGCAGTATGAGTCACTGCCTGCCTTCTGCATTAGTCAGTCTTGGAGCTTTCCCACTTGGCTTCTGACCAAGTGACGGCTCCCTACAGAAATTTAAGCTTTCTCTCTTTTTGGATTATGTAGTCCAGTCGGCATTTTTTATCTTGTGAATTCTGTTAAAACCTAATAGGTAAATAAGCAGATCCCGTAGACCTACATTTCTTGCTAAATTTAATTCCTTTAGTCCTGTAAGGCTGGGTAATGGTTCTTTTGCACAGCCCTACAAAAAGACACTTTATGGAAACTGAAGTGATGGTTTTCTCCATGTAAGGTCTGCAGATCTACTATGAAAAAAGTAGCTTCTGTAGTAATCACATAAAATAGTTTTTTTTTTTCTATTCCTGTACTGACAAAATAACTTGATTAGAAGTCAGTTTTCTCTCTGGTTTAGTTACATCTCACATAATATGCCTAGCATTAATATTCATTATAACCTTTTATCATGGTGGAGTACAAGATTCCGAGAAGATCTAACATTGGCAAAAATTATGCTTTTTCTGGTCACACCACAATTCACAATTGTATTTTAATCTGAGACTTCACTACACAACTTTAGGAGAGTATGTGTACTGATTAAGCAAAGTTCAAGAGGTTTTCTAGTTTTGACAGTATAGGCATTTCTGCTGTGTTTTATCTGTTGTGCTGACTTTGCTAGCAATTTTATTACTTCATTAGGGTGGCTGATGTGAAAAGGTACTTGTTTCAGTGACCCTTGAGAATCCCCGATGCATGACTCATTACCACTTTAATGTTTTTGTGTTCACTAAATCATGTTTATAATCACCTTGTATACAGCACTGGGATTTCATGCGGACTCATTTCTTAGATGTACACTGAACCAGAATGTTTTGACACATGTGTGCCTTGGAAATATTTTGTGCCTTGACACTCTGAAAACTGCAGATGTCCGGTTGATATGTCCTCCTTGGTATATGGCTGCATAAGCTGGGATGGCTAATGAATCACGTGGCTTGTGGCTCCAGATTGAAAATTTACCTGTAGGAAAGGGGGTCAGTGGTAATAATGGGCTCAGCTTTTTATACGGCAGCAGCTTTTTGGTTGTAGAAACTGTCATATTATGACATGAGCTGTATGTTCATTGCCTGTAAGAGCTGTTATACTGGAGCTGCACATAGTTACCTGCAATGAATGAAACTCACTGTTACTCACGACACTGGAAGGGATAAAAGATGCCAGTACCACTAGAGCTGCTAGTGGAAGAGATTAGATGTTGGTTTTACTAATCTTATGACAGCGCATCCAAATCATTCTGATAAGAGAAATATATTGTAATAAACATCAAATATAGAACATTTCTTTTTGTGCTTAGAGTTCTATTGTCTGCAGAAGATTTTGCAATAAATACACAAAAACCACAAGGGAAGATGTAGGACTGGCACCTTGTGTCAATACGTCAACTGAGAGAGAGTTGGGGGACCTTTTTGTCCTTGTGGTTCCGGATTGGGGGGGGGGGTTTCAGTTTGTCACCTAAATAATAGTAGAAACAAAAATGTGTTGTAATCCTGCCCCACAATAGAGAAACGACCCCTGGAAAAACTCAGGATAAACCTGAGTGCTGCTGGAACCTCACCCAGCAGAGGCGATTAAGCTCGCTATGATTAATTAGTATATTGCAGTAGCAGAGTGATTCTGTGCAGGGGAAATGAGTGTGGCTGCTCCAGACCATGCCTTAGAGTTAGACTGCCTTTATTGTCATTGTATAGACAGGAACAATGTTCAGTCTTCATATATCCACCCTTGCTGGTGAGGTGGAAGCGACTCTTGGGGTTAGAGGCTTTTCCGGCAGTTTTTGGGGTGTAAGGACCTTGCTCAAGCAACCTTATTAAAACCCTTTGGGCACAGATGCTTCACCTGAAGAGCAACACGCAGCTGTGACAATCTGATTAAAGTTCATCGGACAAATAATTGCATATATGATCTTTGAATTTTTTCACATTAAGAACTCTTGTGGCACTATACAGACGTATTAAATACCTGAATGCTGTTCTCACTGTAAACCAGGGTGTATATTGTCAGAGCTTTTAGTCTCAGGGCAAATAATTGACCCCACTGATGTAGCCTGACAGAGCTGGAAAAAGCCCTTCGGCACTGAGCGCGAGGCAGTCAAAGGTGCGTTCCCGGAGTGCCCTGCTTTTAAAACGGCAGAATGCAACACACGTTTTTGTAGCCAAGGCGTAATTGACACCTGACCTTCCAGATGTGGTGCCCGTGACCAGAGCTGTACGAGAACGTCAGGTAATCGTTTCAATTCAGTGCTTTTGTCAAACGTCAGATGTTGGCATGAGTCCCAAACTCCGTTGCTGATATGATGGACTCTAGTTTTACTTCAGCAGCTTCACCTGAATAATAATGTATCAAATTGCTTTATTTTAGGTGCAGCCCTATGAAACTCTGGACACTCGGGGCTGCTTGTTTTGAAGAAATGGAACTCTTGTGAAACACACAACTGCTGCAGTGATATGTCCTCAGTTGGGTTCCCATGATGGTGACACAATGCTGAGCTGTTTCATTTGCTGGGGTCAGTTTTGCTATTACCTGCGTTGTAGACTTAAACCAGTTGAACTCTAACCCATGTGAAAGGAGCAAGACAAATCCAATGGAAGGTGTCCCAATCCCACTGACAAGTTCATCTCAAAGCTCAAACAGACCGTCGACCTCCACAGACCCACAGTGTGCTGGCCAGCTGGGTCCCAGCAGGGGGAACAGCCTAACCTTGTTCGTAATGAATGCGCCAAGATGGATGACCCTGCCACTGTACACATACACACTGCCTCCTGATGGGGCGGATTCGGCCGCAGCGTGTATAGATCGGCTTTTGTTTTCCTCACCCCTGCAACACAATCAATCTTCTGTTGTTGGTTGCGGTCATTGCATTGCGAGCAGCCAGGGCCATTGTCAGATAAACATGCTGGACTGTGTGTAAATGGGCCCCTCAAGCCTCTGGCCCACCTCTGCATGATAAATACATGTTGTTGTGAGCCTCTGTCTCAGTGGTGAGCGCACCGGCTGAGTAATTCATCATCAAAGAAAAACACCACCTCTGTGACAAATATTATGCCATCTCACCCAGACTATGCTGTAGAAATACCTTGATATCTCTCTCTCTGTCATAAGCACAGAATCGCGCAAGTGCAGTTTCGCAATAGTTCAAATAAAACACTAAATTTACCTGAAGGCTTTTATTTCTAGTAAATCAGTGTGTGGTTTTGATTTCTTTCTCACATATTTGCTCAAATTTTATTCCATATTTTATCTACATTTATAGTCTGCTAGGTCTTTACCATACATCTTAAAAACCAAGAAGTCTGAGCGCGGAGTGATGGTTCTCTGGTCAGGGATCTCTCATGGCAAGTAGAACTTTGCTGCGTCAAATTCTGTGAATGCTGGGATTGTTTCTCCTTGATTGGGCCCTTATTTATTTGACGTGCAAATATAAACAGCTAATTGTTTTACTGAGTCCCTTAGTAAACTTGGTATTAGAAGGAGGATAGAAACCAGTTGGAAGCAGCCCTATATTTGGGAAGTTAAACCCGAGGGGTTTCCTCGTATGCACCGCTTATTGTTGTAGATGGCAAAGGTGTGCATTAGAGTGCAGGGTGGCGCTGTACAGGAGGTCGTTGGGGCTGTTAGAGTTTTACTGCCTTTGTCATGAGAGGTTGGGGCCCATGTGTCACCACGGGCTCCCCCTAGTGGAGATAAGGTGTCATCCCAATGTTAAACTAGATAAAATGTTATCATTTGTGCCTGTACTTTTTTAGCATACTTTTAACACTTTTTCCATTATCATTTCTGAAATATAATGAAACCCCTATTAAAGTAACCTTTTGCAAAGAACTGAAAATTGTTTATCAGTTAGACACTATAATTTCTGCATTACAGTATGGACCTATCAGTTGTCACATTAGTTGATTTAAATTA
>JAODJW010000068.1:693776-708374 GCA_026777045.1 Hyperopisus bebe
CCCCCCCACTCAGGTTCCCCCAATCACATCCCCTCCCACTCAGATTCCCCCAATCACATCCCCTCCCAATCAGGTTCCCCCAATCACATCCCCTCCCAATCAGGTTCCCCCAATCACATCCGCTCCCAATCACATCCCCCAATCCCAGCCTACACTCATTGCCCCTCTCACTTCTACACATCCATTGGCAGGCCTGCTCTTTCTCCATGTGGGCCTGCCCTGCCACTAACATGGCTGCCAGTGCTATCCCTTCTCTGTTATCTAAATGTCTCTCTCCCTCAGCTAAGAGGATATGTGACATCACTGCTTGCTGGAACTATGTGATTCCTCTCTTAATCAATATTTGTCTTTTAGCCGTGAGGCAGGGCTGACTTCTGAATGGCCCTCGGATGGGGAGCCTGTTTGCCGTGGGATTACAATGGAGGGCTCCCTCTTGCTGCTCTGCTCTGCGTACAGAGACAGAGAGCACCGTTTGCAGCATTAATGGCTGCTTTCCTGAGGAACAAAAACAAAAATTCTGACCCCATTTGACCGTCTGAGAAAAGTCTGCATTGCATAATAAAACATCCACTAGAATCTGGGGTCTTTCGCCATGTGAGTTAAAGCCAAGGTGCTTTTTGGAGGCCGCAGCTGCAGATGAGCACGAGAGACACAGCAGGTCACATGGTCCATAACAAAAACGTACACCGAGAATCAGAGAAGGCCTAATCCGATTGGACGGCTTCAGAATTTATGACTCTGCTGTTGGATGTTCATTTATAGTGTATTTCTGTTTGTGTCTGTATTAACACCTGATACACAGCATAGTCTGTGCGGCTGCTTCAGTTATAAAAGTTTATTCGTTAAAGAGTAGGGTGACCGCAACTTAAGGATGGGCGCTGAAATGAAAGTGCAAACCATAGAGGGCATGTAGCTGAGGGCATGTAGCTGAGGGCATGTAGCTGATGTGCATCCGTGTTTCTGGGCCCCAGCTTGGCTCCTCGTTTCGGTGCTTTCTGTATACCGCGAGAAGAGGGGGTCCGCTCCAATGCCTGGCGGAGGACCTGGCATACGGGGCACCGTGGGCATTAATTGAAGCCCGTTAAGGTGAGCCTGCATGCAGTTAAGGAAAAAGAGGCCGAGGGAGGGGAAGGAATGAAAGGCAGGCGGGGTGTAGGTCCCTGGGGCTCAGCTGCTCTGCCCGCCTCCCTCCGTCTGAACGCTCCAGGGCTTCCTCCGCCTTATCTGGGGATAATTGGCCGCAGCGGCGCCACGGCAACCTCATAAAATATAGATTCTTCTGGAAAAAAAAAAACATCTCCAGGCAGTCTGGGACACTGAGCGAGCTGAGGGCTGCGAGAGGCTTCCCGCCTTGGCTGGAACGCGGCGCGGAGTCAACGTGAGCCGACTGCCGGATCCAGCTGCCTTCAGGAAGAGCCAAACGCTCGAGCACAAACAGCGTGGCTGGATGGCGGCCACGGAAAATGTGAGCGCAGGAGACGCCGTGTGACACGATTCTGATCACCGGCAGTGATGATCTATGACTGTCTCTGCTATGTCATGTAGGGCTTTTAAAGTCACATACACAGCATGGCGGATTGACCTGGAGGAAGTGTGTGCGTGTGTGTGTGTGTGTGTGTGTGTGTGGGATGGGTCTAATATTCCCCCAGGCACAAGACACGTCACCCCCAGTAACAGCAGACCTCCATCGTCTCACTGCTCTTTTAGTCCATGAACTTAGGTATGGAAGGCACTTCCAAAGTAAGAGTTTTTGAAAACACACAGTGCCAAACTGCTAAGCGAACACTCCTGCAGACACCAATGACAGATGCATGGGCACCAACACTCATACAGATACCAGTGACACCACAAATTCAGGGACATGCAAACACACACAGGCTGTCATAACGGCAGACAGCAAAATACACAAAAGAAAGGGACCTTCATAATGCTGATGGATTTTAGGAACATAAGAAATTTGTAAATGAGAGGAGGCCGTTCGGCCCATCAAGCTCGTTAACTAATAGCTCAGAGTTGTTAAAATCTCATCTACCTCTGATTTAAAGGAACCCAGGATTTTAGCTTAAGATATACTAGCAGGAGGACTATTCCATACTCTAACTACACGCTGTGTAAAGAAGTGTTTTCTCAAATTTAGTTTAAATTTTCAGTTTAAAATGTTTCCTGCTAATTTCCACCCATGGCCATGAGTTCTAGTATTTAGACTAATATTGAAATAGCCATTTGGCTGAACAGCATCCAGACCCGTTAGAATCTTATAGACCTGGATCATGTCCCCCCTTAGTCTCCTTTGCTTGAGGCTAAACAGATTCAGCTCAGCTAAGCTCTCCTCATAAGACATTCCTCTAAGACCAGGAATCATTCTCGTAGCCCTACGTTGAACCTTTTCCAAGGCAGCAACGTCCTTCCTAATGTAAGGTGACCAAACCTGCACACAATATTCTAGGTGGGGTCTTACCAAGGAATTATATAATCGTATAACCTTGACTTAAACTCCACACACATAGAGACGTAACCCAACATCCTATTGGCCTTTTTATTGCTTCCCCACCCTGGTGAGAGTGAGACATGGAAGCATCAACATACACACAGAGATCTTTCTCATAATCATTTTAATACATTTTGGTGAAAAACAGCTTTCTCTATATATAGATATATAATGAGAGATTGGCTGTTATTCCACCTCTTTATTTCATATTTGTTGGGGTTTAAGCCTTCATTTAGCCACAATAAACAATTTCATGAACAGTTAAAGAGCTGAAAGACTTGAAGCTGGTTGTATATTAAATGCCAGCTCGTTATTTATATATAGATTATCATCACTAATATAAAGACAAATGGATTAACATTTCATTGTTGTCCTTTTTATTAGCATTTAAAATAAATGACAGAGCCAGTCTTACATTTGAATAAGTAAAATACGTATATTTGTTTACTTGTTACATACATTTGTTTTAAAAAACACTTTGTGTTTCTTTATTAATACATACCAAGGCTTTTCATTCACATCAAAACCTAGCTAACGAGGAAATGCAACAAGTTCCAAAAACAATCACCACCAGAAGAGGGAGCTAAAAAGCACTGAATCATAATACCACCAACACAGAGCATTACCTAAAAGTTTTGTCTTTGGCTGGCAACACAGTTTCCATTCATAAAATTGTAATATTTTGCATTTTCCGTAACTATTAGTGAAGGATTGGCGTGAGCTTGGAGCCAAATGCAGGAAGCACACAGTCCAGGACACCATCAGAAAGCAGGCGCATCACAGAGCATGCTGGCACATTCAATTCAATTCAATTCAATTCAATTCAATTCAATTCAATTCAAATCAATTTATTTCCATATAGCGCCTTTCACAACAGAGTTGTCCCAAAGCACTTTACATGGGTGTGTTGTGATACATTAAACATCATTAGAGAGAGACACAGAACAGGGAAAAGCAAAGAAAGAAATTAAATAAAGAAAGCCAGAAGACAACAGAGGAGAGGACCCAAAAACTCCCAAGTTAGGAGAAAAAAAATCTCTGGGGGTCCAAGGTCAACTGGCTCCCCCCCGGGCATATTGACATTACTAAAAACAAAAAAGACCGGACTTGCTTGCTAAAAGCTATATATAAGCTGTAAGGATGAAGTCAACGTCCATCAATAAGCCTGTTCTCCATGCTGCCCTGTGTACGGCGGCACTGAAGGCTGCACCCAGTATGATACAGTTTGTAGGTTCCATTCGCGATGTCACCCCTCTGTGGGACACAACCACAAGCAGGACCCTAAAGTTGTGAGCTCCGAATGCAATTTTGTAAACCATCCTTTGTAATAAAAATACAATTAATTTGAACTGGATAAATACAACACTATTCTTTGTTAAATATGAGTTTTATACATACATATATACATACATATATAATTTATTATAATATAATATTCATTCGGTACCAGACAAAAGTTTTTGCACACTTTTTCTATATTTGCATATTAATCACTTAATATTTACTAGACATACACTTGACGTTCTTTGCTAACAAATGAATTTACGGTGTGTTCACCATTTGAGTAGCTTTGAGTAATCAAAATAACTTCCTCTAGCAGTTACAACAGCAGAGAAAATTTGAGGCATTCTTTCTGAAGGGACATTAAAAACTGCTCTGTTTCATGGGATGAAACAGTTAACTAGTGCATTTAAAATTCAAGGACAGCCTAGAGTTTGACTTTGTCATTACCACACCACCAGTTAATAGGATGTCAGAGATGCACTGTTACATATTTTTACCTTTATAACATCCATGTTATAAAGGAAACTTTTTCATTTATAATTGTTCAACTTTCCAATGCTTAACAAAAATTAAAAATCTGAAAAATGGTAAAAACCTGTGGTATGCAAAAACGTTTGACGTTTGAAGTGTATATATATCAATAAATATCGTTTGATGAAAAATTATGTGGACTGACACTATTTCAGATTAATATTTCAAAACATGATAAAGTAATAAAGTCAGTTAATGTCAGTCTTTATAGCTTTAAATTACAGGTGATGTTGTCCTGCTCCTGTGATCTTATGTCTTTATACAACATCTTTACATGCACATCTTTCAAAGCCCACCTGAATCTTACTCAATATCCATTGCAATTTTGCATGCAGGGCAGGCAAATTCATTTTAATTACAATTACTGTCTGAGGAGCAATGATTCATTGCACTGTTTCCTTTCTAGCGTCTCCTTACTCCCATTAATCTCTCCTGCCCCCAGCTTGATCCACATTTCATCTATCTGGCAGACAGGATCACCTCCCACCTCCCACTGACTGTCCATGGCTAAACTGCTCCTCCGCTTTACAGCCAGGATTATCAGTGGCCTCAATCATTTGAGATTTATTGGTTTAGAAATAAGGCAAAATGTTAATGTTCCAAAAAATACTGGTAGTCCTAATGTTTTATCCATGACCAGTAGTTTTGATGATGGAAAACAGGCTAGTGTCTCTAGCCTACATCTCCCTCAACTTGGTCTTTGTAGAGTAAGCTGTCCACAAAGGGCAGCCACCTGTTGGGGTGTCCTGGAAGCTGGGGGTTAAGGGTCCTGCAGACATGCTGAGGCTGGGTTTGAACTGGCGACCTTCTGATTACAGGCACGCAGGCTTAGCCCACTGAGCCACATGCTGATAGCTTTTGGTGGTTCTGGTTTATTTTGTTTCAGTTACTTTGCAATAAAATATCAGAACAAAATTATATACTGGACAGACTTACTTTGATGATTGAATGTATCAGTTTATATATATAAAAGTAATATACAACAGCAATATCACGTACCCAATTTGACACCCCTTTCTGAAACCTTTATTAATATCAGACATGCTAATGACACAGGAAATTCTCTACATGTTCTGATTTTCTCACACTGCTGCCAAGCCAGAGGCCCCCAAGCTTATATCATCAAACTATTAACCTCCCCCCCCCCCAGCTGACCACAGCACAGATCGATATGCTTCTTCACCTTTCATCTGAATGGTGCACAGAGGGGGCACCACTTCCTGGGCGTGGATGGGGTGCAATGCCCAGGGCAGCCCAGGGGAGGCGGCTGGCAGACTGAGTTCTTGAATCCTCTGGGGCCAGGAGTCTGGGGTCCGGCTTGGAGATCAGATCCTGTCTGCAGGATGTGGAGTTACTTCGCCCTGCCCTGGGAATGCTGGGTAGTGAGTCACCAGTGGCTGGAGGCAGGGAGGCAGTAGGAACCGAGGCAGATTCAGGTGGCCCTTGACTATATATAATGTAAGGGAACTTTGTTAGAGAACCCAGAATTTATTCTAGCTGCAGCCCTGGTTGGATGCATGTGTGTGTCTCTCTGAGGAGAAAGAATATGGTTTCCAGTGTGGGGGAAAGTGATTGTGCCCTTTGTATACATGTTTAAATATATGTCTGAATATTTAAAATGAGGCATTATTACTATCGTCTATCTGCAGGATACAAACTGGGTCACTTACATACTTTTTATCTTGACAAGACAGAATTGCATCTATTGTGCATTTTATATATATTTATATATCTCTCGGATCAAAATAAAAAGATCATGCTGTTAAAGTGATAACATCAGCAGGGATAAAGGCAAGAGTATGACCCCTTTTCTCTGGGGGCTTGAGTTTAATGGGGGAAACTTTGCACTTCAAGTACTTTTGAAAACCCTCCCCTTGTCTCTTACTGTTTGCATGTTGCACCACAGTCCTTGGGAAATGGTCAGCAAAATTTGGCAAAAAACACCTGCCCCTCAGATAGGGACACCCTGGTGTTACTGCATGATTCCATCAAGCTGAATGCAGCCAAATGAGTGAACTTTACACCAAAGCATTTGGCAAACCAGCTTCCATAAAATATGACACTGTGCAGACCCCTGAAACACGAAGCGGCCATTACTATCTGTGTGTGTCTTTATATTGTCAGTGAGCCTTGATGGAATTTCATCATTATGAATCCTATTGTGTTTTTGCTATATATGCTAAAGTTCCGGATATGGACTCTGGGGCTGAGCTTGTGTTTGCTGTCATCTGGCTCAGCAAGTACATAGGGCATATGTTCTGTTTTGGATGAGGGTGTATACCCTAGCCCTTGTCTGTGCACATGAGCAAGTCGTTGATTTATGGTGGTCACCAGCCATTTTAAATGTATAAATAATTGTAAAATAAGTGGTATATGTCAATGAGAGGCTTTAGAGTGGGTGCTGAGGCAGCTTGATGGGCATTGCTCGCACCTAAGCCTACACCTCCTGGCTTGTGGGTTCAGTTCCAGTCCCCTGTTCAGTGTGTTTACGCGTTATGCTTCTTCTGTGTTCATATGCATTTCCTCCCGCAGTCTAGCTGTGGCATTGGGACCAAACCTGAAAAATGTCCAAACAAGCTGAAAAGTAACAGATTTTAGCACAATGTGGTAAATATAAACCTACAGATAGACACACACAAACAAACCACTTTCTCCTCCTGTAACATGACCATAAATAGACCCCGATGGCACAATACTATTTGCCTTCCACAGATAGTTTCATGCTCACATTCTGATGGGTAACCCTTCACATTCAGTGGACCTTCATAATGCATTATAATGCATTCATAGAACATTAACAAGCACTATGTAACTATACCTTAACATGTGTTAAAGCAATGTATTCATAATAATTTCAATGAACAAGACATGCCAGCTGTAATATACATTAAAAACAAAGATTATAATCATATAATGTTTGTTATTAATGTATAATAAAGGTGTTAAGGGATGTTAGGATGTTAAGGTGTACTTGCATGCTGCTTATGAATGTTCTATGAATGCATTATGAAGACATTATGAAGGTGCAATTAATGCAAAGCGTGACCCCTTGACACATACTTTGCGAAATAGGTACAGTATGTACAGTCATGCAGTAATTAAATGGAGAATTAATAAGGGAGCTTGTGAGAGCTGAACCCCCCCCCCACTCTGTGTGTGTTTGCTGTGTCTCCCCATATTAACTATGCTTATTCTATTCCTCACACGGCCCACAAAGATGCCGTTACGTTAAATGGCATTTCTCAGCAGACCATCATGATTGTTCAGGCCTTGTGTTCAGGCCCTGAGCTGGGGTCCAGTCCAGGCGGCTACGCTGCCTTCTGCATGATGCTGCCAGTGACCCGCTATGGACTCAGTGCCACCCTGTTATTATACAAGCGGCATGGGAGATGGATGGATGAAGTATTAAATATTACAGTCCATTATTTTCTTTCCCTGTAATTGTGAATGCTGAAGAAAATAAAAAGATGTGAGATACTCCTGCATTTTTTAACTACATGACACAAAAGCAGATGTAGGCAGATTAGGCGTCTGCACCCTGGCGTCTGCACCCTGGCGTCTGCACCCTGACTTTTCTTGTCGGTATTGAGACCGATACAATTGCTTTGTTTGGATGGACTCCAGCTCTGGTGCAGGCAGTGCAGTGCTGGAATACAGAGCAGCCTTTCTCCTGTAAATCCAGTGAAGCCTTATGGTTCCTGGGCTTCCTTCAGGATCATCTTTGCTCTGCCTGTGCCAAGCCTGTATGGGATATCTTATATTTCACACTCTGAAATAGGATTCAATTGCCTTTCATATCTTGCTTTAATAGTTTGATGGTATTAACTATGTTATTTTATTTTTATAATGCAAATTTTGAATCATTTACAACAAATGTAAAGATAAGGAATATCCTGCTCTTCTGTCCTGAAATGTGTGGAGAGTTTATTGACATCAGTACTCTGATTTGTCAAAAATGCAAACCTGACTACTGCTGATAAAGCATACAGAGGGAACCATTATGCATCGACAATGTACGCTCAACTTTGCCTCACTTGCAAATAGTAGATCTACCTTCCATAGCTGCTCACCCAATCCAGGGTCATGGTGAACCTAGAGCTTATTGCAGCAAGCGCAGGATAGGAGGCGGGGAGCAACCAGGATGGGACGTCAATCCATCACAGGGCACTCTGGGCTATTTTGAGACAGCAGTTCCCCTAACCTTCATGCAGCCTGCACAGACACAGAGTGAACATACAAGCTACACACTCGCCAGAGATGGAACCCAAGACTGGGATGTGTGAGGTGACTCACAGAGCCCTCATGTCACCCTTACATGTAGATAACGGTCAGTATCATCAAATTCTATGATAATGGTCTCTATTCCTAGATGTCTAACACCTTACATATCCTGCAGACTGACGTCAGAAATTACAAATTCTTCTTGCCGTCCACTATGCATTAGGGTCAAATAAAATTTCAATTCTACGTAGTGCCATTGAAATCCCCATGATCCTGCCACAGATATCTTAAGGACAATACATGATCTGCAGAGTGTTGTGCCGGTGGGACCGTCTGACGCTACTTACTTCGGTGCCGGTGGAGCGGCAAGAGCGCGTGGCGCACGGTCGCTCGCGTCCTTTCCGTCTCATGTCACTCTGGCCAGACTTTGTTATCCTTTCAAAGAAACCATAAGCCTGACAGAATGTTAACACATCTTACAATGAAATTCTTGTGTACTACAGATTTCCTAGTTTTCTTGTCTTTCTAGAATATATATACATATATACATGCCACATTTATAGATTTATTATACACTGACGATTAAAGACCGCAATATTAAACATATGTATAGACAACAGAAATTGCTATAAATGCCTTGTTAATGCGCTGATTTCCAGGGCTCCTTTAATGAGTTGTACCCTCCTCTTCGGCTTCTCCGCCCCATGTGAATGTGGGGGCGGCTGCTGGGTGTGACCAGCCGCCGAGCTCCGGCGCCCCGGGGGATGGAGCGACAGGGGCGGCTCCCTAATTGAAACGTGTCGGCGGTTCATTGACGTCTCGGCTCTAGTTTCAGGGCAATTTCAAACCGCAAAGCTGATTGCTGGTTTCACGTCACATAGAAAAAAAATCAATATGCGCTGGGAGATCGGGGATTTATTCTTTCCACCTAGATATTAACCCTTTGTAAGTATAGCTATAATGTTTATTCCCTGGAATAGCAATATCATTAATCTGTCATTAACATCAAGCTTACATACGTGGTTTATAAATTAATGGAAACACCCAAAAATATATTAATATCAAGGACCTAATATGGAGCAGAGCAAGTTGTTCATCATAACATCAGTTTCAGTCCTTCGTGAAAGAGTGTTATACAAGTTCTGAACTGGGTGAAGTGGGATATTGAACCATTCTTCAAGAAGACAGACCTCCGGTTCTTTCAAGGACGAAGGGAGTAATCTACTTTGCACTCTGCGATCCAAAAGAGGTCGGTGATGATTAGATCTGGTTATCTGGGAAGCCATGGAAGGCGTTTCACTTCATTCTAGTGTGAAATGCTTGTGAAATCACTTCTGAAATTGTTTAGTGGAATATATCAGGCATAATCAATATAGGACTATTATGATGGAACAATGCTTGTACTGTAAGGTTCACGTGGACCTTCAGCCTCATGGTCCTTGGCTGTTGTACGACCATGCAGTGGAATTGTTGGACCTAATGACTCCTCTCTCCACCACATATTACATCATACATACACCACTATATTAAACAACTGGAAACAGACACTATGGGTTGAAGACGTCCTGTAGCGTCTCCAAATGTCAGACCACCCGGATGTAGGAAAACGGGTGAAGGACGATTCGCCAGACCATATTATTCTCCATTGTTCAGGGATCTAGCTCTAGTGCATCATCATACATCTCCGTATGCTGACCTTGGACACAATCACAGCCAAACCCCTGACAGGCTATCTGACATATCGAGCATTTTCCTAGTGGTCCAATGGGTATGTGCCCCCGCCCCAAGTAAGTAAATTTTATCACTCAGCAAAAGTCCAGCCCAGGCCATGCCATTCAAGCTCACAATGTGGTTTTTGTTGAGACTGGGTTACAAAGTGCTGAGTTCTTTGCCTATCTTCGCTGCCACACCCTTTTGATGTCCATCGCCTATCCTGTCAAGTGTCCATCTTCCCCTAACAGTGAAGCTTCTGCTCCATTATGCTGCCATGAACTTAGAGAATCTTCCCCTTAACACAATGCAATAATTGTGCAGTTTGGGTAACTGATGCCCTTGCAGTTCATGTGCTAAGTATCTAACCTCTTTAAGCTCTGACAGCACATCATGCTGCTTAAAGAACTCAATTATTAAAAATCTCATTATCTCTTCTTCAGATAAGGTATACTGCTAATTGGGATTCAGCCTTACGACTCACCTTGGTAGCTGGATTTGAAATTGATATTTAGTTACTTTTAAGTTAAAGTCCTTAATACTGTGCTGTTTCTGTTATCTTGCCCGCCTTTTTTTTTTTATAGTACATATGCTTATTGACAGACATTCTGATACTGAGTCTAATTTGAATCTAGATAGAAACAAATTGTACTCAATGAATGGTGCAATTACATAATAAGATACACAGCAAAGAAATGTACATAATTCCACATAAATTAGCAATAACAGACTAACAAAAAGAACTGCTATACTATCTATAGTACTTGTAGTTTTTAAAAAATCATTTGCACATATGTATGAGAGAAAGAAATAGAGAGAGAGAGAGAGAGAGAGAGAGAGAGAGAGAGATTCCGCCATGCGACATATTTAATTCGTGGCCCTTGGAAATGGATTGCGGAAGAGATAAGAAATTATTTATGCTCCCATCTGTAAGTCCCATAAGTATGGTGTTGGGGGGTGTGTGCCAATAACTCCTACAATTTTTACACAAATTATTAACGAGATAGAACGTGTGAGAGTATTTGCAGAAAAAGAAGATACACCGTAGCACAGTCTGCTTCAGAAATTTGTGCTATTCCTCTGTAAATAGTCATGGTTTTATTATTAGTTCATGGACCAACCCGGACTGGATCTCTGACCAGGGCTATTACACAAAGCGTAAGTAGCATCACCAAAGGACGTCATCGCGTTTTCCTTGTCTTGGTTAGAATATACAAATATTCAAAATGATCTCAGAAGTGAATTTGTACTCAAGCATATGCTATACATAGGCGTACAATTTGAACATCCTGAAACTTTTTAAGTTTATGAAATGTTCAACTGCGGTGATATTCCAAATTCGCTACATTTGGCGGTAATGGTATGATTATTACTTCGTGTCATAATGCAAAGTCAAATACATATTTTTGCCATATATATCTGCTTATATAATGTGGCCCTTGCTGTCGGATATAAAAACTGCTTAAGTCACTTCTAAAGTTACAGGATCCCAGCATTGCAGCAGCAGCAGCTTGTGTTCCGCACAGGCGCCTGTGGAATGGAGTCGCAAAGGCGGGGACGCTTGTGTGTGTGTGTGTGTGTGTGTGTGTGTGTGTGTGTGTTGGAGGGTTATAGGAGGGAGAACGAAGGGTCATGCGTCGTGTGCTCCAAACTTTAGGTGGGCGTTCACGGCCACAGACGCTGGTTGAAACCGACTACTTGCATATCCAGAGGGAAAATAAATCTTTCGTTATAGACCGTTGGGAATAGCAGACCGCCGTCTGACCCGCTCGCCTGAGGGCGCCGGCACGGCATCGTAAACTCGTCGAGCGGGTCTACGGGTCTAATGTTACGGCGTCCGACTGCCGGCGAGAAGACGCCGAGGCCAACGATCTGCTTTCAGCTTTACTTATGTTTACATAAGTGCCATAATACAGTTTTTTTTTATGTAAGCCGTGCAAAATAAAAACAATATATATTTCATGTATTGTTTATAACAATAATTAGAAACCACTATTACCAGATCACTCTGCACACCTTGAAAATCTTTGTATAAACTGGATAAAAACCCATCAGTTTAATTTACCAGCTTCGGGAAAAATATTCTCACATATAGATAAGCGAAAGTAAAAATACAGATGTATTATGCATTAATCATCGTTATTATTATACATAGAAACTAGTTTTGGTTGTTAATGTTTTCACCATTGTTATACATTCTTATGTCCTGTAGGTTTAGATACATGTTACAACCATTACAACCAGTCCTTCGTCCATACCAGTTCAAGTATTCACCTACCAATTGTATTTATAAGTGTATAAAAAGATCGTCAAAAATGATAAATGTTACGAATTATTAAATTAGTAGTGAAGTGTCGCATTCTTAAAACATTTCATTATTATTAATTCTTAAAAGGCGCCAGAAACGACCAATCCGGAAATATATCTTTAGTTAAAAAAATGGAAATTAATTTAAGTGTTAATTACTACACACATAAGAACGCGACGGTAAGGGCGGGTGGATAGACGGCGAGGAAGGCTCCTCTTTTTCAAAAATAAGGGGGGGGGGGCGCAATATATTTTGCAGTCCGTGTCTGAAAGGTTGGCTCCAAGCACAAAGGGTGGGCTCGGGTTCTCTGATGGTTTTCCAGTGAGTATTTGTCAGGTCAGACTGCGCACCACCCGGCGGGCTCCACTCCTCTCTCCGGGTTATTTATTACCTCTCTTCCCCCGCCGGCAGCTCTGCGGCTCCGGGGCCGCCGCCAACAACAGAGAAGAGGCGGCGGCACCACAAGGGGGGTTCGATACGTTCGACGCACACTGTGTATGGCCTGCCGCAAGCCCCCGTACGACTGGAAAATACTACAACGGAACAATCACATTACCAGAAATACGTGGCAAATAAAATCGAAAGGAAACAACCATTACAAATAGCGTCAATGTAAGACTAATATTTACAGTGAACTGAAGTTGTATTTTCACTCATATGTATAGAAATGTTAAGAACTTTAATCTGTGTTTTAGTAAACTACCACAAACATAATAGAATTTTGATACTTTTTATGTGGTACGTATCCAATATCTTGTTTTAAATAACATTTTTGCGAAATTTGATATAGACCTACAGTGTATTTCCTGGGAGTTACCTGGATATTACGAAGGCAGGATTTTCTGAGTATACTTCTGAGCTTTCGGTAAATAGGCAAAGAGCGTGTAAGTTGCCACTAATCCTGACACATGAGATAAAAGAGTATGTGTAGGTTTTGTGATGGGGAGAAGGTCACGGTTACTCACTCAGTGATGGAAAGAAGGAGGGGGAGTGATTCAAATGAAGAGGCGGTAAAGGCAGGTCCTGCAGAACTGCAGGTGACATTTAGGCAGGAGGCTACCAGGGTTGCCCTTCTAATGCTACGGGGGCTGAGGGACTCCCCTGCCTGGGCAACATGACTCACCTCCTGGGTCTTCCTGGGGGAGGAAGTATGTGGGACAGAAGGGGTGTCTCCTCTAGGGGAAGCCTGTCACCTTGTTGCCCTGGTTCCTCCACGAAATATATCATGCAAGGACCCAGCAACCGAATGACAGCTACTGAACAGCAAACTCCCCTTTCATTTCTGGAGTGGGTGTCATTAATCTGAATTCTTTTATGTACTCAGCATCTTCATCGGTTCTCCAGTCGCCTGATCCAGTTTGGTCCACTTTGAGTTCCTGCACTGTTGTACTGTTTGTGAGACAATTTCAGCAGATTGATCAGATGCAAGAACCTCAGGATGGATGTTCCGTGTGCTTCTGTAGGGCTGGTGTGTGCCGTGGATAACGATGCATGTTAGTCCTTCATTGCTGGAGCACATCTTCACAGAGCTGGTATAAAAGGCAAGGGGTCTTCTCACCATTAACCAAATGCAAGACTTCTTAGTTAGATACAAGCAGGCCTTCCAGATCGAGAAATAAACATTCTAAGCCTATAAATTAGGCAATTCAATTTTTTGGCCTTAAGAACCACTTAATTATTTTTAACATGTTAGCATGTTGCTTGCAACATTCATTAGACAAACCTAAGCCCAGCTGAGAGCAGATCAATGAGCCTGAATCCCAAAGATCCAAGGATATATACCCTTTGCTCCTCAAGAGTCAAAGTAAATAAACTGAACGCTAAAATCAGCCTCCTTCCATATTTGACAGTCAAGATTAAATATGATCAAAATTGAAAAGAGTAAGGTTGAATATGATAAAAATGCTAGTTTTAATTGTCTGTAGTTCAGTATAGTAACATGCATTTATTTAATCATATGTAGAAGTAGGAGGTGTGCATGTGTGAGTGACTGGTGTGTGAGTGACTGGTGTGTGAGTGACTGGTGTGTGAGTGACTGGTGTGTGAGTGTGCCCTG
>JAODJW010000068.1:708474-718704 GCA_026777045.1 Hyperopisus bebe
TGGTGTGTGAGTGACTGGTGTGTGAGTGTGCCCTGCGATGGGCTGGCCCCCCGTCCAGGGTTGTTCCCTGCCTCATGTCCGTAGCTTCCGGGATAGGCTCCGGACCCCCCGCGACCCATTAGGATAAGCGGCTTGGAAAATGGATGGATGGATGGATGTAGAAGTAGGTGTAGAAACATATTTTGGACGTAGGAATGAAGCACCTGTCTTCTGTGTGTAAAAATAGTTTAGAGCCATTCAGTTACTTCCAAAATACTGGAAAATATTATTAGTATTGTAGTATTATGCTCAATCTCAGTCTTTAATGAGGGCAGAATTTATTTAAACTATTAATATGTGTCTGACATATTGATGTCTTTCTGCACCTCTAACAATATGATAATCATGATTGTGCTTATGAGATTATAAGAATGCATTAAAAACTAATTCCGTGTGTTTGTGTATTCATTTCCTGCATTTTTCATGGCCAAGAAAAAAACCATGCAATTTTAAACTTTACAATGTTTTTTTTCCCCAAAAACATGTATAGAGCTGTTTGTTGCTTATAAAAGTTTTCAGCAATAGGAAACCATATAAATTAGCATTAGATTTTTCAATGATTGAATTACTGTCTGGCATGCAGAGTAATTGCTTATACATCTAGATATCAAAGTACATTCTATGTATCAAAGTACTAAAGAAGAACGAAGAGCCTGAATATAGAAAAACCAAAATAAAGCTGTTATGAAGGGAGAACTGTTAGGCCAAGCATGCCCACTCCCTCAGTCAAAGCCGTATTGGCAGAGCAAGTCAGCAAAACAGCCACAAAAGGCATTTCCTCAAACTGGTGGTCTATGCCAGTGGTTGCATTGGCTCTAACTTTTATAAAGTTTAGAGGTACTTCTTGTGACTGCTGACTTTCTGACATGTGTAAAAGTGGACCAGTCTACTAGTTTCACTTGTGAAAAGAGTAAAGAAAGCTTATGACAATAATTCTGGTTGCCTGCCATTTGTAGGTAACAGTATATTCCTGAAAACACTGGGGATTGTTTACAGGTGAGCATAAGTACTCCACCAAGAAACAGTCTGTGTCCTGATGTTTTCCTCCAGATGAGCATAAGTACTCCACCAAGAAACAGTCTGTGTCCTCACGTTTTCCTCCAGAATTCCCTTCTTCTAAGTCATTACAAACTTCTCTTTTTCTGAAGAACTTCGACAGGCTGCTTTTCCAGTATACGAATGTACAGTTTACGTCCAAAGTGAAATGAAATATCAATAGCTGATCCCATTAGGATTTAGTGGATTACTCATTTAGTGGATCTTCTAAATAGGAATTTTTTATCATGTTCAGCGTGAAAAATGACCACTTATGTATCACTCTACATGTAGCCTATAGATAACTGTAATTTGAAAATGCTTGGATCATAGTCTTATATTTATATATATAAACTTCTGAATGGTAAATATGTTCTCTGAAACCCAAGCTTGGAGCCAGGAAATTGTGGTTTCCGTTTTTGAATCGCACTCTAGCGACGTACGTCGTGACCCCCTTCGCCGTTTTCGCGCTAGCAAAGCCGGCGCTGTTTAAATGGGCCAAGTTGGAGAGGCGGCGAAGAGTGCAAATTTTGTTTGGTCTGGGTCTCCTTGCTAAGCCGCGATTTTAAATATATAGGGTTAAATCGTCTTAAACGTCCCATCAGCTACAGACAATTAGTTCACTTGAGCAGTTATAGAATTAAGAAGGTCAAAGGTTATTTGCGTAGTTAGCGCTTCGTAGATGATTATGGAAAACTTTAATCAAATGCGTTCTGTTTAAATCTAATACCATACAAAGCAAGCGACATTTAAGTAGAGCAACTGGGCTATATACCCAGGAAGAAAGAGTAACATTTTGACATTTTATGTACATCAATACAATCGGGACGTTAATTTAAAAGCAGAGTTCGGGGCTAACAATACGCATGTAAAAGCACATGACGGGAACCTAAAGAAATCTTCTTAAAACATAGTGCGCGTGCGATAGGCGTAGGATCAGTGCTAATTTTAATCAACATAATGACCACGGCTGAGCTCCCTCCGAAATGTCAGGCATTAGTGGTGCGAGTCCGATTAGATGTAGCGGGCAGAAGCCCCTAAGCGGAGAGGAGCCGCGAGCCCGGGGGGGGAGCGACGCGATTCGGAGCCGCGAAGTCGGCGATGGCAATTTGTCGGGCAACTTAAAAGGAGTACTTCCAGAAAGACCTGCGATCCCCGTGGAAAACGAAGTGGACCCTCTTCAAGTCCAGTGCTGAACTCCGCAAAGAGGACGCGAAAGCTGATTCGGACGAACTATTAATCACTTGTTACCACCGCTGCGCTCTCACTAATATGCCAGCAATAAAAAAGGAGACACTCGATGGGGAT
Organism: Hyperopisus bebe; assembly: GCA_026777045.1. Taxonomy (NCBI): domain Eukaryota; kingdom Metazoa; phylum Chordata; class Actinopteri; order Osteoglossiformes; family Mormyridae; genus Hyperopisus; species Hyperopisus bebe. The sequence goes on from JAODJW010000068.1 coordinate 710,857, forward strand.
GATATGGCACTGGCTGCCTTTAACCAGTCGGAATACCTGGCCCCTTTAAATGCCACCGCTATCCCCGTGGTGACCCCTCATCCGCCGCCTTATGATCACATTTTCGCCCATCATCGGGTTTACTTGGGACTGCAGGACGCGGCTCTGCACAACCAACACCTCCACCACCCCGAGGACTTAATGCTGGAGAGGTTCTCCTCCATACCCGACTTCCAGCCTTTCTTTGACAACGGAGAGCCCTGCATCGAGGTGGAATGCGGGGAGAACAAAGCCTTGCTATACATCAATAAGTTGTGCCAGGGCAGCAAAGGACCCTCGATCAAATACCGCGGAGAGTGGCTCACCCCCAACGAATTCCAGTTTGTCAGTGGAAGGGAGACGGCAAAAGACTGGAAACGCAGTATCAGGCACAAGGGTAAGCTTTTATTCTCATAACACAAATAACCAGCGTGTTTGATTTATGCCCTTACTGTTATCGATTGGCCGAATATCCCCTGGTTTACTTCAGAGCTAATGGAAGGGCTTATAGAACAGAAAAAAATAATATTAGGAGAGAAACGGGACCCTGGACCTCACGTTTCTTGGGCGCACTTTGGAATCTCGGCACTGAAATTTAAAAATTTATATGGAATTAAAATACGTATGGAATGAGATCTAGGTCCGGCTAAAAGTAATTGGATTGTTACCATGCAGCAAATCTATTTATCAGGTTCAAACGTTAATATAAACGACAGTATTATAAAGTGAGTTCAAGGGAAAGGGCGAGCGCAGATTTGAGATGAGCTGTAAATGTGGAGCGGCGGGGTAATTAATTAATGAAACTGGCAGAATTTATAGGGGTACATTCTTCTGTATTAACAATATGTACGTTACTAAAAGTAAGAATAAAACGTATTTTTTTCCTTGTGCCCAGTTATCGCTGACAAGTAACGGAGCTGTTGGGGTTAGAACCGGGTTGTTTGTATAGCATGTTATACATATATTGTTGCAATCGATCCAGGTTTTGAGAATGTCTTCATTTCTTGGTGCCTATATGCCCATAATAAAAGCGTTTTCTCCAAAGCGACTTGGAATAGAGCGAAGGGATACAGTTTATCTCAGGGAGCGCACGTGCTACATTGTAACCCTTCCCTCTACTGTAAGTCGCTTTGGATAAAAGCGCCAGATGCATGAATAAAATGTAAACCTGTATTATTGGAGCTCCTTGCCGCTGGATGCGGTGACCTCACGTCCATTGATGGGCTAATGCTTTTGGTACCCAAAATAACAAGCAAGCCTAAAATAGTTGCATGTCTTGCAGCATTGTGTTTCGTATTAGGTAACTAAAGAAGGTCAAACTCTTAATGTGCAATTAGAGTACTGTGTGAAGACCGTGACCGAATGGTGAAAACCTATTCACCAATAACTAAGAGCGTCCATTAAGTACATTACTAAATATCCACTGTGACCCTATGCTTGATAAGCAGTTTGGAAGATGGAGTCGTGTATTAGGGAATATTTTTCACCTAGATTGTTTCATCTCGGGTACCTGTATTGTCAGCAGCATAGATAACTATTTTGGTAAAGTCTAATATGAAATTTTGAGAGAGAATACTCGCAGCAAATTTAGGTTGATTACTACCAGTTTAATACCACTGTAAGTCTTATCGCCCCACCACAAACAGAAGGGTAAGGATTGCATCAGTAAATTTTCTGCCCACAGAGCCCTTGGTATTTAACATTGTCTATATGTTGCTGCTGGTCACTTCAAGATTTAATTTTATATTTACCAAAATGTTAAATATTAAATGAAATTTTCCATTCAAACTAGTCTTTTTCAGTGAGCTTCCAATGACCATGAATGTCATTTTTAGGACGCTCTCTCTCTTTTACAGGGAAAAGTTTGAAGACTCTTATGTCCAAAGGAATTTTACAGGTACATCCACCAATCTGTGATTGCCCTGGGTGTCGAATTTCGTCTCCAGTGGTAAGAGGACAGTTAAATGAGTGTTTCAATCCTTCTTTAATTTCTTTTGATTCAGGACAGGTTCAAGACAAGTATGATAAAACCTACTTTTAGTCTATTATTTGCACATTCTTGAAAAACAGGATCTTAAATGGATATGGAAATGTTCAGAGCAACCGATTGCCAACAACTGAGAGTTGGAGAGACAGTAAGCTGGTGTGACATGGAAATCAGAATCCGAATCAGGTTTATCTGGCTGAGTATGATCACATATACTCTGATTGTTAGTGCTCACATATATGCAGTTGAAACCAAAGAAAGAAAGGGAAAAATGTATCCATGAAAGAGAAAACAATTAGGCAGATGGTAAATAGTTGGTCTATGGATGGGTCTTTTTGAATTGTCTTAATATATTTTAGAATATTTTTGTGCTGTGAATGTCTGGATTGTATCAGCATCATTGTGTTTTATGTAGGTGTGTATCTCTCTATTGCGTCTGTGTGCTTCAGATGTACGTTGCCAGTAACATTGTATATATACCTCTTAACGTTAATGTCATTCGGTTTGTTCCAAAATTTACAAATGAATGTGTTCTCACTCGTTATATCTTTGTCCAGAATGAACGAATAAAACACGAAAGAAGAGTGCAGTCTAAACACTTTGAGATGCTTTGTTTTCAGGTTTTAATTCTCACGTCTCCATGTTCTGTACCATGGCTGTTTGTCCCGGCTCTCGGGCTGTGACTCGTGTGCTGGGCGCGTGTGACGGGGACTCTTCTCTTTGTTTGTTACGCCCCCCCAACCCCCCCTAAGCCTGATGCTGGTCAGCGGCAGACGGGGTGACGATATTTTCCCTGGGCCAACTGCCTGCACTACGGTCTATTCCCAATGGCTTCATCTAGGGGAGTAATTAAAAAAATAAAATTGGAGCAAAATGTAGCCTCTGTCGCCTTCGCTGGTTTAATCCAGGGGGATGGATGTAAGAGTCTTGGGAGGCTCTCTGCTCGGCTCCTGCCGATTACTCAGTGTATAGCACACAGTGTAAAGGGGCTTTAAAATAAGCTAGACGTCTCTGACTGATACAGGTGAGCTAATCGCTTAACCCTGTAATGCCTTGCACTGTTAGGCAAATGTAGAAAAGGTTAAAACCCATGAAATCCACATATATGCGCCCCAGTCAATGTTAGGTTGCTACTGTCAGTCAATATGAGTCATGAGATACAGATTATGAGAGAAAAAACTTTGAGAAAGTAACAGTGAGTGACTACTGTGCTCGTGTCAAAGCTGCTTTGACTGTGGTCCTCTTCATCAAAAACAACTCTTTCCTGCTTAAGCCACAAATCATATCGACTCCCGTGATTCCGGGTGCTTCGTAAGGTCTTTTTTTTCCTTAATGGCCGTTTGATTTTAATGCATTTTATTATGGAGTTTTTTTTTTCTTCAAAGCATGCGTACAGTCGTCAGTTGAATTCCATTGTGTAGCTTGCATTGAGACGCTGGTGTGACTTGCATTCCCTCTTGCTGTCACGGTAGCTTGGGTCTGAGGACAGTATCCTATAGTATTGTCTGCTTTATCTACGACATTGTAACCGTATTGCTGCTTCTGCTACTTTTTACATATAAGCAAATGGGATTCATCTGTGAAATAATGTACTCAACTTGCTAGAATTGAAAATTTTCTTTAGCAATGTTGTCTCTTCAATCACTGGTTCATATCATGGTTCCCTCTCCCAGCACTATAAATAAATGTATATATCTTTTGGGAAGCATTGCCCATATTCAGTGAGAGACCTAAAGGTACCTAACTCAGTATTCGGTTCCACCATCGCATTCCCTCCAGTCATTACCTTTCCCTCGAAATCTGTCCTTCCTCTTTGCTAGAAGAGTGTCCTCAGCGTGGAGCCTCTCATGTCTGTCTGTCTGCCTACCTGTTCCTTCTTTTCGCCCTTTGTCTCCAGTCCATTTCTCTGGCTTCTAGCTCCTTCTGTTTAAAACAGGGCTCTTTAACCTTTGTTGGATTCCTTTGTCGGCTGAAAACTATGGATCCCTTATCAGGATAATACTATGTAAAGCATTATATTCACCTGTACCAACTGTAATGTGATAAGGAAATATCTATTGCCGCAGAGTAATGCTGACGCTAATGGTTTGCCGCATACGTTCACATTTGAAGGAAATGCCCCACTTCAGAAGGGCGTATTGTAGGTCCGGAGTGTTTCCCATCCAGCTTTGGAGACCATCTGAAATATGCAGCCCAGGTTAAGGATCTCTGATCTGTAGTTTGTTCAAATTGTTTTTTTGCATCAGTGTTTCTTTTGCCCATACTGAAAAGAAAGACAAAATTCACATGAGAAGGGACCCACCAAGAATGAGAGGAAAAATTCAAAAGCGAAGTATAATCACCTCAAATATGGGTTGTTTGCGGTGGTGGCTGGTGGTCTTTCAAACAGGGGGAGCTGGTCAGTCCACAACACAGTTTGAAATAAACAAACAAACTTTGCTAACCTACTAACAAACAAAGCTTACTAAAGAAACAAGGAGCAAACTCAGGAATGCTTCATTGATGTTGCTACTTACAGTAGAATATGTACAAATGAGAATCTAAAAAATGGGAAGACTTCACTTGGCAAAAATCTGCATGGGAGCTTGAAATTGAACTGAACTGAATTTGAAATGTCCTGATGCTGAAGTATAATTTCAAAATGTTATCAATCAAAAGGAGGTTTAGCCCCTTTGACAGCTCCTCCAATCATCATGCAGCAGCCCGGCGTCCTGCCCCCCCCCCGCCCCATTTACCTAGTCAGGGGGGTCGTGGTTAATCTGGGCGTCTCGCTCAGTCACACCGAAGCTTGGACCTGGCGGTAGTGTTTCCTCTCTGGGTCACTGGATGCCATGACATAGGTCACCTGCAATGACGGTCCTGGAGAGATTTATGGTCGTGAAGGACGGGATAGAGGGAGGCGGCTGGCCAACTGTGTGAAACGTGCGACTCCGTCGCCTCTGGACCATTTGCCCATTTGAGCGTCCTGTAGGTGGCCCCTCTGGCGGTGGGTGTGGTTTTGGTGGGACTTTTGGGTGGAGTGCTGACATGGGGGGTGGGTTATGCAAATGAGGGTGTCATTTTCTACGTGATGGGAGGGCTAGGGAGGAACGGCGTCGCTACGGAGACTGAGTTGACCGCTGATGACGTTTCAGGATGAGGAGCTGGGCATGGGCCGTCCCACCTGCAGGTAAGGGGCCATCTTTGGCCATTCGGCAGACACACGCCTGAGTGTTCGCTGATCGATCCTCCTCCCCCCTCCTCGTATTTTTAGGTACCTTCTGTTGCCTGTGCATCTATGTGATTGTTGAATTTTTTTTAATTTGGGTAATTTTGCTTATTTATATAGGTCTGCATTTAGCCATTCAAACAGCCCCCCCATCACCAAAGCCCACCACCAGGTTGTGGCATGTGCCAAGGGGAGACATGGGGGGGGGGGGCAGATTGGGATTAAACAATCGCGGCCGCAAGTTCACAGACACCACGGCCTGGCTAAACAAAGACCCCCCCCCCCTCCTTAATGAACGGTTCCCTTAAATATTTACACGAGCGGGAGGTGACGCCTGAGTGGCCTTGCCCGGGGGGTGACAGTGAGGAGATTTGCTGACGCGACTGGCGTGTGTAGCGCTGTGGTGTGTCAGAGCCTGTTTACCTTTCGTCTTTGCTGTTATTGTGGGCATGGCTGGGTTGCTCGAGGCCAGCTGGCTGGTGATGAGCCCCCCCCCCCCCAGCTCTGTTTGAGCAGCTGGGTGTTTTGCCCCAAGTAACAGGGACTGGGCTGACTGGGTGATGCTGACAGTCGATGGCGAACTGAGCCTCTGCAGTCGGCCTGGTCATGTGATCTCCGCGCTTAGCGGCTATCTTGAAACGTCCGCCTGTGACCCGTTTGGCGCCTCTTCAGCTATTCCCCACCTTGGGTTCGCCCGTATATCGCAGCACGCCCCCCCCCCCCATTGTATCCCTCCCTGTCCTTCAGCGTCATGGATCGGCACTGTTCCCTGGGCACGCGGATTAGTAAAAGTGGCCTCTCAGCAATAACCAGGTGGACTTTCCGATATATTGCTTTGAAATAATCGATGCGCCGCCGTCGATATGAACCGGGAGGCCTTGAGAGAATATTGAAGTCTCCCCCCTCCCTTTAACAGCAGAGGCAGATAAACAGCCATGGCTTGTTGTATAATTAAAGTCGTCATGACGACAGGGTAGGTGTCTGACCCGTGTCGTGCTGGGTATCATGAAGTGTTCCGGAATAATCCGGAGGCTGATGTCTGAGGAACTGCTCATGAGCTTTGAATCCGGAGACGACTGTACGGAGGCCTTGGATGTGGGGCTGGGTGGGTATGTGCCCCCCCCCCCCCAGGAACTGCTGTGCAGATGGAGTGTGTGTGGATGTGTGTGTGTGGGGGGGTTAACTCAAAGGACTCTGCAGCTGACATGTTGTGGTCCAGATCCCACATCCTTGTGATATAATGAAATCCGCGTCTAAAGAGGAACCACCTCAGCTGGGATGGAGGGAGCAGAGAAGCTCATTAATATCAATAATGTTAATTATAAAAATGATGAAGATGGTTAGATGCCTCCTGTGCAACCCTGGTGTTCTCCTGTCCCCCTCCCTGGTAGAGAAGGTGGGCAGGCACAAGCTCCAGAATGGGTCTGAGAAGATGGCCTTGGCTTTTGTAATCCTCAGTCCTGGATCCAGCGGCGGCGGCTGGGGCACTGATATCTGTGGCGACATAGCGGTGCCGTGACCTCTGACCCTGGCTGGTGGGGCAGGGAGGCTTTGGCATGATCTGGTAACTCCTGCTTCAGACTGGGGTTTGGCGTCAGTACCAAGCGGCTGTCCCCGTGTCAGCACAGACCACCCGGTGTAACTCTCTTACTGTCACTGCTCTGCGTCTACCCCCCCACCAGCCCCCTTCCCCCCCGCGTCACACACCCGCTGCTGCTCTGACATGGAGGGGGAGGGGAGTGTTTTCACAGAGCACGTGCACCTGCAGACTGAGCTGGGCCACGCCCCCCCTTCTCTGTTACCATTGGTTGAGTGGATAATGACATCATCGTTCACAGAGGCCAATGGGGACCCTGTAGCAAGGAGGGGAAAAAGGAAGCAGTTTGTCTGCTGTTGGGCGTCTCAATAGGCTCAGAAAGAAAAAACTCCAAAACAAAGTGTGCGGGGGGCGGGGGGGCGTGTATTGCTTACGGCCTGTGATTTACCGCCAAGCCACCGCGCGCCAGTACAGGGGAGCGTGTAGGTAATCTTATCCCAGCCAGGTGGCATCCCCAGTGCACAGGGCACCAATAGCTGAGGGGCAGGGTGTGCCAATATACCATCTGCCAGGCCTCACCCCCCCGATGCCCACTCCCTTCCCATGCCCGACGTCGATCTTTAGAAGCACTTTGTTAAGTCTTGTTGACCCCAAAGAGGCGTCCATGTGCGTGGTAGGACCTCCGAAAGTGAATGCCGGGGTTATTCTGTGTCCCTCGCTGGGGGGGGGTGGATCTGGGTCTTAATCGCCAGGGAGACGGGGGTTGCCGGGTGATCTCTAGCGGGCTGTGTGAGGCAGCCATTGTCCTGTCATGGTAATGGGCCCATTGTGCCGACAGCTCGTGCCCACGGTCCAGAAGCTGCCTCGCTCCTCTCCGGTGTGGGACACGAAGCTAAACTCACCGCCCAGGCATTTGCACAGCTGCCGGCGGCGTCCCCCACGCCGCACGTCTAAGGGCCTGCCTCTGAGGATTGCGGAAAGTCCCCCGTCTCCGTGGTCCGTCCGAGGTTGCCTGGGGCGACGTGCTAGCTTGGGGTTAAAGGTGACCGCTTGTCTTGGCTCAGTGGGTGGTCTGTGGACTGGGGGGGGGGGGGGGGC
>JAODJW010000068.1:721871-734662 GCA_026777045.1 Hyperopisus bebe
TGTGTGCGTCTGTGTGTGTCTGTGTGTGTGTGTGTGTGTTCGTGTGTGTCTGTGTATGTGTGTGTGTGCGTCTGTCTGTGTGTGTGCGTGTGTGTGTCTGTGTGTGTGTGTGCGTGTGTGTGTCTGTGTGCACGTGTGTGTCTGTGTCTGTGCATGTGTGTGTGTGTGTCTGTGTGCACGTGTGTGTCTGTGTCTGTGCATGTGTGTGTGTGTGTGTGTGTGTGTGTGTGTGTGTCTGTGCGCTCAGCTTATTTTCTGCCGTCCCCCTGGCACTGAGGCTGGGCTGCCATGGCAACTGCTGGCCAGATCTCTCCCTGGGACAGGCGCGGAGCAGGCGGCGCCGTGTGTGTGTGTGTGTGTGTGTGTGTGTCCTCTGTCAGCCTGCTTTCTGCTACATTTGTGTGTTAAATCAAATCACTCGTCAGACAACAACTACAGTTCCAAACCATAACTCTTACTATGCTGCTTCCTCATTAGAGAAACACACACATACACACATTTAAATTGACATATAATATAAACGGGCTGATATTAGCATGAAGTAATAAGTATCCAGCTGTGTCACTGAATAAAACATTCAGCATTGTCTGTTTGTACTTTTGGAGAAAAGTCTTTTCTAAAAGCATAATAGCCAAGTAAGGAATTCTTATTTCCTGGAAATGAGTCAATGCTACACATGTTAGCCTAGCATCATAGAGGATTTGTGAGTACAAATCCAGGTCATCTCTCATTTTAACACTGTTAATAGGAATAATGAAGGCCATGGTTTGGCCTGTTGGCATTGCCAGGCCAAGGAGATCGGGCAGAGCTGTGATGTTGGTCTGGACAGGAAACTCACATTTAAAAAAAACCAGGATGGAGGGTTGTGGTGGTAAATTAGCCCAGAATCTAATGGCTCACAATAGGAAGGAACCGCCAATCAGATAAATGGACAGTCGCACTGAGACTGATGGTCTTTAATGGTACCTGTTTTCACTTGGGCTGTAAATATTGTGGTATTTTCACTGAGTAGCTGTTTTAATCTGAAACTACATACCAGAAATTCTACCAGTTTTGGAAGATGAATATGTCCGTAGCATAGCTGTCTGCACCGTCTTCACTTCTCTGCTGTCTAGGTTACATGCGTCCCCTGTTTGCTGCTGGCTTCCCGTGGCTCTTGCTCGGAGTGGGAAGCACCTCTCTGCTTCACTTAAATGCCGTGCAGCTTTTCTTATGAGGGGGACTGAATGAAAGGACAGTGTACATCAAGTAAAGCGTGATGCAGTTTCCATATGAGTACATTTTTACTACCGAATAGCGATGAGCTGGTGAGAAAATAGAAGGTTAAAAGGAGTGTTGCTTTGTGAGTGTAACAAACAGAGCGCGTTTGCGCCGATGTTTGCGACTGCTGCGTAAGAGAGCGCGTTTGCACTCATGTTTGCGACTGCTGCGTAAGAGAGCGCGTTTGCACTGATGTTTGCGACTGCTGCGTAAGGGAGCGCGTTTGCACTCATGTTTGCGACTGCTGCGTAAGAGAGCGCATTTGAGCTCATGTTTGCGACTGCTGCGTAAGAGAGCGCATTTGTGCTCATGTTTGCGACTGCTGCGTAAGAGAGCGCGTTTGCGCTGATGTTTGCGACTGCTGCGTAAGAGAGCGCGTTTGCACTGATGTATGTGACTGCCGCGTAAGAGAGCGCGTTTGTGCTAATATTTGCGAGGGCCGCATGAGACTGCACGTTTACGCAGTTTGGGAGTCTCGTCAGAGAACACATTTGCTCTGATGTTTGCGAGAGCCGTGTGAGAGAGCGTGTTTGCACTTCTGTTTTCCTTCTTGCTGTTTGGCTTGATTGTGTCGGTAAGAAGCAGGCTGTGTGGCGACGGCCCTGTTGTCCCTGCCCCCCCTCCTCCTCCCCCCTCCCTCTCAGCTCTGGGCTCCCGCCAATCCGCCGCCCCGTCGCCCCGCCGTCCCGCCATCCCACCCACGCTCACACACAGAGAGGTCGCGCCACTTGGGCGCGTGACTCATTAGGCATTCCCCCCCAGAGAGAGGGGGGTGGGGGGTGGGGGGGGTAACTGCAGCTGCAGGAATGCTGTGGGCTGCCACTGCCCCCTGTGTCTGCCTGCATATCTTTCGCCGCACTCGCAGTCTGCATCTCCTATCTCTGTCGAGACCTTTTTACCAAAACGGACCTTTTTCTTTCCCCCCAACAAAACTAAAAATGCAAAATCCTTCCGTCTCTGGAAAGTCCCACAAGTGTAAAGACGCAAACATCTGGGACTCGCCGTGCCAGGGTTTCTCTCATGAAAAAACTTGGTTGTTTGGTAGTCTAGTACGTAGTCCTCCTCGATTCCGGTGGTGTAGCTGTGTTACAGGTAAGGACCATCGGCCTGGAGGTGTAATGGTCGCATTAGTCCAGCTGGAGATCTCAGTTGGCACGCTGTGAATTAATATGCATTGTGAGCTGTACCTCGAACACGCGTGTGCCAGAAATCGGAATGTGTGGCTAGTGAGCGAGGCTGCTCTGAGATAAACTGTGTTTTACGTTTTTTAAGGACCTTCACAGGGACCCTGAGCTGCCTTATAACAAGGGAGACCCTTAACAAGGGAGACCCTTATAGGAGCAGTGCATGGCCAGTGAGATACCCTCAAGGTCTGTTTTTCAGGGCTGGCTTGGGCGGCAGTTGTGCAAATGGATTTATTTAAAGTAGCCCTGCTCTTTCCGGCTGTCCCAGGGGAAGCCTGCACTATTGCTGAAAAGAGGCGGAGCTCTGAGGCTGATGATGGCGCCACACCCCCCCCCCCCCCCCAGATCTTTACCTGAGGGCTGCTCATGCAGTATAGCTGGGGTCACTTAAATAGTCTTTGCTGTGGCTGTTATACACTTTTAATGCTAAATTTATAAATTTATAGAAGTGATTCATAATGCTTTTAATTAAAGATGCACTCATAAGAAAGTTATACATACATCTTTAAATTCATATACTCATGGTTAAAAGGATAGAATTATATTAAGTTGTTTACTGGTATATTTGTTTCTAGAGCTTATTATTTACTGAAGCATTTAATGGGAAGTAATTATGAAATTGTAAAAGAGCACAATTACATTCCCTGAGATTTCAACTGGCACATTTTTTTGCCTGCTGATTCAGGACTGAACTTCCCAGCCAGTTATACGCTATCTGAGCAGCTGTGGTATTCATCTGCTCCAACCTGTGTCTGTTATTTGGCATCTAACATTCAGGCTGAGGGGATAATGCAGAATTCATCTCACGTCAGCTCAGCTGTTAGTCAACCATATGGAAATATTTACAGTACTAATAGTACAATAGGGCAGTCAAAGAAAATGAATGTTAAATAATCTTCATGTTGGTGTTAAGTGTGTCAGCTTAGCCATTTTAAAACCTCTCCTGAAGACATCCCAGGATCTTCACTAACCATCCTATATATCAGTGTTTTTGGTGAACTCACTCACTTGTTCACCTTGTTTGGCTAATAAATACCTCATCACGTTCATTAACTTAAGTTAACTATGTGAGCTGGTGGTGCAATTGAATGAAGGCATGGAATGGCTGAGGTGATCCTGAGGAGGGGTTTGGGAGCCGAAGTGGGTTCTTCTTGCCAAGATATCAGGAACTTCTTGGAGAACAGAGGACCTTTTTTGTTTGCTGTGGTCTGAGCTGTAGTTGTATTTGTTGGGTGGATGTGTGTGCGTGTTTTTCATCACTGATTGTGAGGGGAGGGTGACTGTGTGATTTTAAGGAGTCAGGAAGATGATCTGTGATGGTATACTTGTCCTTTTATTACTTTCAGGGGGTAAAATCATGGATGAAATTACCTGTATCCTTCAGACTGGGAGATGGAGAATCACCAACATGTCGATATAGAGAATGGAAAGGCAGGACACAAGCAGGAATGCACCTCCTGCCGGAATGTTCCCCTGTGCGATGGACAGGCGGGTTTCTCCTTCCTGGTGGGTCCTGTGCTCTGCTCAGAGCTCAGAGGCACCTTGTCTGTAGGGTATTTGTCAAGGTAGAAACAATAAAAATGAAATCAATCAATGTGAGAAACAGGTATTAGAAAAGGCATGTGCAAAACAAATGGCTGCAGTCATGTGACCAGTCTCTCCTCAGGGTTTTTTCTGCTTTTATTTTCCTTTTTTTACGCGTCCCATATGACAATCGGAGGGGGGCACACCTGTCTGCCCCCTGGTCCGCCTCACGGCCCCACAGCCCTAGCAGACCATGTAAGCTGGGGGCCTGGACAGGGGTTATTTCTGGCTCCTGAAGTTCAGCAAGTGGAGCAGTACAATGTGATTGTAATGCAAAGGGTGTGGGTTCAAATCCCTGGAAACACACATAAATTGTAGCTCTCTCCTCTACTTTAAATTGCTTTGGATTAAGGCATCAGATACACGAATGCATGTGTGATAGAGGAGTGTGTGGGTGTGTTTATGTGTCTCTGTGCTTGTGTTTGTGTGCTTCAGTATTTCTCTGTATGGATACAAAATAGCAGAATATGGGGAAAAAGTATGTTGTGTATGTGTTCATGTGCATTATTGTATGTATAGGAAGTGTGTAGGATTTCAGAGTTAGACCTGTGAGTGTCCCTGTCCTCTGTGTGTGTGTGTGTGTGTGTGTGTGTGTGTGTGTGCGTGTGTGTGTGTGCGTGTGTGTGTGTGCGTGTGTGTGTGTGCGTGTGTGTGTGTGTGTGTGTGTGGACCCACGTGTATGTGCGTGCATGTATGAGTGTGTGTATGTGTTTGTGTGCATGCATGCATGTGTGCGTGTGTGTGAATGTCTGTGTGGGTGTGTGTACATGCTAGTGTGTGAATATGTGTATGTGCATGCGCTTATGTGTGTGTGTGTGTGCATTCGCGCATGTGTGCGTGCATGCGTACATGTGTGTGCATGCACGTGTGTGTGAATGTGTGTGCGCGCGTATGTGTGTGAATGTGTGTGCGCGCGTATGTGTGTGAATGTGTGTGCGCGTATGTGTGGATGCATGCACGTGTGCGTGTGTGCGTGTGCGCACACAGAGTCACACACTAATCCGTCTTGACCTCTGTGACTTGCCTGAAAAGCTTAAGCTCTCTGTCTTTCATTCTCCCTCATTAGAGGTTTGAAGAGGGAATTTAGGGACAGGAAACCACCATGACCCAAAGCCAGCTGACCTTCTGATGACCCGTTCCCACCCACTGCTCCCAGTATACCAGTCTGTAACTGTGTTACCTCGCAGTTACCATTAGGGCGTTTGGCTTATTGCTTTGGGCTCATATTCACATTGTTATAAATAATGCTTGTAACACATTTTACTTTATGGGTGTTTTATCTTAAAATTCACAGTAAATCTTACAGTCAAATAGACTAAATATTTTAATATTTAAGTAAATGTTAGTTCTGTGTTCACTTCTATGAAGTTTCCCAGAAATGAGTTTTCATGATATGTTTGTGAACCCAAATGGGATTGTGGGTGTCTCATGACAGGTTTAAAAGATGATGTTCAGATCAATACCACCAGGGCTGAAACATACTTCTTGTTATCTTTGTCTGGTTATGCTATACAATTTATTTTCCATTTTTATTTTTCTGTTTCATGCTGGAATACAAAACACCTTATAGGAGACGATAAAAGGATTTTTTTTAAAAAACACGGAAAGACCAAAGCAGGATAGAGTGAAATTTAAAACCAGATATTAAGACTAAATATAAGCCATTATATGCATGCATTTTAGGAGATAAAATCAAAGGTTCTCATAGTGATGGTTTGCAACCCGACAGTATGATTAATTTTTAAGCAGAGATTAATAATGCAAAGCTATGATGCTGCTACTTGAATTTATAGGAACATTACCATTTATGGGAATTATTGGCTTAGCACCAGAATATAGCATCTTCAGAATTAACCACGAAATGGGCAGATCCTGCTTTCCTGGTACCAGGCTTCACTCTCAGTCTCTTCCTTACCCTGTTGCCTCGTCTCCAGTTCATTTGAGTCTGTGAAACGCTCTGCTCATCACTGGTGAACTTCATTCTTTAATGACTGTAGTGCTGGTGTAATATTCCCACTCAACCTAAAGCTTCTGTAGTATCTATAATAATCTGTAAGGCCGCGATGTCCGCCTGCCCATTCGCAGAGGCGTGAGAGTGTCTGTCTCCCCGCATGGGCTGCATGAGGCTGTTTGTATGCTGACATGGCACTCCCTGTGTGCAGAACCGCGGGCGCCTGGCTGAGAAGCGCGCCACACCCCTGGCCCTGACTCGCACCCCCAAGAGGGAGCTGGCATCGGCGTTCAGCAGCGACGACAGCGACGGCTGCAGCACCCATGTTGACATCAAGCAGGAGCCGGAGCCTCATTTCCCTGCTGTAAGAACGAGGTCAGACCATCGTTTCTGCTCCGTCGCCTCTACTGCAGTGTTTCCTAACACGGTCCTCCGGGACCCGTAGACGGTCCACAGTTTTGTTTCTACCGGGAGTGGGAGGGAGAAAAAATATGGACTGTCTGACAGAGCTGCGAGTGAACGGGAATGTGGAGCATGTTGGGGTTCCCTGAGGACCGGTTAGAGAAACACTGCTCTCTCTGACTCTTGGTATGTCTTCATGTTTCTGTGTGACTCTGAATTTTTGCTATGGAAGCCAGATCTCATGGAACAACAATGTGTAGCACTTGTGTCTTGACTGTGTGATGGATTCTGTCCTCTAGAACAGTTCAAGAATCTCAAAAAAACATTCTCAAGAAAAAAAACCACCCACCCCCCATGAATTTACATGTTTGTGACATGGAGTCCTGTGATGAGTTGATCCTGACTTGTCAGAACTGGCTTTATTGCCAGTATGTACAAACATACCAGGATTTCTGTGGTTTAGCTGCCAAACCTGCAGTACATAAGTGTTACAATGTATTCTTCATTCTTTCAATGATGTCATTCTTGATTTGTCATATTAACCCCAGGTTTAGTTAGCTGCTGCCATGCATAGGAAGCCTGTACTGGAGAGATGAATACATTCAGAAGGAGGAGCCGGCAGCTTGACCTGACCCTATAAACACAGCCTCCCACACATGTGCACTTTCTCATATACACAAACCAAATATACCACTAGAGGTGAGAGTGAAGAATGATTGGTCAGCAAAGTGCTTCTCTAAGTTTGCTGGGAGCAGGTGCTGGAAAAAGGCCGGTCAGATACGTGATGGACGACTGTCATTAGATAAGGTTCGCTGCTAAAAGACGACGCGCCCTTACTCTGACTTGGGGAATTAAAATGTATATCCTGCCTCATTCCCCGAAGAGCACTATGCCTTTTTGATTGTGTGCACACATCACATTCCTCTGACTGGATACTGACTGGATTGGTCGCTCCAGCTGTCACTTTAATATATCTGTATGTTTAGATGGTTTGGATTCATTAAACTGGCTGCTGGACCAGTTTTTCTTTCATAATCCGCAGGTATTTGAAGCTTTTTTTGCAATAAATTGTGCTGGGTGTTTAAGGAGTTCAGAACTCCAAAAAATAAGGCATGATTCATTCATTTTAATAACAATCCAACATACATTCTGATTTTTGATAGTATTTATAACCACTGTTATTAGCTAGGTAATTTTAAATGATTACACCGGTAAGATGCTGGTATGGGTTGTATACCACAGACTTTGGGTTAGTAGAGCTTCTGGGTTTTTGAGGAGAGCAGCATATTCTGCTTGGGGCAGGCTGCTGTTTCAGATACTTCTAAGGTGTTCATTATTTTTAATTGCAGACGCAAGAGGCTGTTGGGTGATAATCAGGCTAGCTGGTAAATGAAGCCTGATATTATAAATAAATATATTTACTGTGTTCTCTATCGCCCCCTAGTGATTTATTAGGATGGAGCAACATGCAGTCCTTACAAAAGCAGTAAGTCTTAAACTTTTAACCGTTTTAACAAATGACCAACAGCTGTGATTTAAAGATGCCAGCTTTGTTAATAAAAAAGTAATATAATATGAAATCATTTTGGAGAGGAAACGCTGACTTTCTTAACCATATTTAAATTTTTACTTTGAGACGGCTCTTTTACAAAACGTAAGGTTGTCAGATGGCCCATTGCAGAAGTTTCCCAACATGTGATGTCTGTTATATTTCTTACACAGTGTACAGTGCTCTCGGTAATACTGTCTGCTAAAGTATAAATGTAACTTTTGCGTAGAACTGGACAAGATGACCTCACATAGGGATTAGAGAACAGTATCCGGTTCATAGTGAGTGTGCCAGACTAAAGCCAAAACTCAAGGAAGCTTCTTTTCACAGAGCAGTATTGGAAAGAATTTAGCATATTGAAGGTAAATGCAGTATTTTCAGTTCATTTAGGAACTTCTGCTCCCTTCACTAAGAACTCAGAAAAACCAGTGGCTAGTAAATGACTGTATGCCATGGCCATGAAACATAATTATGGGCTGTTTCTTCATGGTGATTGATAGCGAAATCTGCATTTAAGCTGGCATAGGTGCAAACAATAACTTCAAGGTATTTAAAGCACAATAAAATAGCTTATACAGTGACCTCTAGAATTATTGCCACTTGTGGTAAAGATTAAAAATATTTAAAAAAAAAAAACCCTTCTCAGAGTAATGCTACCTTTATTTGAAGAAAGTTTATTGCACGGGAAAAGGAACCCTTCTCAATAAATATTCTTTTCTTTTAAAACAAGATTACATCTGTCACAGTTATTGGCAGCTTGCATTTGGTAGTTTGTGCAGCCTCCCTTCGCCAACATAACAGCTCCGAATCTTCTCCTACACTGCTTGATGAGACGGAAAAATACAGAGCAATGAGTCTAAGAAGCTGAAGAAGTTGCTTGGATGAGCGGTGAAACGTTTCTGCCTTCCGAGAGAGACGTCCAGTGCCCATGACTCAACCACCAGACAGAGTCTGAGTCCATTCCTCTCTTTCAGAGGTCCCCTCTTTTGAACTCACTGGAAGTCAGCGTGGCTTAGGTCAGGCCACAGGGGCTAGCTACGGCAAAACCTTGTGTTTGTGGTCACTGCACCATTTTGGTGTGGATTTGGAGGCTTGTGTTGGATCGTTTTTCTGCTGGAAGATCCAACAGTGACCCCAGTTTCAGCTTCTTGGAAGAGGCAGCCAGATTTTGAATTAAAATCTCCTGGTTCTTACGTCCATCTTACCATGTATTCTCAGGCTCTGGGGCCTTTGGAGGGCAGCTGCCCCCTCAGCATTGCATCCACCTTTTGTGAAGAACTGTTCCTTTTACACTAAACCAGCTTGAGTGTTTGCTGCCCAAACTCTATTTTGGCCTCATTTGACCATAGAACCCACTTCCAGTTTAGCATCCAGTGAACTCCAGGCATTTACGTGTTCATACGTGGTGCGATAAAGGCAAAGGCTATCTTCTGGCAATGCTATTCCAAATAGTTTCAGTTCAGTTCAGATGCAGAGGTTTTGTCTCCTTAATATTGGACACCCCAAAATGCTACCATCTTCTGCAAATTTCCAACCTTGGACAAATGTTTGCATGGGGGTACAATACACCTCTCCAACAGGTTCATTACAGCTCCAGCTGTTTCTGCTTTTTAATTTTGCCCTAATAGAGGACATAAGTATTTTAAGGCATGTAGCTATTTTTTTTATAGCCGTCTCTTCTCACATTTACATATTGTTTTGTTTCACCCATGTTGGTGAGTAACTAAGGGCATTTGTCTGTGTGTCGCCTTATATTTATACCCCAGTAAAACAGGAAGTCATGGATAATCACTCAGGTGAAATTATTGAAGTAAAATATAAATGGGAACATGCTTCAATCACATTTTTTCCCAAAAACAATTCTAGGAGGTGCCATTAATTGTGGCACATGTGGTTATTTATGAAATTTTTTTTGATAAAAGTTCCTTTTTGGAATACTTTTTTTCCTGAAAATAAAATTCTCTTATTTTTCCAGTGTGAGATTTTTTTACTCCTCTTTACCAAGAGTGCTGGTAATTTGGGCACTGTATAGACAACTGCTTGAATGTACCAGCCTTCTATATGGTAATATTTAGAAGAAAAACATTTACAGTATATATACTCTTGGGCCAAACTCAAAATTGCCTCAGTTGAGTTCAGATTTGAACTCAATATAGAATATATAGTCTCATATTGAACACGAACTAATTAGGGAACATTTTTCAGCTACGCATCAATTGTTTGAAGCCAGTTACATTGAGTGGAACAACATTGTCTCTCCTTCCTGTAAAAACTATCCACAAGATTACCCACAAGACTATTCCAGGAAATCAAAGGGAAAAGCTATCCCACACTAAGATACCTTACCAGTTAAATTTTTGCAAGTTTCCTTTTTTATTTGCAGTTCAGACCATTAAAGGCTTATTTATAGCAAGTACTGTCAGACCATTTAGAATCAAAGTACCTAGAAAAAGCCCCACAATACAAACACACGATACATACAAACTCTACACACTGAACTCTGGCAGTGACTCGAACCCGGGTCCCAGCAGTGTGAGGCAACAGTGCTAACCACTGCACCACCATGCTGTCCCCAATGCAATGCAGTCCAGTGCAGTGCAGTGCAATACAATTCAGTTCAATTTATTTTTATATAAAACCCCAAGATACCTTATGTGTCTTGCAATTGCTACATTTATGCTGAACAATACAGGAAATACGGAAAAAGGGGAGACAGAATGAAAACTGTTTATGTAATGATGTAAACAACATAAAAAGCATAATGTGCATTCTCTTGCGTTAACATTTGATAAGTTTTCATTTTGTTGCCTTTCCTGGTTTTATTATATGTTATCATTGATATTTATTACCATCTTGGTGTAAGATTTCTCTTTGCAACAGAAAGATCAGCTAATATTTACCTTGTACCAAAATGTTTAATATTTGCATTAGTTCATACAACATTTCATTCTTTTTTGACTGTGTAGTCATGTACAGCTTCATACTGGAAGGCTTTGAAGACTTGTTTCAAATTACTATAAAAAGTTTTATAGGCTGTAATCTTGAATACTTTCTGTATCTTAAATACCATCAATTTAATGGATTGTTCTTTTCTCTATCCCTTAAGTAAAATTAACATGTTTTAATTAATTTTTGAAAACACTTATTTATTTGTTGTGTGGAATGGAAATCAACAAATATTTTTAATCTCAGGTATCTTGAATCATGTAATACATAATTCTTTAATGATGGGCAGTGGTGGCTTGATGGTTAGAGAAGCGTCCTTGTAATCAGAAGGTTGCAGGTTTGAATCCCCCATCAGCAAATCACCACTGAGGTACCCTGAGCAAGGTACTGCCCCCAAGCACTGCTTCCCGGGGGCTGAATTAGCTGCCCCCTGCTATGTCACGAAAGTCACATATGGGTCAAATGCAGAGGACAAATTTTGTTGTTGCACACTGCGTGGTGTGTTGACTATGACCACCGATCACTAAATTCTAATTCTACAAATGTTTGAAGGATTTAAGAATGGAACATGCAGTCTTGAATCAGGATGAATGTAATGATATCTTCTCCATTTGTTACAGTTTTACAGTTCAGATTTAAAGGGGCACAATTATTCTTTTCTGTTTTTCCCCTGTTCCTTTAGCATGTCATATAGTTTTATGTGGATGTAAACGCTCTGCAAAGTGTTAAGGCTCAAAGTACACACCAAACAGAGTAACCCAACAGAATTCTTTAATTTGCCTGAAATGTCTCAACGGAATTCCAGGCCTTACTTCCGTGATGTGGTGAGATCACCTCGTAAAATAATTCTAATTGGCCGCCTACCTGCAAGGATCTATATGCAGACGGTAAGACAGGGATGGAACATGTAGGGCAAGCTGACCAATCAGAGCACACTGGACTCTTGAGGGGTGGGGCTTAAAGCTCTAACAGCGCATTTCAGACAGAGGTATAGATAGAGTGAATAGAGTTGTACAGAATGAGAAAAATCATGTTTTTGGAACATTGAAGCATGTAAATTTCTTCTCCATAGAACCCCAAAATAAAATTATAAACGGTGAAAAAATGTATAATAGCGCCAGTTAAACGGAAGATCTAGCCTTCACTTTAGACTTACTGACTGCATGTTTTATTGTGCTATACTTTTGTATTTTGTATATGACGCTATGGTGCTTTGAGTCAAAAAGAGTTTTAAACAAATCGTATACTGTCAATGGGGATTTGCTTTCTGCAGAATGTAAAGAAACAATTGTTTATGGTTTCAGTCCCATCAGAATTTCCTAGAATATCTTTGTTTTCCATCCATCTTCCAACCATTTATTCTGCTGGGAGCCATGAGGCCTTGTCTCCTTCCCATTCTGCATCAGGTTCAGTGATGAGCTTTTTTAGCTCGGGTTGCACTGCAGCATAAATTTGCACCCATGAGTCTAACTAGATAGTAGTCAGTGAAAGGCAGTAGATACCCACACTGTATCAGGCCGATTATCTGCCGGGCAGATGCTGTCACTCCGTCCCATGACGCAGTGGAAACGGGGCATGCGATGTTGGGACCCACTGGGGCGGCTGGTGAGAAATCAGCCTACACAGAGGTGTTCCCCAGCCGCCCCAGTGGAGAAGGGGGGGGCGGGAGGTACAGCCTTGCAGTTATGCAAACTCTGTGTTTTCGTGACCGACTTCAAAGCAGGAAGGAAGGCTTCATGATCAGCATAGTATCTGTGGGCGGCATGTAGCTGCTGCCTTTGCTGCCAGTGGGAGCAGCCAGTGCATCACAACTGTAAGATGCTGCCGATTCACACCATTTTGCTGCCAGTGGGAGCAGCCAGTGCATCACAACTGTAAGATGCTGCCGATTCACACCATTTTGCTGCCAGTGGGA
>JAODJW010000068.1:762162-774608 GCA_026777045.1 Hyperopisus bebe
GGGGGGGGGGGGGGGGGGGGGGGGGGGGGGGTTGGCAGCAGCCCCCGATGTCTCCTTTCTGAAGCTGCCAAAGCACTCACCGCATCACCTTTGCTTTCCTCCTTGGTCACAGAGAAGCCAGAACGACACTGAGGAGAAAGAGAATACAAACAAACCGCTGGTCCTTCAAGGACCAAGGGGGGGGAAAGTTTCATGCAGTTTCTTCCTTCTTGACAAGCAGACGCCTTCCCAGCGAACTCGTCGATGCTCCCGATCTTCCCAAACCAGCCAGGGGTGCAGCTAAGAATTATGTGTTTTGCGTAAATGGGCCATTCAGCCCCATGTCGCCCGTCTGACTCTTATGAGCACTTAAGCAGTACAGGGTCACCGTGAACCTCCTGAGGGCAGGAGGCAGGAAGGGTTCTGGGTTGCTTGTCCGTTCATCACAAAGCGCTCGCTTACACTCACACAATACTGTAAATTTCAGAGATGCCAGCTTAACTGCATTTTCTGGACTGCAGGAAGAGACCCACGCAAACACAGGGAGGACATATAAAGCTGGGGGCAGGAATCAAACTTTCAGTACTTGGAGGGACCGCACCCCCCACTCCCATTCTGTCCTGAAGAGAAACTCTGTTTATAAATATGAAAAGCTGCAAAGCACATTGTTCCTGCAACTATGCATTCCGTGGTTGTATACCAAAGATGAAGGGCGGGATACGCAGAGGTTCTGACAAGGCCGAGGTGTCTCCTTCACAGACCTGACAGTGTGGGCTTACTGAGCTGAGGTACATACAAACTCATTGGCGCAAGAGTGACATTCTGCTCCCTGACAGGAAGCAACAGAAGTAAACACATGGACAGAGACTGGGAATAATGGGTGCCTAGTGTTGACAAGCACTATGATACTGTATGTTGCCTCCGTCTTTATATTGCTTACTACTGAAGGGGAGTGATCTATGCTCAAATGTACAGTGGCGTTTAAAAATATCGAGTTATATAAATAGTACATTTTTTTAATGTATGGCTTCAGTAATGACATTTTCCATTATTAAAATGTGGCTTGCTAACTGGTGGTACTCTGGTTCGAACTCTTAAGCATTCAGTGATATTTAAAAAAGAATATCTCGAAACAGCATATAAAAATGAAAAATTGTGTTTTGTTGTAGTTTGGTTTGTGTAATAGTGTTTAATTCATCCTTTAAACGGATGCCAAAGATTTTACCATTTTCCGTATTGGTTACAGGAAATTTAAAGGCACAAGACTCTTTATGCAAAACAGCTGTTATGACTTTTTAGCAACAACAAAGCAGACATTAAAATGGTCTTTACATTTCCCCAATAAGCAATGTCTCTTCTATTTTTATATTTACTCCTAGTAAAATAAATTCTCTTAAGAATGCAGACTCTCTCCATTTCCTTGCATTGTGAGTAGCAGTAGTCCTGTAATTGTTATTGTAAATGCTGTTTATTACATATTGTCGAGAATTTTTTAACTGGAATCTGGAAGGGCTGCGTATGTAGCTTTGGTGGATGAGGCTGGACTGAATGTGCTGAAAAAGATGACGGCACGTCCCTGCCTGCTTGGAAACACCTCTACCACCCTTCGTTTGGCTATCAGTCATCACGGGCTGCCCCCCCCCCACCTTGGGGGGCATGTGACACAGAGCATGCGCTGACATTTCTCACTGGTGTGTGGGATGCTGTTTGAACAAGACCAAAGAGATACATACAGGGAAGCTGTATTGGACTATGTGAAAAGCAAATTGTGAAATTTAATTCTTACCATAGTCTTCCTTCACATATTGTCCAACAGATGCCAGCATGTAAAACGGAACGTATTTATTAGACATGTGCAGTGATTTTTCAGAAATGTTATCATACAATTATATTTCATTGATTAGCAGCAAAGAGGTTAATTGCCACTCGAACCACATATTTGCATGAGACTCCCAAGATTTAGCCACCAAGACGCACTACACTAAATATTAAACACATTCCTTATTTAAGAGATGCTGAATGTTCAACATGTTCTGCTAACCATCAACCAAGCTACAATCTTCAGACAGTAACGTTAACGTCATACGCAACCAAGAAGCAATCATACCCCAGTGGTGCCATGAAAACCATGATCAACCTCCAAGAGAAAATTTGCTTGAACTGACCGGTTTCTGCAGCACCAGCAATGAAGCGTCTGAAGAGGACTGCAGCAAACTTTACAGACACAGATGCCGGGGGCCGGGGGCCCAGAACCTGCAAACCCACCCCTGCATATTAGTCAGATGTTCTGTAGATGCAGAGCGAATTCTGGTCTTGCTTTTATAGTTTTAAGAAAATGCTGTATGGTTTTAGGAAATGTTTAAGCACTTACAGAAAGAGACGGGTCAAATCCTGTATTTTTTTCCATTGACAACATGCATTATGTTAAACTGAGCTTGAAGGGGATGTGACCAAAACTGAAATGTTATACAGAGCTTCAAGAGGCATGACTATGAAATTACACCTAACTGGAATGGTATGCAGCTGAGTCTGCCATCCTTGGGAGTGTGTGGGTTGCTAAGAGACTGTAAGCCAAGAGGACTATTCGTGTATTTGCACTATTAGCAACAAAGTTGACCTCTGAATCCTCTGGCTGGAAAAGGAGTTAAGTTCTCAGATTTGCTGAGGGCAAAAAAGGGCAAACAGAGTTGAACAGAAGGGATGGGGCAGCGGTCTGTACAGACGGCACGGGTAAGGACGGGAGCCTGGACGGGCTGCGCAGACGGCACGGGTAAGGGCGGGAGCCTGGACGGGCTGCGCAGACGGCACAGGTAAGGGCGGGAGCCTGGACGGGCTGTGCAGACGGCACGGGTAAGGGCGGGAGCCTGGACGGGCTGCGCAGACGGCACAGCGGATCAAGACAAATTCCATCAATGAGTCTGTTCTCCAGGCTCCACGGTGCACTGAAGGCTGCACCCACGATAATACAGTTCATAGGTCCCATTCGCAATGTCACCCCTCCATGGGACTGAACCAGGACTCCAACTCAGATGGTGCCCCCCGGGCAGGGAGCATGGATGGTCAGAACCAGGACATGCGTTCACACATAAGTGCACAAGCATAGTAGATAAAAACTACATGCACAGCAGCACCAGCAGCCATAGTTATGGTGTTAAGGTTGTGGGTGAGCTAAACTGAAGTAATAGGTCTTCAGTTGAGATTTAAAAACTGAGACCGAATCGGCATCCCAAACAGAGGCTGGTAAAGCATTCCACAATATAGGGGCCCTGTAGCAGAAAGCTTTACCGCCCAATGTCACTTTATTTACACGTAGAACGACAAGGAAAGCAGCGTTCTGTGATCCGAGTGGACGATGCGGCTTGTAAACTTTACTGTAATTCTGTCAAGTGGGCAGGAACTAGACCATTAAGCACCTTATATGTAAGTAGGAGAACTTTGAAGTCGGCTCTAAACCTAACGGGAAGAAAATGCAGGGATCTAAGAACAAACTTCCGCTCCTTGTAACAAATCGAGCTGCTGCATTTTGAATATGCTGCAAGGTGTTTAGTGTGCAGTGTGTGCTCCCAGATAACACAGCATTACAGAAGTCTGACCTACTGTAAACAAAGGCATGTATCAGTTTCTCTGCATCTTGAGTAGTAAGAAATCATCGGAGTCTGGCGACGTGGCGGAGCTGTAGGAAGCACGCCTTCGATACTGCACTTACATGTGATTAAGAGCCTTGTATCTAAGTTGATACCTAGGTTATGGGCTGGGCTGCTGAGGGAAAAGTTCAGCCCTTTGGAGTGGAGTGTAGAGATCATAAAATTCCTATCTGCAGACCTGCCTCCAAAGAACAAAACTGAGGTTTTCTGTGCATTTAGTGGTGATAAGTTTTCCGCCAACCAGGTCTTGACTTTGTTAAAGCAATTAGCTACAGTGTAGCCAAAATGTATCTTTGGGTGTCGTCGACATAGGAGTGATAGTCAGCATTATGTTTTCTCATTATCTTTCCTAATGGTGGCATGTAGAGGGAAAACAATAAAGGACCAAGCACTGGTCCCTGTGGTACCCCATATTTGAATGGTGACATAGACAATGGAGTACAAGTACCTGACACTTGATAATGATTAGTCAAGTATGATTTAAACCACTTCAACACGATTCCACACAACCCAACCTCAAAGTTAAGTCTTTGTAACATGACAGAATGGTCAAACATGTCAAAAACTGCATTAAGGTCCAGAAGCATTAGCAGAGACACGCTGTCAGCATCAGTTGCCATTGTTATGTCATATACGACTTTAGTCAAGGCAGTTTCAGTGCTGTGTCCTGGACAGAGCCCGACAGGAAACAATGCAGTATGTTTTGTCTCTCAGAGTATGAGTGAGGTTGAACAGCAATTATCTTCTCCAGAACTTTTGACAAAAATGGTACATTAGAAATAGGTCTGTAATTGCTGAGCTCCTGTGGATCCAAACTTGGCTTTTTCAGTAGTGGCCTGATTACTGCTACTTTAAGTTGGTCAGGAACATCACCTGATAACAGGGAGGCATTCATTATGGCAGTAATAGGTCATGCCAGAACTCCCAGGGATTCGTTATGAAGCTTATTGGAGATTGGGTCCAGAGGAAAAGTGGTTGGTTTGATCTTAATAATAGTTTTTAGCTCTTATTCAAAAACATTAAGGGTGTGGTCACATTCCATTTGCACTGAAGTTAATTGTGAGTCATTTGAACATGTTTGAAGTATAATGTTTGTAATTTTATCATTAAAGAAGTTCATAAAATGTTTGCTACTGAAATTACTTAGTAGCAGAGGTTCAGCCTTATTAGTTGGATGAGCTATTGTTTTAAAAAGGTAGCGAGAGTTATTTCTATTGTGATCAATAAGGTTAGAGTAATAGGCTGAATGTGCCCTATAAAGGGCTTGCTTGTATTGTTGCAGGCTGTCAGACCAGCCAACCTGATCACCTCGAAGTCTGTGGATTTCGATTTGGCCTACAATCTGCAACACTCGTGAAGCCATCAGTCTCTATGGCTACGTTCACACTGCCAGCCACATCGTTCAATTCCGATATTTTGCTCAGATCGGATTTGTCTATTTTGACGGTTCACATTCATAAGTACAAGTGACCTGTATCTGACTGTAATGTGAAGGCATCGGTCCTCTGAAACGTCACGCATGCGCACATTGATATGTTTTTACACGGGTAAAAAGCTGGTCAAAAAATTGGCACGTTGTGCGGCCATGACTGCTGGGCTGATTCGAGACTTTTGCCTTTTTAAACTTTGACTTCAGGCTTTTTATTTTTCTTTGGCATTGTAGCCACGTTCGTGTCCGCGCTGTGCCGTTTTTTTGGCAATTATTTCAAATATTACTCTATTACGATAGGTTCCTTCCAGTTTAGCATGAACAGATTCATTTCCCCAAATATTAATTAAATCCCTACCTTCTCCATCCATCCACTGACTTATCACAGCTCTCCTCCATTTTACCTTCCTGCGCTGCCGGTGCAGGCTGATGTCAGCGCATTCATATAAGCAAAAAGCCACATGAATTCCAATCTGAGCGTTCACATTCAGGTCACATGGGATACGTATCCTATTTAGTACCACATATGAAAGTGGCACAAATCCGATTTGAAAAGATCAGATTTGCGTGTCCACACAGCCCTGAAAAGATCAGATCTGTGTCACATTAAGGCAAAAAATCTGATACGAGTCACTTCAGCATGGCAGTGTGAACGTAGCCCAAGTCTATATGTATATTGAGGTCTCCAGGTATTATAATATTCTCTAAGTTAATCACCAAGTCAGAGAGAAGTTCTCTGAATTCTGTCAGAAATGCCATGTATGATGCTGGTGGTCTGTATACCTTAAGAATATAGATGGGGGGAAGGGGGTCGGACACCATGTGGATTAGCATTGATTCAGATGTTGTAAAATCTTCGATAATGTTAAAAATTGAACCCATGATTGAGTTAAAAAATAGTTGCCAGGCCACCCCAAGGCCCAGAACCACATGGTTTCTGTACAAAACTAAACCCATCAGATGAGGCTTCAACAAGAGGTACAGTATCTGTGGGTCTGAACCTGGTTTCAGCTAAAAAACACAGGTCTGCACCAGCGTCCAACACCATATCATTAACGAGAAGGGATTTACTTCCTAAAGAGTGAACGTTCAATAGTGCACATTTTATGGTGGGTTAATGTTGTGACTCATTAATAAGATTCAATGGGACTGATACTAAGTTATCCACACAGGAGCCCCCAGGGGAGCGTTTAGGTCTAAGTCTTGGTCTATTAGTATTTACAATATTCCTTCTATGCTTATAATAGTGATGGAGCACCTGGGTCCAGGCCGAACAGGATCTAAAGGTGGGGGAATAAACAGGCTTTGATTTACGATCACAAGGCTGAGGCCTGGCTGGTGCTCAGTCAAGCAGGTTATTTACATGCCATGTTTTGGGATAACATGAATGATCCTCTCCAGTTAGGATGAAGACCACCCTGTTTATAAAGACCAGGCCCTATTTGTAGGGGACAGAAGAAATCATCTCAGAGCCACTGTGAAAACTAGAAAAGAAACTGGAAAAAGGCGGAGTGAATTGAAGAGCAGGATAGGAAGTGGCCCTCAAAGAACCCAAGAACAATGCAGACCACCCAGGGCTCATCAGACATCAATGATCATGTTCAAAAGATCTGGCTGCATACCTGCTCCCGAAAGGTGGTTTAACTACTACTAGACTTTCACGAAATTAAATAAGCATGATGACTTATTTCTTCACTTTAATATTGATCCACGTGTCGACTCACTGTACTGGCAACGAACAAGCATGTATACGTGGAGAACAGTTCTTGGCGTAAACAGCAACTCAGACAGAAACAGAAATTACATTTTCATTTGTATTCATGAAAAGTGTCATTCATGAAAACATACAGAACATATGAGTTTAATAAACATAACTAATGCCGGCTATTAAGTTCAGTACGAAAGGTGGGAAGGGCCAAGCCTTGATTCTGTGTTTATCTGGGAAAGCATATTTGTCACCGTCACCCTGCCACTGTGATACTGACGTCAAACCGCAACAGTCCAGAGGCTGAAATCATCTAGTCTTGATCAGACAGCTCAAGATCTTCTACCATGTCCTCGTCTCCTGCAGCCAGCTCCTTCAAATCCACCTTACATACAGCCTGCCGCCTCGTGTCCTCCGCTTCATCACTGCTGTCGTCATCATCTCCATCATCATCTGTGAGAAGAGCCACAACACTGAAATAATCCTGCGACACTCTGCCAGGGCTGAATGAACACAGTGAACCATAAACCACATTCTCCTCCTCATCAGGGGGTAGTTTACAGTCCAGCCGTATCCATCCATCATATGATTATATCATAGCTAGAAACAGAGCAAGTAATCAACAGCAGCATAATCAGCTGGGCTACATTTTGCCAGTATGTATAAAATCTTTCATAAAGCAGGCAAGAAACCATGAGGCATGTCCTATAAAGCCGACCTCAGAGAAAGCGAGAAATACAGGCGGTTCGGCCGCTTGCACAAAAATTAACGTTACTTTTAAATACAATTACTATACACTAATCTGCCTCAGTTGGTACTTATATATGCCAATATTTTCAATGCTTAGGTAATCAACTGCATGACTGTGAGGGTTTGATAATTGTTCCAGATTAAATGAGTTTTCAATACAGAGCTTTGCGGCCTTCAGTCCATTTGCAGAATTGATTACATCCATAAATGCTCCCTCGGTGTATAGATTTACTTTGCTAAATTTAAGGATTTTTCCAAGTCGTCCATAGGGCTACCTCCCCAGGTTGCCCGCTCATAAATGAAGTTGCCCTATAAAAAAAAGCTGCAGATTCTTCAGGATTAAATTTGAACTTGTATTTACAAGATGAATAGTATGTCTATCACTACTGACATAAGTATTCCCTTAGATCAGGGGTGCCCAACTCCAGTCTTGGGGGGCCAGAGCCCCACACATTTTTGGGTTTCCCCTCATCTAACGCACCTGATTCAACTCCTTGTGCTAATTACCACACAGCTCTTGAGCTGAATCATTTATGGTGGAAAAGGGAAAGAACTAAGCTACACAGGACTCCGGCCCCCCAGGTCTGGAGTTGGGCACCCCTGCCTTAGATGATACAAAACACTATGTAGAAGTTATATGTATCGCTAACACTAGATATAAAAAATAAAAAGCTAATGGGAAAACAAAATTGATTTGCCGACTCAGGTGGGGATTAGTCCAATAAACCGTCTTTTGTAGACTTTTTTGGATTATTTTTTAATGCAATACGTGTAATAATACTGTATTTATGTTAGACAAAAAATAGGCCAATACATATTTTATGCACTCATAACGTACATTGCACATTTTGCACGATGCGCAAATGAAAGCCAAAAATCTATCTGAATTTCCTGCAAGGTCATGGAATTGCAGAGATGTCACTGTGGGTCAAACTGTTAGAATACCCGTACTGTCTTGGATAAGTGCAAAAAGCTAAAAGAAGCAGCTGACAGTCATTTACCCACCTGACAGATCCTCATCCTCAGAGCCTTCTTCCATGTCTGACTCCTCCTCTGTGCTCAGATCATCCCCACCCTCCTCCTTCAATTTGTCTATTGTAAATCAAAAGTGAAAATGATGCATCATGATCATGAGATTCACTGTTCTAGCAGCAAAGAGCCAACATGAATGTGTCTGTTAGTCTTATTAGTCTTATTTGCTTGTAGCTTTCCCTTTTGAAGCAGATACTATATACTTGAGGGAAGAGGATAAAGCCAGATCTTTCAATGATAATTTGATCAGCATGGAATGTGCATCGTAACCATCTTGACCCAGAATACATTTTACTTCCTCTAATGCAATTGATTAAACGTATAAGAGTCAACCAGCATAAACAGGAAAAGCACTGATTCATTGTCACGAAAAGCAGATTGAGTTCCCATAGAAACAGTGTTTCCCCAATATATAGAAGAGTGGGGGGTGACACAGGTTCACGATTGTTGACCTTGTACTCGTCACCATAGGTAGTACACAATGCCCACTGACTGACTTTTACTCAACCTTTTTAACATTGTTTTCTCTGTAGCCCTCATGTAAAAAGCAATGTTCTGGACCATGACGAAAGCGAGGCCACAAAATACAGACCACCCAAAAACTGAAAAACAAACGGCAAAGATGATATATGGCTCCCCTTACAGCTATGTGTTATAATTTGGAATGGTTTCTTATTTGCTTGCTGCACCTATGACGATGTTCCACCGCAGGGGAAGTGAAAGCCAGAGCTTTGGGGAGTGTGACCCACAGCTGCCGCTGGAATGCCTACTTTGGCTAAAACTACTTGCAAACTGCCCAGTGCCCTGCTAGACAACTAGGGAGACTAGAATGAGAAACGTCTCAGAAATACATTTTAAGTAAAACTAGTGATCTAAAAGGATTACAAAAACAGAAGATGTTTGACACATGGGAATGCCTTGGCCACCCAACCTACTCAGCCAACTCTGACTTTGTCCAGTGCAGAAGGACCTCATGATGGAAGACAATGGTATTTAAATAGACAAAGACAGTGAATCTTCACAACTCATTCTAAAAAATGCATTAAATAGGATCTCTCAAAATAAAATGAATGCTCAACTGGATTTAACATGAATGCAGCTAAACAATCTAGAAAATTGACACCCTGTTCCACATAAGTCACCTTTTCAAGAAAGTTTGAGATTTTTGTGTTTTGGCTTATATTTTTACCTTTGACTTTGAGTCCTACCCCATCCCCATCTGAGTCACTGTCTGACTCAAAAAGATCCTTGAACTCTTTTTTGTCTTTTTCTTTGCTTTCTTGCAGCTTTTTGCGTTTTATTTCAGGCAAGTCCAAGTCTTCCATCTAAAGGCAAAAGAAAGAATCAGACAGTTTGAGTATCATCAGACAAAATGTTAACAGGTATAGACCTATAAACGAAATCGCCAACTTGCTTACAGATCACACAATCATCCACAGCAGAATATCCATGTGTGCTCTGGTGTCAATACAAGCTCTGTGTCAAGTCTGAAAAAGGCTAGCAAGAAGTCCTGCAGCAACCTGAAATGGCCCAACGCATGCTGAAATGCGTCAAGTTCGACTGGTGACAGATTTCATCTTGCCGCAGGACAATTTCATGGATTGTGTCACTTCATGTTTCCAGGGGACAGGGAAAAATTAAAGCCATGGGGGGCAGGGGCTTATACCCCCGTGTACAGTGCCTCCGAACATCCCATAGGTGCTCCTAATATTAGCCGGCCCCATATACCCCAGGAGATGAGCAGTTTGTATAGCAACATGCAGAAATTGTCCAAGTTAAAGCTGCAACCCTCAAGTTTTGCAAGTCTGTGTTTATAGTGCTTTTAGTTTCATGTATATTATATATAAAATGACTTAATTATCAGAACTTTCCCCAAGACTATTATTTTGTATACGAAATGCTGTACTACAATTCAGTGAGAAACTTGGGACAACTGAGAAGAGCCTAAATGTATATCATTAATTGAATTAATTGAGGGGAACAAGCTGAAATGAAGTGTCACAGACTCGATGATGAGGTTTACCCAGGCAGCCACACGATGCTAACTGGCTGTGCTCAGAAAGCTCCTCCACATGCAGGTGCTGCTTAGCAGCAAGCAAACCTTCTAAAGATGCCCTCAACTCCTCTCTTCAAAACATCAACTCTCAAAGCCTTAGCTAGAGGAGATAAACCTGCCTGCTATTAGCCTCACAGCTTCCTCATAGCAGTTAGCAAAGCACACTTACCCTCTCCTTCCCAGATATCTCAAGCTGGATCTCCCTTTCACGCAGCTTTTTCCACTGGCTGTAGTACCTAGTGAGGGGGGTTCCCTCCCCAGTTACCTGCCGCTCCCATTCCACCTGCGGGAAACAGATGTTACAAAAATCATTAGCAAAACTGCAGTATTCCCACTATAACTGGGAAACACTCACCCTGAACGATGGTAAAGGCACCTGATTTGGTCCAAAACAGGTTCTTTCCTTCCTGACACCAAGCACAATTTCATTGCCTCACATCTGATTCACAAAGATAATTAAATGGATTTCACATGGAGTGC
This sequence comes from Hyperopisus bebe, assembly GCA_026777045.1. Taxonomy (NCBI): domain Eukaryota; kingdom Metazoa; phylum Chordata; class Actinopteri; order Osteoglossiformes; family Mormyridae; genus Hyperopisus; species Hyperopisus bebe. The sequence continues at coordinate 773,238 of JAODJW010000068.1, forward strand.
TTGTTACTGTATTATAGCATATTTGAGTTCAGTAATTTGATTTGTACAGTACTGTAATTTGAAAAGCGTACTGTATTTTGAGAGTCAATAAAATTCATCAGTGACTCTTACATGCATGTAATAAATATACGAATGTCAATTAGATGGAAATCTGCCTGAGACAAAGAAAAAGGAATAAAAATCAGTTATAATTATAATCCACTTATAGTGATCAATTTCACACAGACAGACACGATCGCAATAAACCGTTTTAACTAATTTATTTTGTTTCCAAGAAATGCAAACTATTTTCAACTTTTTTAGGGAACTTGCTTTTTAAAATAAAACTACGACGTGACCTTTTTCACAAGACCTTTTCATTTCAAACAATTTGTGTTTTGATTTCAGTTGCTCGAAATATTCAATAAAATCATAAAGATGTAGAAAAAAATATCCCAGCTTTAATAGTTTATTTACAGTACAAACCTTGTCATTGAGATATGAGGGCGAAAAAAAACAAAATAATCATTCATTACTCACAATCGAGGTAAAATGTTCAATTAATCGTGATTTTGATTTGAGTTCATGTCACCCAGCTGGAGTGGAGGGGTGATTTCGGTTTGTTTGGCACCCACATGACCTTTTTTGGTCACCTGAGGTTACATTTATTTGTCTATAGAAGACTGTGAGGACCACACTATCGCTGTTTGGCCCTAATAAATAAAAACACAGAACTGAAGAAAGGCGTAGGTTGTTAAAAAAAAAAAAAACACGATTAAACACAACGGTAACACAAAAAGAAGCAGAAGTCGTCGTCACTCGTATCTTGTTAGTATCTCAGCCATTCCATGTGTTCATTAAAAATTTGCAAAGAACTCAATTAATTAATAAAATTAGATAAATCACTTGACGAACTACAGATTAGTTAAACGCGATTTGCTAGTGTTCAAGTCAACAAATACACAAGTATACTGAATGGTTACTGAAGAGACTGGGCTGTGAAATGGCTAAGCTAACACACATAGTACTGCGTGTATAAACATAATTTTTAGTGGGGGAATTATGCTGGACAAGTTGGCCATGGAGGCTTTAGCCCCTCATACCAGCAGAGGCTACAAGCTAAAAGGCCCAGCAGTGGAACTTTCACACAAGAACAAACAGGACCAGGTCTTAAGATCGGAATGGGGACCGTTCCTAACAATTACAACGGTGGGGCCGATTTCTTGTGCTGGCCTCAGGAAACTGAAGATGTTTTTTTTAGAAAAGCATGACCACAGCAGAGGAGTAAGTAGCATTATAGTATCAGGGTGACAGGGCCAGACGCGGAGGAGGCTGAAGGCGAGAGGCGTTTAGTTTCAGCTTCCTGCGGCTGAGTGGCACCCTGAGCCTGGG
>JAODJW010000068.1:797334-810780 GCA_026777045.1 Hyperopisus bebe
ACCTACAGGAGCTCCTTCCAGGTAAACATCAGCACCATAACATCCTAGCGGATTAACATCAGAATTATAATTCTAAGAGGAGCCCATTACGATAATTCCTCAGTAAGAGGCAGCTGCAAATAGGGAAGCAGTAGAGGCACAGATACCCTGACAGATTCAGGGGACCCAGCACAGTACTCTAACCCTTAAATACATAAAATTCCAAAATTATATAATCGGCAGGGGGGCCCAAAGTGACATTTTCCTAGGGGGCCCAGAATATCTAGCTAGAGCCCTGGGTGCAGCTGCTTATGCATCACTGATGTCAGCCTGGACCAGGGGGGGTATTCCAAAAAAAAGGATTTTTTTTTCATTAGCCAAATAACTTAAGCCAAATGTAAGGATGGTCCAGTAGAAATGTTACATACCTCCTCCTACTGGACAGTTTCCACATTTGACTTAAGCTATTCGTCTTAGTGAGAAATCCCGCTTTGTGGAATATCCCCCTGTCACAGCTGGGCGAGGCATCAACCTCGTCCCCTTTCTAAGTTCCCTTTGCCTTTTCTTTCAGTTTGCTGTCCCAGATGAAGAAAATCTCACATGTATGAAAAGAGGATGAGTTTTATTTTTGCATGAATGTAAGTTCAAATTTCCAAAAACACTTTTCTCTTTGTGACACAACTATAAAGAATCTAATTTGCAGGCTGATTATATTTTGAGTACAAAAAAAAACTTCTTTTATGTAATAAAAATCACTAAAATTTTGTAACGCAAAATAAATCAGTGTCAGTCTTTAATAATCTATTTGCCCCTGCTCTCACTATTCTAGCACCATTTGTCTCAGCTTGGCACCAGTATAAATGGCCTCAGCAACACTGACATGGTTAATAGCCATACCGCACGCAAGAAACGGGGTGATTTAGATGCCATAACTGTCTAGGCTGACCTCTGGATCTTGTGACGACGCACAAGCGACTCCGAGTGGCGTCTCCCCATGGACGCTGGTGTGGTTCACATCTGCCCCGCTTTGTAGGTAGAGCTGGGCGTGATGAAGCAGAGCAGAGCGAGAGGCCACGTGCAGTGCAGTCTCATCATCCTCCTCACTGGGCAAATCAGCCGCAGCACCGTGCTCAAGTAACGCCTCAGCACAGCTGCAGTGGCAAAAACGAATGAATGATACCGTTAGGAGCCAGATAAGGGAGTGGGGGAACGCACACCTTTTTGCAATTAGGCTGAGGGTGAAGTGAACCTTTTATTGCATGTGGGCTGTTTGATCCTTTGATCTTGCATTGATAATCCTTGAATTGATGCATCTGCATTGACCGTGGTGTATGATCATGTGCGTGACCTGTGATGGACTGGCATCCTGTCCAGAGTATCCTCTGCCTGGTGCCCTGTGCTTCCTGTAGACTCCAGGCCCACTGTGTGCTTGTATCCAGCAGGTTTTCCATCCTACCTGTTGAGTTGCTATCTGCCTGAGCTCAGGTCTGGTTCATCAGAGACCAGGTAGGATGGAAAAGCTGCTGGAGACTCCAGGGTCCGGGTCGCATGCCCCTTCTGTACAAGATATGCAGTTTTGAAAATTGACAGCTCAATAGCTGTAGCAACCAGCCTTATTTCTTAAGGTCTTTTTTCCATAACACCTTTGTTACAGCTTTTCTTCTGGAAATTTGCACTTCTGACAGTGTAATAAATTGTTCACTGCGGTTCACTGGCTGGCATTAACTGGAGCAGGGGAAGTGCTGCATGACCAGCACTGACCGCAGTGACTTTGGCGTCTTGCAGAGGTGCATTGCTGAGAGACCTTCTTCAGTCCGCAGGTCAGGGTCGGCACCTCCTTTCAGGAGAAACTCTGTGCATTCGCTGCTGCTGTTCTCACAGGCGTCATGGAGAGCGCTCCTGCCCCCCACAATGAGGTTGGGTTGAGCCCCATGTTCAAGGAGGTACTGCAGGCAGTGCGTGAAGCCGTAGGCTGCTGCAATCCGCAGGGGGGTGGTCAGCTCCTGCTTGTATTGCAGCGGATGCAGTCCTGTAAGAGGTTTTTGCAGTAATGGGGGCTTATAAACCAGGCAGGTCCAAGCAGGAAGAAAAGCACCAGAAACGGAAACAAAAAAAATCATGGGGCCCTTTTATGAAATATCACAATCAGATTGGCTGGTTGCCTTCCCTGGTCATTGCAATCCTTATGCCAATCAGAAATATGTGCTTCTCTTTCGGCGCTCTACTGTGACAGCTGAGAAAACCTATTCTCTTATGTTTCATATAATTCATGACTTTAAAAAAGCAATCATGCGTCTTGGAAAATATTTTGGATACCTGGAATGTCTCATGGTTAATGATTTTTTTAATGGATAAAAAAATGAAAATACTATAGTTTAAGGGTGTTTAAGAATGAGACAGGAAAAATGGGTAATTTTAAGCGTATTATTATTTTACTTTGAGAAAGTCTGGTGAAAAACAAAAATTAGGATTTCATAGACTGTAAGAAAAATAAATGAAATAAAAATGGATGTTTGTAGGCTTACCTAGCAGGACGGCAGGTGGAAGATGAACAGAAGGGTCTTTCATCCAGTCATCATTGGAGAGCTCGATAACGGCATTGGCGTTCCTCCCCACCAGCTCTCTGAGAAGTTCTTCTATCATTTCCCGGTCATCTGTCAGAAATGCACTGTTCAGTTTCTTTACAAAGTCAGAGCTTGCAGTTAAATTGGGATCAATATCAGCATTCATTTTGAGGAGAACCAGTGTACAGCAAAATATATGCAGATGATATTTTTGTTACGATTATAAAATGTTGCTTTTCTTTATCAAAACTTTCCATAAAAGATACTTCACTTCAAGTCTGGCAGTTTGTCATCTACCATGTGTTTAGCTAATGATAGAAAATCATGACTTATCATGTTACTAAGTGCTATTTATGTCTGGGGCTTTCCCTGGTGAAAGGGTTAGGTGCCACACAATCAGAGGGCACACGCACACACCAGCAGAGGGCACACGCACACACCATCAGAGGGCACGCGCACACACCAGCAGAGGGCACACGCACACACCAGCAGGCGACTTGGTAACTCCAATCATTCTTTGCATGTCTCTGGACTGTGGGGGGAAACCAGAGAAAACCCCATGACACCTGGAAAACATGCAAAGTCCACACACAGAAAACAGGACAGAGACTCGAACCCTGGCCCCAGCGGTATGAGGGAACAGTACGAATCACTGTGCCATGTAGCCACCTGAGTATGGTGCATCCTTGCCATATTCCTGTCTGTTTCTGAAGTATATTAAAAATTACAGCATCCTATCACTGTTCACATCATATCACTGTGGAAATTTAGAAATAATTACAATTATTATTTACAGAGAGGGTCAGTACATAACTGTACATAACCAGAGAGGTCTGATCGCCTTTGCCAGAAGTCTGAAGCTGGGCCATGGTTGGGTCTTCCAAAAAGACAAGAAGCCAAAGCGACATTAAAGTTGCCAAACCAAGGTTTTGTAATGGCCTTCTCATTCTCCAGACTGGTCACAATTTTAGAGAACAGTTCACAAGAGAAAACTCTTCTCGGTGAGTTGGAAATGTTCTGCAGGGAAGAGTGGTCCAACATCCCTCCACATGTGTTGTTTAAACGCTGTTACACTGAAGACAGAGGTAGAGTACTGTCATTCTCATCATGGGAGACCAACAAAAACTGAAATTTGGGGAGCCGATATTTTTGGAATCTGCATTTTTAATAAACATTTTGCTACTAAAGGAAAACTGTATTTTGTTTTTTTTTTAATATCTTTTTTTAAAAAATAAAATCATGAACCCATTTGTTTAATCCCTACAAATCACTCATTGCATGTGTAGTTCATTTTATATATTAATTTTAGCTCATTTTCGTGAAGGTGCCAGTAACTCTGTAGCTGAGGGTCAGTACATAACCAGAACCTGAGGTTATGAAAACATGACTTGGGAAACAGCTTAAGTATATTTCATTTTTAATCAAAAGTGTGATTGGGGTTAAGGAGCAGATTGACCAGCATTTTCGGTTAAAGGGCTGGTTCCAGGGCTCAGTGGTGACATGGTTACTCTGTCAGCCACAGGATTTGAACCTATAACCTTCCAGACAAAGGCCCAGAACACCAAAGAGTGGCATTTAACATATGCAACCTGCTATTGGAATAAAAGCACAATTAATAATCTAAAATAAGAAAAACTATTCAAATAAATAATAGCAAGAGAATGTAATAGGAACAAATATCCAAATATAAGGACAGAGCATCCAGCTGGGTGACGTGATCCGTTTCAACAGAAGCATCAACGATGGCAATGAGGGGGGGTCAGCTAGAGGAGGAGGGGGTGAGCTGAAGCGCTGCTAAGATGTTTCGCCAAGGTTGTAAGGGACCCAGTACACTGTGTGGCTCTTCTGATGTTATCAAAATGCTGCACTTGTGGTTTAGTATTGTGTTTCAGAATGAGGAACATAGGGAAGAATTAGTCAGAGCAAGTGAAGCACAGTGCTGCTTCCCAGAAGGCCGACAAACTCAAGACAGACGGGGAAGCCAACGTACTGCTCAGAGAAGATGCAGCTTGCTGTCATTGTTGTGCTTTTCTGTTTAAGTATGATAATATTTGCCTGTGCATATAATATAATATAATATAATATAATAAGTAAGTTAAAACACAAGTAAATAATTAATGTTAATTGTGTTTTTGCAGATACTCATTTTGGAAGGGGACAGCAAAGAATCAACCGTTCTGGACAACTGTTATTCCAGTTAATTTTCCACCCCTTTTATAACAATTATGAAAAGTCCTGTTGTAAATTAAATCACCGGCAATGTGAAATGGTTGTGAACAACAGAGGATATGTTGATACATTTTATAAAGGAAGAATATCAACCCTAGAGTTCAATGGAGGATTTGAAATAAGGATTTGGAATTTATATCCGTTAGATACAGGGATTTACAGGTGCATAGTACACGGGACATCGGCTTACATTTACCAAGACTTTTCCGTTGAAGTGTCAGGTAAGACCATTTTAATGTTCTTTATTTATAGTCTGTGGGCGGTCATTTTTGTTAAATTGACTTTATTTTTGTTATGTTCGGGTTATTTATTTCCCTGCACTTGGAATTGGGAAGGTCTCTGCTGTTGATTGAATAAATTAATTAAGGTGATTATTCTTGCTGTGTGAAGGTGTTTTGAATACCATGGTATTCAGATCACATCGATTTTGAGAGAGAAGTGAGGAACAGTGGTTATGCTGGTGTTTTTATGGAAATGCATCTTAAAAAAGGGACAACTGTGGCTGTAAGCAATTACACTGTGACCGTCATGTTTCTGCACTGCTTCAAGATAAAAGGCAACACAAACTCTTCTGAATCAGTTGCCTGCAAATAACTAAGGCTTGCTCGTGTGATTTTATTAGGTACAGTCCATTACTGACACTGAATGGAGTATGCAGAGTGGTACCAAGGGCACACTTACAGCACGGGCCATGAAAAAAGTAGGATGAATCATCTGTTAGCTTGTTCCTAAAAAGCAGATGAATACATATGCACATGCCCAGACATCTAACAGCCTGCATGTTTAATTCCTCTATTGAAGCAATGTGGAAACTGTGTGAACTGTGAAGGGGTGAGTTTTACAGGCATAAGATTGGCCTTCTCAGGTTTTGAGGGCCTTGCAGGTACATGCTGCTCATACCAATTGACACTGATAGAGGATACGTAGAACGTGCCGGAAGTGGTGTTTCTCACAACTCGCACAAGTATGAAATACATATATATCTGTGTGTGTATGTTGTTTTTGTAATGGTCCAGGTACACAACAGAGTCCATCTGAATCTACAACTACCCACAGAACCAGCTCAGACACTTCTATGACTGTTATACAGCATCAAGCATCTACCAGCTCAAGGTAGGTGAGCAAGCTGCATGAACTTCTAACATTTCAGGAGGACCCCAGAATACAAGGATAAAAAGGAAAAATATAATTAATTAATTGATTAATTTATATTTTATTGACTAATTGATTAAGTACAAGCAGACTGTAAACCCGATAAACTAGCAATTTATTTATGTAAATTAGATTTCCATTTTTTTCTTTTTAACATACTTAAAAAATTCCCAGATCGTTTTTTCACGTTGTCGTTTGTCATTGTGTGTCAATTGATTCCAAAAAGAACTAAATGTCTGCAGCACATGGCAAGGTCTTTCTGAAGGAAAGTATATACTGTATATATACATCACACAGACATAAAGTAATAGTGATTACAAATGACTATTTTCTAATGAAAATGTCTTGCTTTTCAGATCCCTGAAAAGCATGTGGATAACACTGACCATTGTAATGACTGTTTTAATGCTGCTTGTCATCTTAATAACCTCTATGGCTTATCACAGGGCAAAAAGTAAGTACCCCAGATTTGATCCAGATGACTCAGTTTATTAAGAATTCTATTACTGCCGTTTTATCAAATTTATAGAACCATACACTATGAGGAATATGGGCTAGTCCTCAAAAACAGTCATTTGAAATAACTATAAAAATTCATCCTTTCAAACTCAAATCTTGTGTTTTTTCTACAGTTAGTCCCCATAATGACACATGGGCCTGGTCTCACCAACCATAGTAAAATGCTAATGCTGAATCTTTAGTCATTGAACAAATGGGATCAGATGATTCACAGAGAAATTTTGGAAGCTTTTTATTGTTCTAATTTTTCTGTGTACTGTTGCCTTTATATATTAGTAATATATTAATCTAGGCTTGAATTTTTGGCTTTAAAGTTGTTTGTGATGCTACTGTACATAAAAATGCAGTATAAGGGAACCTAACTTGCCATTAGTATGTAACAGAATGAGTGAATGTGTATGGAAATGGCCTTTGATGTGCTGGCTTTGGTTTAATATGCGTATTCTCTAATGTAAAGGGTCAGGAGACAGACATCTGTTATGGAACAGTAATATTTCATTAAACAGAAGCAGCAGTTATAAATACAATTATGTCAAACTGTCAGCTAAGCTTGTTGGGTAATCATAAATGTGATATGTAGATATCAAAACAAATATGTTTATGCATACTTTTCTATTTTTAGATGAACGTAGAACTAAGGCATGTGATAATCGTCCTCACATCTTCCAAGTAAGACTGTTTAGATTTTATGTCTTTTTTTGGATCGTTTCTTGTTTCCATGGTACAAAACTTGAATTCAGCAGTGTCTCAGTACATAAGGTATTAATAGAAAAGTTAAGCAAGACAGGAAACATGTGAACTCTTTATTAAGATAGCCAATCTGTATAAAGGTCTTTTAACAACATTTTATTTAATACAGGAATCCACCATCGAAGATCTGAACACAATTGTCTACACGACAGTTGACTTCAAACCCCCTGAGGATCATTCCGTAATCTACGTCAACTCACAGATTCCTCCACCATCAAAGAACAATTATGAGAGTGATAATTACTATATTTCCAGGGAAATGGTGCAATACTCCACCCTAGTTGTGCAGATGTAATATAATAAACTTTGACGTTCTCATTCCATAGTATTTTATTTTTTTATTTGTGATCTAGAAACTGATTAAAACCGATTCCAGTTGTCTCCACTAGTGACTTCAGTATTTGCATGGATAGTCACTTTCAGTCAAACCACACAGAACAAAGCTGTCATTCTGCTAATAGAATTTTGGTTCCTGTCACACGCCATTTTGTCTGGAACGGACCTTAGGAGGGAGCAACGATCACTGGGCTGGTGAGGCTTAATTATAAACAATACAAGTGAAAACAGGAACTCAATGGACCTTGAGGGGTCAAACAAGAGGTGAGGAGGAACTAAACGGAGGCACATATATACACAGATCATGATTAACAAACCAGAGAGGTGATTGACACATTAAGCAGGGAACAATTATGTGATTACAAGATGGGCAGCGACCTCTGCTGGCAAAACCAGGACATGACAGGTTGACAAGACGGGTCCTGACACCTTTCTCCATTCACTCCACAGTTAGTTAGTTGCAGGCAGTGTTGGAATTAATGCTCAAAAACCATCTATTAATATTTCTTTATAATTTGCTTTAATCCAAAGTTCTCTGTTGCATAGGATTTTGTCTTCAAACAAACAAATGAGTATGTGCAATTAGCTGGCAAATAATCATTTTTTATGAAGGATTTAAGAAAAATGCAAATTTGTATATCCTGGCAGAAGATGAACAATATAATGTCATCTTTATTTAATCATTAGCCATCGATTGTTTGTGTTTTTGTTTGTATTAACTCCACATGGAGATTACATGCTTTTAGTATGCATATTTTGTCTTATCATCTTTAAAGATACTTGCATATTTTTAAACTAAACGCTTGATTGTATTGCGTTTTCTAATGGTATGGCTTTACACATTTAATATTAATACTGCATATATTTGTAATCTTGTATTTTGTGAAGATCTCTACATGAAAAATGAATCGTTATTAGTGCATTTTATGGAACTGGACATGTTGTTTTTGTATATTTTGTTTAGATTTTATGGGTTTTGATGAAAAATAAAGAAGGCAATGAATATGTCATAAGTCACCGCGTCCTGGGTCAGCTCTGTAGTTGCAAGCTTGTTGGACTACAGACAACAGTCGCAATGGAAAGTTCTGTATCCTTTCTGAAGCCACGTCTTTTTCTCTCCTTACAGTGAAGCAGTCGCTCTGCACCAAGTCTCTTCCAGTGAGCTGAACCCATCAATCCATCTGGTGCCACCTACACCAATGGCCAGTAACATGCAGCAAGGGGGGGGGTGGATGTTGCGAAGGTAGGTGGTCATGGTCCAGGAGTGACTAAATCCACGGTCAGTCAGTGAGCTGAGAAGCTTCCTGGGAAAGAAGGAGGACTTTCCCCAGGCCTCTGATGTCCTCCTGTCTGAGGCTTTACTTACATTGCTGCTCTCCTGATTGCCAAAAGGTGTTCCTGTGGTAATGCTGCATTGCATTCTGGGTCCTGAAGCCTGAGCTATAGTCAATAAACAGCAATCTCACATAGTTCCCCTTATTGCTGTCGAGATGGGTGAGGGTGGTACATAGGACATGTGAGATGGCATCATCAGTGGACCTGTTTTGATGGTAGACAAACTGGGGTGGGTTGATGGTGAGAAGGATGGAGAATCACATGGAGTCTTTGAGTTGCCACTCAAAAACCATCATGACTATGATGTCAGTGGCACTAGGCAGTAATCATTCAGGCATGAAGGCTTGTTCTTCTTAGGGACAGAGACAATGGTAGATCTTTCAAAGCATGTGGGATGATAGAATGAGGCAAAGATGGTAATCACACGCTCACTGACAAGACTGCGATGTGAGGCAATGGGCTGATACTCACACAACTAACCTTGAGATAAAATAAGTCATTTGTTAAAAAAATTAGAAGGTTCCTTTATACAGTTATTAAATGTTATTCCACATCAGGGTTGGGTAACTTGATCCATAGGGAGCCAGTGTGGCTGAGGGATTCTGGGAGGACCTTTCAATCAGCCAATAACAGTCAGTCCCCAGGACTGGAGTTGAGAACCGTTGCTTTATAATTGACTGATTGAGATGCCATCCCAAAAACCCTCACCCATATTGGCTCTCCAGGGATCAGGTTCCACACCCCTGTTCTATGCAGAAAAAATGGCACTGAAATCTCAGGAAATGGATTTAAATAGGTATGCAGGTAGTTTCATTTTCCACATTTTATTCTCCTTTCCCTGAAACCAAGAACAGCATTTGTTCAGCATTTTAACCAGAAAGGTCAGTGTTCTAAGTTCTAAGCAGAAAAATACTGTCACAAATTCTGCATGATGCGCAACATCATCATGCCATTAGCATAGATGACTGTAAAATTGTTATTTTTTCATGCCAAAACATTATCGGATAAATTATCTGAAGAAGAGCACTGTAAGTGAGAGACAAAGAATCTTTTTGTTGTTGTGTATTTTGCAGTTATGTTTATTGCTTAATTTTTGCTTTCAACACTATTAAAAGTCACCATTTTTGAAATCATTGGTACATCTGTATTTACTTTCTGTATATCTGCCACACACCAAATGGGGCAGACAGGGGCATGTGTGGTGTTGCCTTTTTCCAACGAAAGGCACCTGCAAAAATAAGATATGAAAAATTGGTCAAAACTGGTATTATCATTATTGCCTGTTTTTCCTAATCAAAGTGTAACATTGATGAATCTCTTAAAAACCCATACAATCCAGTTGTAACGTAAAACTACTAAAACCTATAACTATTAAGTTATTAAAAAATCTAGTGCATGCTTGACCATCACGAATATCGTCTTGTCTGTTGGCTCAGTAATATATGGAAGGCGACTGATTCTGTCACTCAGGTCTTCAGAGTAAGGAAGCAGCAGCAGCTCCTTGTGATTCTATACTGGCCTCTGCTCTGCCAGGATCCCCACCTTGTGACTGAAGGGGTGGCACTCGTCACCAAGCACGCCCCGGGGTGTGCACATGCGCAGCCCCCGCAGCCACAGGCTGACTGCGCAGCATGTGCCCGGGTCACACTGCACATCCCTCTCACATGCCTTGGGGGGGGTCAGAGGGGGATAGGACAGAGATAAGCAGCCATATCACCATTACAGCACCAATTGTAGCCATAAATATACACAATTTTTTATACTGCTGTTTATTTTTAAATTAAGAGTCTTGTTCCAATAATGTCTCAGTTTAAATCACTTTAAAGCAAACTTTCTGCAGTATCATAGTCAGATTCTTTCACACTAGACATCACTATCACTAATCTGCACGACAGTATGGGTCTTGTAATTGAAAATGAAATTGATATAGTTAATGAGTTTAATGATTGTTTACCACAGGTACTCACTGTATAGAACACAAGTAACATACTGACTCTTATTACTAATCCAGTGTCGTCTATGAAAACACATCATATCCGAATGGGAAAAAAATAATGCTGGATATCTATACTGATATGGACTGGGTGATGTGTTCGGAATGACAGGATGCCACATTGTTTGATGGAAGTGAGGATGATCAACCTACAGAGGACTGAATTTAAAGACACCCTGAAAATCAAAGTGAAAAAATTATGTAGTCCATTTTGCCAAAATTTCTTTGCAGCAATTCAAAATCATACTTGGTAGTTTGTATGCCCCCCACGTGCTTGTATGCTTGCCTGAAGCATAATGTCCCAGAGGTGTTCTACTGGAATTAAGTCAAGTGAGCATGGGGGCCAGTCAACGGTATCATTTCCTTTATGCTCCAGGAACTGCCTGCTTACACTTGCCACATGAGGTCAGGTTTTGTCCTACACCAGGAGGAACCCAGGACCCACTGCACCAGCGTAGGGTCTGACAATGGGTCCAAGGATTTCATCCGATACCTAATGGCAGTCAAGGTGCTGTTGTCTAGCCTGTAGAGGTCTGTGTCCCTCCATGAATATGCCTTCCCAGACCATTACTAACCCCCTACCAAAGTGGTCATGCTGAACAATGTTACAAGCAGCATAACGTTCTCCATGGCTTTTCCAGACCCTTTCACATCTGTCCCATGTGCTCAGGGTGAACCTGCTCTCATCTGTGAAAAGCACAGGGTGCCAGTGGTGGACCTGCCAATTCTGGTATTCTAAGGCAAATGCCAGTCGGGCTCCACGGAGCCGGGCAGTGAGCACAGGGCCCACCAGAGCATGTCAGTGGTCTCCACCTGTTAAACCCCTTCCTGTTTTGGGGGTCGTCTCATTTTTGCCCCTCTAGTGCACCTGTTGTTAACTTCATTAACACCAAAGCAGCTGAAACTGATTAACAACCCCCATTGCTACTTAACAGACTAGATCAATGTCAAGTTTAATGGATTTGACACTATACTTTGATTGAAAAGTGTTCCTTTAATTTTTGGGCTGTGAATATAACTGAAGCTGATATGCTACAAAGCCTAGCTAAGCTCAAAATAAATAAATCGCAGGGCCCAGATGGCATCTTACCTATACTATTAAATGAGATGAGGGATATTATTGGTATTATATATCTCCAGGTGTGGTACCTTCTGATTGGAAGCATGGTAATATAACACCCATATTCAAAAAAGGGGATAGAAGTAATTCATCAACTACTCTACTTGCGTTCTTTGAGGAAGCTACAAGAGAAATTGATCTCAAAAAGGCCTACGATGTGATCTACTTAGATTTCCAGAAGGCCTTTGATGTTGTCCCCCAGAAACGGCTCCTGCTTAAGCTCAAAGCCGCAGGGATTTTAGGAACTGTAGCAGCTTGGACTGAAAACACATGAGGGATGACTCCAAGGAGGGTGAAGTAGCAGATACTGAAGTAGCGTCAAAAAGGCTACAGCGGGATCTTGATTTAATTAGTGACTGGGCTGATACCTGGCAGATGGAATTTAATGTAGACAAATGTAAGGTAATCCATACAGGGAGCAGAAATATAAAGTACAGATATTTTATGGGTTCCACTGAAATAAAGGTAGCTGATTATGACAAAGGTGGTTTGTATGTTGCTGCTTCCATGTCCCACTCTTGCCAGTGTGGGGAAGCAATTAGAAAGGCCAATAGGATGTTGGGTTACAGTACATCTCTAGGTATGTGGAGTTTAAATTAAGGGAGGTGATGCTAACTCCTTGGCAAGACCCCACCTAGAATATTGTGTGCAGATTTGGTCACTTTACCTTAAAAAGAATGGACCAGAATGATTCCTGGTCTTAGAGGAATGTCTTATAAGGAGAGGTTAGCTGAGCTGAATCTGTTCAGCCTTGAGCAAAGGAGACTAAGGCGGGACATGATCCAGGTATATAAGATTCTAACAGGTCTGGATGCTGTTCAACCAAATAGTTACTTCAATATTCGTTCATATACTAGGACTCGTGGCCATAGGTGGAAATTAGCAGGAGAACATTTTAAACTGGATTTGAGAAAGCACTTCTTTACACAGTGTGTAGTTACAGTATGAAACAGTCTTTCTGTTAATGTAGTGCAAGCTAAAACCCTGGGTTCCTTTAACTCAGAGCTAGATAACGTTTTAACAACTCTGAGATACTAATTGTGCTCTTCCCAAACAAGCTTTTGTTTGTAAATTTCTTCTTATGTTCTTAAAAGCATACATGTTTAGAAGGGGGCTCCCTACATTCTGACAGCAACACAAAGGGGGTGGGCTGGGGGTCCCAAAGATACAATTTTCATGAATGTCATGAGTTTGCAATGTTTTGTAAAGCACAAAAATGTCATACTGTTGTTTTGCCTGCTGGTTCAGAACAGTTGCAGATAAGATGCCATACACTGAATTACATACAAAAACCCTACATGAACACAGAAAACATGTAAACTTCAAAGGCATACAGATGATTTTGGTGAAACATGGCTATGAAATGTAAATGTCACGGGTTGTTATGTATCCTGTCACGCCCACACGGGCAACACCCACCAGATGCACCGCATTAAGCCTCGTTAACAATCCTACAAAGGAGAACCTGA
>JAODJW010000068.1:827074-839006 GCA_026777045.1 Hyperopisus bebe
ATGGATGGAGGTGTGAGGTCACAGCAACCCACACAAAGAGTATTAATGGCTGGAGGTGTGAGGTCACAGCAACCCACGCGAAGAGCATTAATGGATTAAGGTAAAGAGCATGGATAAAGAGCATTAATTAATTAATCTTTTTAATCTTATTGAACAAATTACAATGATTCTATGCACACGCAACACAAAACCACGCTATAGTTTCGAGTTTTGTATAGTTTCTAATCTTGATTGGGAGTGTTAGGGGAGGGGAAAGGTGTGGAAGTCAAGCATCAATACAATTGGATAAGAAACAGGCTAAGCCATCATCTGGCTGGTTTAGAAAAACGGGGTAAGAAGAGGAAAAAACTGAAATTTAAAATGTATGCAGCTATTTAATCTATGAGTATAATATTATGCATATGTAGACATTTTGGACAATTCTGTGGTTCGAACTTTATTGAAACAGTTTGGAGAAGGCCCTTCTCTGTCCCAGAATGACTGTGCCGCAGTGCACCAAGCAAGGTCTATAAAGACGTGGTCCGGTGGGTTTGGTGTAGAAGAACTTGATTGGCCCGCATACTGACCTCAACCCCATCAAACACCTTTAGGATGAACTATAATGGAGATTGTGAGTCAGGTCTTCACATCCAACATCAGTGCCTGACCTCACAAATGCTCTTCTGGATGAATGGGCAAAAACACCCTCAGACACACTTCAAAATCTTGTGGAAAGCCTCCCCAGAAGAGTGCGAACTGTTATATAGCTTGATGCCTACAGATTTAGAATTAGATTGGGTCATAAATGTGCCTGTGGGTGTAATGCCCAGGTGTCCCAATACGTCACATTTCATGAGAACTGAGCCCAGTTCTCGCAAATATAGGTCTCTGCAGGCTGGTGTGTAAATGTCTTTCTTCAGATAGCCACTAGAGGGAGATGGTTTCATGGTCACAGCCAGGTCGAGCAGTTTACTCAGATGACATTACCAGAAAAAGTGTAAATTTGTATATTATAATAGTGTGTTGTTAGCTACAGCAGATAACATTAAAATGGTGGATGGTGGAACAGACTTGACACACTATAGTCCAAGTGATGTCATGTTAGTGATGAAAAAAATTCACTTGGCAGTAAGAACATAAGAAATTTACAAATGATTCAGCCCATCAGGCTTGCTCAACTAATAGCTCAGAGTTGTTAAAATGCTATCTAGCTTTGATTTAAAGGATCCCATGGTTTTAGCTTGCACTACACTATCAGGAAAACTGTTTCATACTCTAACTACATGCTGTGTAAAGAAGTCCTTTCTCAAATCCAGTTTAAAATGTTCTCCCACTAATTTCCACCGATGTCCAGGAGTTCTGCTACTGAAGGAACTACATGGTTAAATAGCATCCAGATCTGTTAGAATCATATATATCTGGATCATGTCCCCCCTTAGCCTCCTTTGCTCGAGGCTAAACAGATTCAGATTCATCTCCTCATAAGACATTCCTCTAAGACCAAAAATTCAATTTCTGTCATAGCTTCCTCAAAGAATTTGAGTAGATTAGTTAAACAGGACCTACCTCTCCTAAATCCATGTTGGCTATCCCTCAGAATGTTATTTGAATTCAGGTAATCTACCATTTTCGCTTGGATTATAACTTCCAATACTTTTCCAGTTATGGAACTTAAACTGCTTTTATCTCCTTTTTTGAATATGGGCGTTGTATTACCATGCTTCCAATCAGAAAGTACTACATCAGCAGATAAGGATTGCTGAAATAGTAAAGTTAAACATCAGCAAATAATATCCCTCATCTCTTTTAAAACCATAGGTAAGATGCCATCAGTGTCCTTGGCATAAGTGGAGCTTCATTCACAATTTTAACCTGTCCTCAGAACAATAAAGCTGTTACAGGATGGACGGGGTTTGTTTAAACAGTGTTGAGGTCCATATGCTAACTGCTAACCTCACC
Organism: Hyperopisus bebe; assembly: GCA_026777045.1. NCBI lineage: Eukaryota > Metazoa > Chordata > Actinopteri > Osteoglossiformes > Mormyridae > Hyperopisus > Hyperopisus bebe. The sequence continues at coordinate 829,013 of JAODJW010000068.1, forward strand.
CCTGACCTCCAGCACTACACTGCTGGTATTTGGAAAAGGTTAAAATTTGGAAAAGAAGGGCTCTTTCCTCCGCAAGACAACAAGGAAATTTCCATGAATTATTCACAGCCCCCCCCCCCCCCCAACCTCAGGGACACCTCACATAAGCTGAGGATGCAAATAAAGAAGCCTTGACATATTACTGTGCGGCATCAAAAGGCCCTGCTTACCTAAACAAAGCAAGCAGTCTCCCCGCTGTCGGCATTACAGGGTGTGCTGACCTCTAGGACAGACTGGGTCCTTACCAAACCCCCCCAGCTCATTTCTCTGTCGTCATGCTGGATATGGATCCACTGCTATTGCCACAGCCCACAATTGGCAGCAAGGAGCAGCTCCAATGTTTGCCATTCCTGTTTTGACTAACTTGAAGGTGAACAAAGTACATAAAGCACACAGCTATCCTGCCTAATCTGACTCCAGTTACACACCATCCACAGACAATAGTTGTGATAAACTAAACTTACAACTTAATATCAGGTCTTTGGCTGCAACTATTAATGATTTCATAATCAAGAAAAACCTTGATTTTTTTTTTCTGAAGCTTGATTAAATGAAAACAGTGCAGCAGTTCCTCTAAACTTCCTTTTTATCAGTGAAGATAGAGTACGTAGGGAAGGAGGTGGAACAGCCACCTTATTTAATGCATGCCAATGCAAGCATTTGTTATATGGAAGGTCTGGCTTTTTTGAATATCTTGCTCTTCAGCTGAGATCCTCTTGTCAAGCAATATTAGTAACCATATGTATGCCTCCAAAATATACTGCAAAGTTTTTCAATGACTTTGTCTGCCGTGTGTATTGATTTTAACATTGCTGTCATCATGGGTCATTTTAATATCATACTGATTATCCCAGAGGTGGGGAACCTGTTCCACGGAAGGCCGATGTCGGTGAGGATTTTTCGAATTACCTCTCAATCAGCCAGTAATAAAGCAGCGGTTTTCAGCTCCAGTCCTGGGGACCCACTGTTATTGGCTGATAGAGAGGTCATCCAAAAAACCCGCACCGGCCCTCCATGGATCAGGTTCCCCATCTGCTGGATTATCCCAAAAATGGCAGACCTAAAGAACTTTACCTATCTTATATCACTTTGGACTTTCTTAGCACACACACACAGAGCCTCATATCCTGGTCCTAGAGGTATGACACAACAGTGATACCCACGGTGCCGCCCCCCCTTTCTTATCATTACTGTGTTTTGTTTAAAATGACCTCCTCTGCTGAAATCAGTTAAAATAGATTCAATCAATAAATCAGCACAATAATCAATGAAAATCACCCAGACTTTTACACCAACACGAGCTTTGCCCGAAGGTCAAAGTTGTCTTTAGTAAGAAAAAAAACACCATGAGGTATGTCCCACTGGTAAAAGAAAAGACCACTGAAAAGTTTTTTAGCAACTAAAAGTCCTGTCATGGTGCAATTACTTTACTTTAACCACATTACTTTAAAGCTTTACTGCCTGGATTTTAACCATACCAAGCACTGAGACAACATTTGTTAAAGTTTTAAATGACATTGGTTTGCTGTGCATCACAGGATTGATTTAAAAAGTAAACATTTTACTTGTGTACAAAGCATTAAATAGTCTTAGGCCTAAATACATTTATGATTTATTTGAACATTTTGAAGCATCCAGACCCCTGGGTAGAGTAACCACTTACTCCATATCAGGAGGGATGCTATGAGCTAATTCAGGTTTTACAAACTACTTTCCCATGTTTGGCTAAATTGTTTGGTTCATATTATATTGGAAAAACCAAGAAAGAAATATACAGTCAGAAAAATAGAACTAGATCAAGGAAAAAAGTTATATAAGCCAATAACACTTTACTTGAGGGGGCACAAATAATGCTACTCTTTCATTTGATGAACTCAAAATTCAAGTGCTGGATTCAAAATGATAATTGCCTTCTTTTCTGTTCAAAGAAAGAGATAACATAGGGATTAAATTGACTTAACAACCCCAGACAACATCTGTATTCAGTATTTCTAACTATATTATTTTAAACATTTTATAGCGCTATCATATTTATTGTATTTATAGTATTTACAGTGTTGTAACATTTATAGTATTTATTATAATATAGTATTTCTATCATTATTGTATCATTTTTATATTTACAGTGTGCCGTAAATGACAGTATCTTCTTGCACATTCCCTTGCACTCGAACACCCACTGCATCCACTGGCCAATACTCTACCACTGAATAGTTACTCTGTAGTAATTAGTATTCCTGGTACCTTACCTTTCAACATTATTATTTTTATCCTTAATTAATTATTGTGACTATTACCAGTTTTAGTCAGTCTTATTAGTCTTTATTCTTCTTCCTATTATTCTTTGTGGTCTTTTATATGTGTTATATGTATATCTATCTATCTATCTATCTATCTATCTATCTATCTATCTATCATCTATCTATCTATCTATCTATCTATCTATCTATCTATCTATCAAACAGAGATGTTTAAATCTTATTCTATGATGTATGTGTGGCTTAATGTACCTTCCAACTCCTGAACATTTAACCAGCTGTGCCTTCAGGGACACAGATATTGTTTATATATTGTGATATAAACACGTGATATTGTGATATCGTACAGTATAAGATTCTAATTCAGTAAAATGATCGGATATGTTTTTAACCTATTATAAAATTTATTTTCTCAGTCGACATATTTCTTATTCAAAACTGTAATTCCCGTTAGGATATACCTATACTTAAACAGGACTGTTGAAGTTTAAGCGATTTGGGCAAATTTGACACCCACGGGTACCCGTAGATAAACGTAGTCACGCGCTACACATAGTCAGCTGACCAAATAAGAGTCAAACGAACAAGAAAAAAGAACTGAATACATTTTAATACTTAAATCTTTATTACATACGTTTAAAGGAATGGAATCGACGTTAGAGCAGCATCTTGACGACACGTAAGTGTTAGTGTGAACTGAGATTAATCGGTACAATATCATGAGAAAGTTCAGCTTGCTAACTTGTTTGGTCATTCTGGAATTTTTGTAAGGTACCAAAAATGTAATGTAATTACATGCATTTGCCATAGTTTAACTGTGGAATTTCTTATTCTTTTCGAGAAGAATGAAAAATCATGCTATAGTCGGTGTCCTGTGCACGGATCAGCAAGGTCACAACTTAGGCTGTAAGTATTTGCAGTTTGTACCTAGCTGGTTAGAATGAAGGTTGTATTCAAATCAGGATGAATCAGAATGTATTTGTACATGTTTCCATGTTCTCTGGCATATCGTTGTGCCTTTGCCTAACACTATCTGGTTAAATAATGATTACACTAATATGGCCACACTGCTGTTGTTCACGCACCCAAAGCTCGACCTCATGTCATTGCGATGCTAGTGCAGTCCATTCCAGAAAATGAACAATTCACTAAGCATGCTACAGTAACTGTTATTGTTATTTTGTTTTTATTGGTTATCTTGTCTGGTCTGTAGAATTTGTGTGACAGATACTTATATTTAAAGGAATTAATAACAAAAGGTCCACAGTACTTAGGCATTACAAGATGTTGCGTACTTTTCATGCGTGTACAGGCCGTGGGTCTATGTCGGATGAGCATGGAGGTGTGGTATCAGTACTGGCGAGGCAAGCCGCATCTCTGACAAGAGACCCCACCGACACCCCTATTGTTTGCTTGGAGTCGGAGTCTGGGTAAGTTTGCCGTCCTTTTCATGAGTAAAAAATGTAGGGGTTAGGATAATGCAAAGTTGTGTGAACTGCTTAAATATTTTTCTTTGTCTTGGCTGCATTGCCAGTTATTCAACTTTATTGGTTTAAAAATTAATAAACGGCCAAAACTTAGCTGAATGATTTAAAATGCATCGAAGTGACCCTGATTAAGTTTGCCAAAAGGTTATATCCTTTTTCAATATAGAATAGTTTTGAGGCCAAAATTATTGTAAATAACATATTTTAATAACTAAAGATTTTTTTTCAGAGCACTAAGTATGAAAGTGTAATTTTTTTTCAAATATCTTTTCATGTAACCATATTGGTAATGCTCCATTTTTATGCATTCTGCAAGCATGAACATTTATCAAGAGAGCCGTGAACCTCTGTCTCAGATCATGTAATAACCATTGTCCACTAATTATCTCTCTGCAGTAATGTGTTGATCAAAAGCCATGGAACGATCACAGTCGCCGTGCACAAGATGACTGTCTGAAGTCGTCCTAAGGATTTATGAAAATAACTGCGCTTTAGTCAGTAGCATGTGCAAGTTTGCACTGCTGTAGATGGTGTTGTGTTTGCTAACGAATAATGATGTCAATGTTTTCTACTGACTTTGAATGTCATATGTTTGAGAAATTTAGGTTGTCAAATTATTTTTATTTATGGCCACTTTTTTACTTGGTAGATGCATTTGTCACCTGTAATAATGGGGAAAGTGAGTTTGTGCTGGGTGCAGTTACTGTGTTCTGTCCCTCACTGCCTCTCTTAACCTACTTATAGATTGTTTTTCTCATTATTAGAATAAAGATCTAAGGTTCAATAATGGTACCCAAGTATTTGAAAATTCACTGTTTATTCTGTAATTCTTAAAGGTTTCATGATATTTTTCTTTTGATTGTAATTATATGTTATAAATCATTAAAAGAAAAAAGTGAACTTACCCAGTTTAAACATTTAATATTGTCATAGAGTGTCATGTAACCAAGGGGAGTAAAATATGTATTTTTAATGCCTTAAGAAGAAGAATATGCACAGATGCATATTTTCTCTTTAGTAACAATACCTAGTTGTGCCTATGAATAAAATTATCACGTGCTAATTTATTCAGGCACGTTATATAATACAAATATAGCAGAAAGCCAGTGAGTGTTAGCTGGCCTATAGATGTTTCACAGAGTGCAAACTTGTTATGCCACACCTGAGCCCAACTAGATTGGTATAAATGCATCTGACAGTGTATTTCAACAGGTGTTCAGTTTAAAGACCATTTGAAATGTATCAAACCTAAACATAAGCTGAACAGTTTAGTGACTGGTATATTATAGCATAATCAAAGTCAACCTTGAGCATTTTTGGCTGGCCAGCTAATAAATTTAACTGTTTTGTGTTTTCAAAAGTATTATTTTATTACAGAACTGCGGTATCTTAGAACAAGTTATATAATTCTTTGAGAAATAAAAATCACACATTAAATCCAGAATGTACTATAGCCTGCACTGAATATTGATCTATAATGATTGATTTTGTATCTTACATTTTACAGTTTATAAGTGGTTGGGGTTTGTACTGATTGGCAAAGACCAGAAGTCTGCCAGGAATCCTGTAGAGACGGGGAGAAACTACCTGTGGAAAGGTGCATGATGCTTCTAGATGGCTACAGGAAAAATTTGGAGGCTATCATCATTACCAAGGATAACCGACACATAGAGAGGGAAACCTTTCTGTTGAAAACAATACCTGTGAATTATTTTTTGTTATATATTTTTTAATTTGCACTGATGATTGGGAAATTTCCAATAATTTCTTAATAATATATATGGAATACCTAAAATGCAATAATATTGCTATTTGAGTAGCATGTTTTAATCTCATACCATGGGGCTGATGCATTCTAAAATCCGATTGGTGAGAATGCAGTCACTTACATATTGTTCACCAGGTGAATCACATCTGGATATTAATATGTGATTTGATCATTTTTAATTCTAACTAAGGAAGGCCTAATGCATGAACTATTGTGCACTACATGTATTTAAACACATGGTGTTGGAAGCAAAGATGTACTTGCATCCTTACAACCACCCCGCACTGTGCATCAAGTGATTGTGTGTCCATGCGGCCCTGTGTTTAAAAATGAATCATGCACAATATGTCATGCATTGACCCTTACATATGAGTATGTTGTTCTGTAAAACCAGCATGAACTTTAATGACATCCCATTCTTAATACATGGGCTTTAATATGGAGTTCGCCCACCCTTTGCAGTTATAACAGCTTTAACTCTTCTGGGAAGGTTGTCCACAAGGTTTAAGAGTTTGTTTATGGGAATTTCTGACCATTCTTCCAGGAGAGTGTTTGTGAGGTCAGGCAATGATGTTGCACGAGAAGGCCTGACTCACAGTCCCTGCTCTAATTCATCCTGAAGGTGTTCTATTGGGTTGAGGTCAGGGCTCTTTACAGGCCAGTCAAGTTTCTCCACATCAGACTCGCTCATCCATGTCCCTATGGACCTTGCTTTGTGCACTGGTGTGCAGTCATGTTGGATCAGGAAGGGACCATCCCCAAACTGTTCCCACAAAGCTGGGAGCATGAAATTGTCCCAAATGGCTTAATGCAGCATTAAGAGTTACTTTCACTGGAACTAAGGGGCCAAATCCAACCCCTGAAAAACAGCCCCACACCCTAACCCCCCCTTTACCAAACTTTACACTTGGCACAATACAGTCAGGCAAGTACTGTTCTCCTGGCACATATACCAATTCGTCACTCCAGAGAACACGTCTCCACTGCTCTAGAGTCCAGTGGCAGCGTGCTTTACACCACTGCATCCGACACGTTGCATTGCACTTGGTGATGTAAGGCTTGGATGCAGCTGCTCGGCCATGGAAACCCATTCCATGAAGATCTCTATGCACGGTTCTTGAGCTAATCTGAAGGCCACATGAAGTTTGGAGCGACCCGTTCTTTTGCAAAGGTTTGTAGAAGCAGTCTGCATGCCTAGGTGCTTGATTTTGACCACCTGTGGCTATGGAAGTGCCAGGAACACCTGAATTCAATGATTTGGAGGGGTGTCCAGATACCAATATTTGCCAATATCATGTATGTACCAAGGAATCAGGCTGGAGTAAGAACAGAAAAGGACAGTCAGTGTAGGACTAATATGTTCATTTTAGTTCAGGTAAGAACTCTAGCAGATGCTTTCTTTACAGATTAAACTTTATGGGAGAATTTATAAAACTAGAATTCAGAACATTACAGTTATCTTGAGTTAATGAATATTTGCCGTTATTCAGCAGAGGGAAGTTATGCAGTATGTTATCCATCCCTAATGTCCTCCATATGTTTCAAGCTTAGAGGATTGAAATCTGGCTTGATATGCAGTTGTATGTCACCATTATAGCTATGATAATGAATACCATAGCGACATGTTTTATTGATAACTACTGAATATTTGCAGCGCCATGTTTGCTTAACCGGAATGATGTGAAATAAGTTGGCATGTGTTATTCAGTATTTGGGCTCTGTTAGCATTACTCCCATTAAATTCAAGTAAATTTATGTAACTGGATACTATTTTCTACTTAACCTGTACAAGGACAGTACTTACTCCACCTACTGTATTATAGTTTTGGCAAAAGGTCTGAGCAAGCAACATTCTTTGTCTCTGGGACCCAGGGAAGATAGCAATCATCCATCTGTTTGTAAGCCCCTCACGCTCAGTTGGATTACCGCCTTGGGTTGCTGTCCTGTGCTTGTTTGTACATGTGAGTTCTTCAGTGGACACGTCTTCGCCTGGTCACCCAGTCAGGGCCGTAGCCAGATATGAGGTCACTGAGGTCTGGACCTTGGAAATTTTTGTAAGAGCTAAAAATAAAATTTGAAGCTAAATATTCACCTGAATAAAAAATCAGCAGTTGAAAATGTCTATGGGCCAAGTGCATTCTTAATTCAGTTTGAATGTGTTAATAATAGTGTCTGCTCTGTGTGTGTGTGTGTGTGTGCATGTGCGTGTGTGACATGCAGAGAGAGAGAGAGAGAGCACACATTGTGCGCATTGTGAAGGAGGGCATTCGGTAAGACAAAATAATGATCATTATATGTACAAAATGTTCCAAAACTGCATCCTGCTATAGCGTTTGGAGTACAGATAACTGTATGAAACATGATAAATATAAGCATAGGCAAGGCTACCATGGCCATGGTAAAGGTTGGGTTTCTTCCATATTACACCTAATGGGCTAGATGAGGCTAACTAATGTTTCACATAACGTCATTAATAAAAAATAATAATAACTTATGAAGGGAATGGTATCAGTAATAGTGTCCATAGAAACATTTCAAAGCCTTGGCTATCAAAACAAGTGTATTTGATGTTGGCTTATAATGGTGTATTAATATGAAGCATTTCTCTTTCATTTTTATCTTTATATAGTGGTACCTCGACCCACGAACAGTCCTGTTCACCAACAAATCAGGTTACAAACCAGAAGTTCAAAAATTTTTTTACTGGTTCGCGAACCGTGTTTCAGGTTGCGAACACACAAACATCCCCCAAAAGCGCGAAAAAAGTTTGTTTTTTATTGTAAAAGTACTTCTGGGTCAGTTGGTGACCATAGGGAAAGGACAGCAATGGAGCGCGCACAATTGTGGGAGCCATTCATAGAGTTTTATTTTGAACTTGGCCTCAAATATAGAGACATTCAATCGGTGCTTGAGAGTAAACATGGTTTACATTTAAGTGAGAGACACTTGAAGAGAATACTTAGTGCAAAGGGCTATTCTCGTCGCAAAATGTACTCTGAACTGGTGGACATGGTTGAATACACTAGCAACAAACTACAGTACTCGGGACAGCTTCATGGGTACCGATGGATGTATGCTAAATGCCAGGAATATGGACTACGTGTGAGAAAGGAGGATGTGTGCTTGGTTTTGAAGGAGTTGGATCCCTGAGGGGTGTCACTAAGGCAAGCAAGACGTCTCAGACCTTCTCAAAAGGGCCGAATTTCACCTGGCACCTGGATTCGTATGATAAACTTAAGCCATACGGTATTTGTATAAACGGAAATATTGATGAGTTTTTAAGAAAAATAATCTGGCTTAATGCCTACACAACAAATAGTGACCCAGAGTTGATCAGTGGGTATTATATGGAAGCAGTGCAACGTTTAGGTGGCTGTCCTCGAGTCATGAGGGGTGATCTTGGAACCGAGAATGGCGAAGGCTATCAGCGTTTCCTTCTCCTCACTCAGCCAGACATTTTAGAATTTTTAAAATATATATTGTATAGGTTACTTCATGACAAAGTACACACACATTCTGTTTTAGAGAAAATGACCTGTGATGGCATAACGTTACAGTTTGGCAAATGATAAGTCAAAGTTTTGTTGGCAATTTTTCATACTGATTATGAAGGCCAAGGCATATACAGCAACTACAAGATGACATTTTCAAGCAATAATTTCCATCAGCTTGTAGATTTTGTAAGCAGGTATCTTCAGTATTAACTTGCAAGCAATACTTTACCTAAATAATCAAAAAGTCTCTAACACTGTACCATCAACAATTTTTCATAAAGAAAAATTATATCAATGGTATATCAATATGTATAGCAACCCAACTTGTACCCAAACACCATATAAATCTAGACCAAAGCTGCAATAGTTCAGAACTAACAGACCTTAAAGCTCCAGCCACTTCAAACATATAAATTATTAAAATACTACATTAAATATAATAAAACAGAAATAAACAATGATAGTGAAAACTATGGTGATGCCTTTACGCACCAATTGAAATGCAGACTTGCCACCACACTCCTGGCCTGGCTGGAATGGAACAGTGCATCAGGTAATCAAGTAAAAGGTCACAAAGAAAACAAAATCCAGCATCGGGAGCTGAAGGCCCCCCCGTCACAGGAAGTAATGCGCCGTGGGCTGCTGCCAAACCTTGGGAGTTCTCTCAGTACTGAGGTGGGGACTGGGGTTGGTGGTCGCCGGGACCGCTGGGGGGGGGGGGAGCAGCGTAGGAGGGGATTGAGTATCCTGGCATGCTTGCAAGCTCTGTATATGGCCCTGTGTATGTCCTGTAAATGGACCTTGTACGTATTTGTTAGTGCTATTTCTAGTGGTCCCGTCGTGTGTACTGTAAGGCTGGAGGCCTCGCAGACCCCGTCGGTCTGAGCTCTGGCAAGCCTGTAATGCTCCACCCAGTGTCCTGAAGCAAAGGTCCACCGGCTCCGACAA
>JAODJW010000068.1:848701-871652 GCA_026777045.1 Hyperopisus bebe
TTATAGTCAACTGGTTGGTTGAAACAAAATCCTGGTTTGGATTTTTACTTTCTGGACCTGAAATGTCCGCCTCTGCTTGTTAATCAACTTAAGACAAGAGTTGAACATGTCAATTGTAACAATGTAACTGCAAGGATACGGAGACCAATGTCAATGACAGAAACTAGTTATAGTACCACTACCACCAAAGCAGTACGGTGCAAAGTAGATAGCTATGGCTGCATCAACTGGCAACCAAGATGTCTTCCAGAAGGAGAGACAGCTGACCCTTTAGAAGATAGAAGAAAAAATATGGCAGCTATATTTCACTCTGCTGGCCCCAGAGCTGCGGACAAACCAGATGTTGACCAGTCAATGAGTCTGACATTCATTTATCAACGTCACATGATAAACACCTGCCCTCCCAGCACCAGTGACATTAAAGAACAGTGGCCTTTTCTCTTTACAAAAAGAGGAGTCTGCGCCCATTTCAAAACTCTCACAGGTATTGATATCTGTGATCGAGTTGGAGAGGCTCTTCAAACCAAAGGGAAGAGGATCATATACTTCTCCCAAAGGCAAACACAGAGCATGCAGAGTCGTCTACATGACATTGAGAAAGACACCACAACCATGCAGCAGACCCAGACCAGCATAGAGGTAGTGCTTCTTTTGATGAAGCACTTCCTTGAAAAGGAGGACTCCATCTTCATTTTGGTAGATGTAAGTAGGCAAATAGTCTTCTGAATTACATGAAACATATATTTGCTCATTTTCAGGTTATATTTTTATTATGAAATAATCACAGACTTTTGGTGTTTTAAAGGAAACCGTGACAAAGTCATCAGTCGAGAAAGACTTGATCCTGCCAGCCACGCCGAGACTGATAATGCTTGGTAAGAGAAGACAGCTATTTTAGGGTTCTAAGAAAGGTTATTGCGTTGGTATTATGTTTGCAGTATGCCTTTTATTTGTTGTCTTTCAGGGAACACATTCCTCTCCCCAATAAAGTGGATGGCGAGCATCGAGAGAAAGGTGGCCTACATAAGGAGGAGCACCTGAGTTTTGCAGATGCCCTGTCTGTGTTTTTTGCATGTTTCTATGTTCGTATGGAATACCAGGAGCTTGCCTGTACGACACTTGATCTCATACAATGGTAAGTCTTTTTTTTCCTTCACATTAATTCTCACACAGTTCTCTCATGTATAGTTGTTTACCTGAATCACAAAATACACATTTTCTTTTCCTCTGAGCTGCATTAACTAGCCATGCAGACAGTTTAATTCTTATCAGGAATTTACCACCCACCACATTTGTACACGAGTTTAGCCAGTTGAGTATAGGCATTTAAATGAATTTTTGTGTTAGCATATTTGTTATTGTTGCAGTGGTCTAGAACGTGGCTTAACACCACCACTGCCCCTTGTGTTTCCCATTTATTTCGGGAAAAGTGTCCTGTTGTGGTTTTCGGTTTTCTTATATTACATTATACGACACCATGTTTCATTTTATAGCATACACATTAGTTCCAGATGTCACTTATGAGTCTCCATGGTTAATACTAATCAGTATCTGTATTGGCCCTGAAATATTGACCCCTAATTCTGCTAGAAACAGTTACTCTTTTTCACAAAAAGCAATAATGGAAACATTTCATTACTGTCACAATTGATGTATTGCATCCTGATATTCATCATATATTACATGTGCTCTAGTTTTCACCTGAATTTTCTCTTGCCAAAAGATTCTTTGTGAGGATAAATCCCGAAGATGGAACAAAATGCACTGCAAAAACTGGCATGAGTCGTAAGACAGGAGAATTGGTGAAGAGGAAGACAACAGTCATCAACAACAGTGTCATCCTTTCTTTGCCACCTAACAGAGTTCGTGTGGAAGAACTTAGATTAAACAATACACACAGGTTATTGGGAACACAACGATAGAACATTCCGTTTTTGTTAAGTGTTTTATATGGGAATTGGCTCAATTTGTTTGAAATTATAATTTTGAGGGTGAAGTTTGTGCTGTTCGTGAACTGTATGTTGTACTGATGGTTCTTTCTGTTATTTATTCTGTATGTTAAACAGTAAACATGGACGTAAACAAAGTTTCACACTGTTGTCAGCTTTTGCATAATGCCTTTTTTCAGGTTTAAAACACACATGTGGCACTGAATGCACTTTTTTTGTTAAAGTTTTGCTATCATTTGAAGTTACACTATTTTAAATTAAATGTTTTCTCCACGATGCCTTTGGTAAGCCAAACGTCACAATACACTTTTCAAAAAAATATTTTCTGAAGTCCTGAGAAATTGTTTAAAAAAACATTATAAACGTTTCTAGCCAAGACAAGTGGTCTTCAGGGTGTCACGTGGCTACCTGTGAGAACGCTGACGTTTCTAGCGAACCGACTGTTACTCTTGTGAAACGTTGAGCTATTTAGAGAAGCCGAAAGCTAGATCTATTGCGGGTTATTTGTTGCATTATGAACAAGCAAAACGAAGTAAACCAAATTAGCGACATAAATGCCTTTAATGAGCAGATTTTATTAGTTACAGAGATTCGTGAATTATGTCAGTTTTTAGTTAGTTTTTTGTAGTTTCAAGTGATGGTGAGTTACTCCGTCTAAATACACGTATATGTGGATATTTGCTGTGTAAGTAGATAAAAATACGTTAGACGTTTCTTATTTTATTTAGGATTTTGTTGTCATACATTAGATATATTGAAAGAATGAAACCGTGTGATGTCGGAGTAGTGATTTGTCTAGCGAGTAGCAAGCAACATGTTCATAAAGTTTCGTTTAAACTACGATTTAGTGTAACAGTTTTAACTAAAGCAGATATTTTGCATGTGTTTCCTCACAGATGTATGCACAGATATATAAAATCAGTCGAGATTTTTGACATTCTTTAAAGTATAGGCTAGTATTTAAATAACGTGCGAGCAAAATTGTCCGGTATTAAGTTCAGTGGCTATTTTGATTAATGTGCCATGCGACCACGGTTCATTTTATTACAACTGCGGCGCAGATTTCTGTAATGGATTTTAACAGAGAAAACTATTTAACCTTTGATCCTGTCTGTTCGTCTGAAGTAACGGAAAACGTGTCAGCATTTAAAGTGATCAATCTAGCAGTGCATTTAAGTTATTGCAGCAGCCTCTATTGCTTCCTCTATCCAGCTGCCACCGGAGCGTATCAGTGCAGCGGCACATTTTAGCGTTTATATAATCCTCATAGTGAAATAAAAAAAAAAAACCGGGACCGCTATACGATTGTTAAAACACTGACCTAGGTAAGACACGAGTAGAAGTTTTATTTCAGGGATAATATTGAGCTAAGCCTTTAACGAACTACAACTTATGTAAGAACTTTCGGAATGTGTAATGCTTCATCATCAGAATACAATTAGTATAAATGAACTGACTTTTTCTTAGAATGTATAGACCCTAGAAATATACGGAGACTAAAATTAATAGTAAATGTTTTAATACTTAAGTTTGATAGTTATTATTTAAATTACATAATATAGTTGAAACATTTCTAAGCCGTCTAATTTAAATTTGAAGACGAACTAAATTTTGTTTGTAAGCTTTACTGTTTATAAAGGTTTCGCTAAAAGCAGGGGTTTTCTATCGCGATTACTTGGTTTGTTTTCATTTCGGCTAGCTACAATGTACTCTTCAATATATCTGATCAATGCAGCAAAAGTTGGCGATTGTAGTACAAATATGAAAAAACATAAAGGTAAGAAAGACTATTAACAGAAACAAATTTCACTGCCAATAGTCTTATTCTAGCCTGCCATTTCTAATGATTTAATCTGTTCTGTCTGACAAACAAATGATTGATTGCAAAAATTTCCAAGTAAATACTTTCCACAGGGGGTTTTAGAATGCCACAATTACATCCGTGACTTCGCATAGACTGTGCCGTAAAGAGTTGTGTAAATGCAAAAGGAACCCTTTGAATTTGTAGGACAATCACAGTCCCTTAATACATTCAATACAAACTGTAGTCATATACCCTAACATGTTTCACATAAGTGTACATGAATGTTTAGTGTATAACATGTACTTTGCATTTTCTGCGAAGGTAGAAAGATTGCCAGGAAGCTGCTGGTGACTGAAGGCACTTTCCATGCCCTGAAAATGACAAGCAAACAATAGATTCTGCCACCATTTTGCCATGCTGCCAAAGGAACATAAAAGGTATGTCTTAAAGAATTTATAATTTTAATTTATTAATGTGCAATACCTGTGTGCTGTACGAGCAACTTGCAGTGTAACTCACTGCTGTCAAAGCAAACAGTGAAATGTTGTGTAGCTTTCAAGTGGATCAGCCAGTGAAAGCTGAAGCGTAAGCTATGGACAACAACGTACAAGCTGTACTGCACCATCAGTGTAGCCGGTCAAACGCATCAACCCTTCATCTCACTCAGCATTTAGCTGAACCATATGCGTACCATCATGCGAAAAACATCATTGCAAGTTATAGTGACACGCTTCATAAGCTTGGAGAATGTGTGATGAATTGTACACACTTCTGAGGTACAGTGTATATCATTCAATTTGGTCTGGTTCTTGGAAGGCAGGTGGTGTGAATTCATAGGTGTGTGTATATTATTTATATATATATACATACACACACACACACACACACACACACACACACATAGAGAGAGAGAGAGCTAAAGTGTGGGGGTGGTTATATTGTGTGGCTAAGCCTCTGTGCCTGTGATCAGAAGGTCACTGGTTCAAGCCTGGCCTCAGCAGAATAGTCACATGTCTGTGGGCTCTTGAGCAAGGCCACTAAGCTCTGGGTGTCACAAGGTGACTGTCCCCTTGCTGCGACCCCCCAAGCTTCCTCTCACCTGTATGGAGAGCAGGATGAGCCAAAGCAAACAGAGAACTTCCTCACAGCTATTATTAACTGAGTACTGTTATTACTAAACTCTAATTAAAACATTCATTACATTGTACTAACCATTTCCCATTAGTTTATCATTTCAGTGAAATGTAGCCCTATTTGGTCTGTATCCTGAGACTTCAGCTATGTAACTATTAACCTGTGAGCTGATGCTTAGAAAGCGATTCTGACAGACATGTTTTTCAGAGTTTTGAACAGGTTAACCCATTTCTGAAATAGCCAATACAGAAATAAAAGTAAAAATAAGAGTGACTTGATTACAATATGAGTAGGCTACCCAGTTTAACTCTAGATTACATGTGGAACACAAACTCACCAACAGAAGCCTCATGGTAGCAGGAAAGCGCACCTGTAAATTCCCTGTAGGACAAAGCATTTTATTTAATAACATAATATGTGTGATGGGTGCAAACTCATCACATTTCCTAGAAGACGTAATTGGTTAATAAGCGGGTTAGTGATGCACCGATAAGGAAATGTTTAGCTGATACCGACAGTCAATTATGTCAAAAACTGACAATGATACTGATTGTTTGGGAGGATCTGCTTAAATAAGTTTAAAGGGACGCTCCATCCAAATAAATTTACAAAGGATAAATTTTTGTAAGAAAACACCAACTCTGGCATGCAACAACACTTCCCGAGCATTATTTTATAACTGTATACATCTTATTTATTTGTAATATTTATAACATAGAAGGGCTGAACACCAAGTGTGATGAATTCTCTTATTTTCCTAGTAGTATCTTTTGGATTTTGCACTGAATTATCTTTTGCCATCAAAGGGCTGCATTACTGATGGGCTGAAGTTATTTGGAAGTAATGCAGGGTTTGTTTTTTAGAAACTCTTCACTGTCTTGCCTTTAGGTGAGCAGTCAAATTTGTTGTGTTGAAATGTTTATTAGTAGATCTTCCTCGTGAAATTTTAGTAGACCAACGTTTGCAAAATGCATTTCGAAATATCGTTTTTGTTGCTATTAAAATAATTCTACAGAACAGACATTTTTCTAACTGTTTAGTATGCAGGTGTGCAAATCAATATGGGTACCATTTTAAAGGAAATTTTCGGTGGTATAAATCAGCTCATTGGCCAAATGTTGCTGTATCAGCCGATATCGATAGTTGGCCAGTGCAATCGGCGCATCTCTGAAGTGGGCTTATCTTGCCTGCGAGTTTCCTGAAGCCTTCTTAATGCTACGTCGTTTGTAAGTTCTATGTTAAAAGATAGAACTTACCAATGATGTAGTGCTAAGGAGGCGTTGGGAAACTCACCCCTGAATGGTTAAATGTGCATCAGTCAGCTGTGTGCTGAGGATACTGTTAAATAGGAGGTGATGAGAAATATATTGAAGTCTATCACCTTACTGAGGCAGAAGTTCCTATAATCAGTTCTAGTGGTGCTGCTTTGCATGATACATAGAACATGAACGTCTTTAGTTTCACATGGAAATGGTCATTGTGGTTATACACTGGCATTAAAATTATATATATATTTTTTTTCTTTGATGAAGCTCTGCTTCACCTGTTATCTTAAAGATACTGCCACTGGACTCCACTCTATTGAATTCTGATTAATTGTTTGTGCACCTGTGGCAGGAGGGAGCGTTGTGAGATTAGGCCAAAGAAACAACAGGATATTGCATCATAGCATTGGATACGGAGGTTCTGATTCTGATCCTCGCTATTTCCCACTCAAATCTCAAACAGGAATGGAAAAAAGGCACCCAAATCCCTGTCTGTTAGATTTTCTGATAAGTATTAATAAATAGCTCTTGCTACATGAACAGAGGAATTGATCAAACACAGTACCAGCACGTCATACGCCGACAGACCCTCCACTATCAATGCATTTTTCCACAAAACCTCACACAACTGGCCCACTGATTTCACGACCAGGCCAGAATCCACATTGTTCTTCTTGAATCATGGGTTCAGCTATTAGAATTTTTTTCTTTAGAACTCTGCAGTACTGTTTCATAGGCTTTCCCAGGGAGGCTGGGAATTGTGAGCCTTCTACAGCTAAGAACACTCAGTCCTGTCTTGCCCCTGTATGGCAGTCCAAAGGTACCTTACCTGCCTTCCATGCAAAACCGAAGAAGCACACTGGCCACATTTCCTTCACAACAAGATGTGCTTTCAACTTCTCTGGGTGCATTTCATCTGCTCCTGCAGTTTTTCACTGCAGAGGCCTGTGAAGATGTAATACCTTCAGCTTCAGTGATAGACTTACTAGATGTGACACAATGGCACGGACAAACTAAGAACAACAAAATGGACCATGAGAGATCAAAACTAAGCCAGGAGATAAAATTAGACCTAAACAGGCTATAACGAAACACACAGAATGAAAAACACAGGTTCAGGTAGAGATGGCAATTTGAGCACCCAGGATCGATCCGTTTCGAAGACGTCCGAAACTTCTGGTCTCGATTCGGAATTTACGAAATGTTTCGAAACATCAGTCATGTGACCGCCGTGCTATTGTTCACAGCAAGAGAAAAAAACCTATGAAAAACCCGGAAAAAAAGGTGTGTGTTGGGTGTTTGTGGCATTGTTGGTTTGAGCGAGTAGTGTGGCGATTATTATTATTTGAATTCCAATTGTATTAGTGAAACAGGTTAGCAGTTAATGTGATTTAGGCGTAAGTGTAATGAGGGACATATATAGTACGTTATAGTAGGTGTAATGTCAAGGTTTTGCTTAGAATATGTCAGAAACATAAATCGAAAAGCTAGAGTACGCATAGACACGTAAATTACATATACATATATTAACATTGCTAACATAGACAAAGACTGTTGTCTGAAACTGCGTTTTTGCACTGTTCTATTCTATACAAATTAATTAAAACTAAACCATTCCTATAACCTGCTCAACATACACAAACCTAGATAGGATGATTATTCTGACCTCAGTACCTAATTAATTACTATGCACACGCAATACTTGGATGGTATGTAAATACAGAAATTATGTTTTAACAATTCCCAACCATGGGAACAAATAATCTCTATATTGTCACGCTTGGGAAGCAAGGAGGACAGAGACCCAGTATTGCGGGGAGCAACAGGCTTTACTGATAGGTATAGCCGGGCAAGACAGGATAGAGCAAGCCGGGGCTTGCTCAGGAACGACGGCTCCACGATCACGCCGCAGGTGGTAAGGGGGGCGGGGGCGTGGATCGGTGGTTCCGGGAGCGGAGCCGGAGCGAAGGCACAAGAGGGACGCGCAGGAGTCTTGGTCGTGATCCGGAAGGGTAGGTCGTAGCCGGGGGAATCCGTCCAACACTGACACAAGGGAACACGGCACACCAGGGCAGGGGAACTGGAGACGCCGGGCTCGGCAGGGCAGGAGAATCACGGTCGGGAGCGGGACTGGGGAATGAAGGCAAAAGGGAGAGGATCGCACACGGAGGAGACAGGTAAGGTCGGGAAAACGGGGCAGACAGGAGACAGGTAAGTTGCTCGGTACGGCGTCTTGACATCGGCTCGATACTTCGCAATGTGGCTACGGAGTGTGTCGTTTAAGTGGGCGGCTGATTGCTTGTCGTGGGATCGTGCGTGCATGGCCCCGCCCCTGTAGGCGTGACATATATGATATAAGACCCAATTTAAGTTTTGATTGACTGTATTGACTGGGGGAAATTCTGGTGCATACAAACATGCAAATAATGCAGATGATGTCAAACAGACAAGGTACAAAGACTGTACACATGGTGCGAGCAAAGTAAACATACTGCAGCAGATTTAAAAGGTACATAGTACACAAATGGATGTAAAATCTTGAGGAGCAGAATGTGAGACTAAAAATTAATATTTAAAGATGAGAATAATAATCATCTGCAAATAAATTACGTGCAGTTATAATACAATCTGCTGCCTTGTGTTCTAACAAGAGAGGATGCTTCCTGACGTATTATGGCTATGGATGGGGAGTGTAACGTATGGAGAAAGTGTGACGTCGGTCACCAGTTGTCTGACGGCTTCGGGCAGCGATAATCCCCAGTAGCATTTTAGCACAGCATGGTGGAATGAGCCGGTGGCTAAATATGCTCCATTATAGAGGCCACTGAAGTGGACATGCAGACTTGTTCATAATATTGCTAACATCCTCTCCTCTGCTTCTGATATTAGTGCAAGACAGGTTTCGCGACCATAAACAAGAGACATCAGTTGAATTACGGTTGGCAAAAAGTTATCACGCACTATAATTGCAGATATAGGATACCTATGACAGAATATAAAAATAATCAAAGAGAAATTATATTGTATTATGCACATTTTACAAACCGTTTCAAAACATTGTTTGTTTCTAATGTTTTGAAATTGTTTTGATGATTCGAAATTGCCATCTCTAGGTTCAGGAAACACAGGTGAGGAATACACAGAAACAAACAATGCAGCACCTACAGAAAACACACAGGAACACAATGACCAACCAAGGAATAGAGTAAGGGCAGGCATTTAAATACAGAGATAACACGGGTGAAATGAGGAACAGGTGTGTGTCATTACTTATTACATGCAAACACTAGAGACTAGGGGTAACAAGGAATAGGTGAAGGTAATTAACAAGCACTAAGGACAGAAACTCTAGGACCATTCTCCACCAGTGAAACAAAACAGTACTACAAACCCAGACACAGGCAGAGATAACCAGGAACAAGGATACAAAAACAAAGACCAATACTGAAAGACAAGGACACAGTAACACTATGGCAGGGGAAAAAACAAAATTCAAAATGTCTAACAAGGTTGAGGCTGGCTTCTGGTTCAGCCTTGAACTCAAAATGGTAGGGGAAGCACTGTTCTCAGCCACACACTCAGCCCATTCAACCACATAGTGGCCGTGGGACAAAGGAAGATACTAGGAACTAAAAAGGCACTGAAAGGAATGGGATGACCAGCAACACCTGCTGGCCAATCAGGGAAATGACAGACACAGCAGGGACTGATCGTGACAAGTCTCTGGTAGATGTTTTATAACTGAGACACTTTGTATTTTGTCCTTTTTTTCCCTTTTAGGTGACACTAATGCTCTTTCATACAAACCCTGTGGAGGAAAAAATATCACAATGTATTTAGCGAAATGGGCTCTATCTGTAACTATATATATATATTTTACCTTTTTTGACCAGGAAATTGGTCCCCTTAAGGGAAAACTCAGTTTCCTAAAAATCAATGACTGCAATCAAAAAACTAAAAATGCAAAAACTCCTGCATTTCGTTTGGTTATTTATGGTTATGGTTTGGTAGGGGTTAAGGTTGTCATAATTAGAATTTGCATGTTTCCCGTAAAAATGGATGAGCGGTCCCCACAAAGATATGATTACAGGTGTGTGTGTGGGGTGGGGGTGTGCAAACCCATCCTGGGTTATTCCCTGCCTTACACTCACAGCTTGCATGATAGAATCTGGACCCTTGCAACCCTGCATTGGACAAGTAGGTATAGAAAACAGATGGATGGATGGATGGTAGGTATGATAGTCCAGACAGACCCTGCATAACCTTGTATTGCATTAAATGATCTTATCCAGTTATATTTTGGTTTAGGTTTTAATAAGTCCAAAGTGAGGTGTTTTGATTCTAGGGCAAGAGACAAAGCAATTGTTAAAACCTACACTATTCATACTATCTGTAAACTTAAAGTTGAATCTAAAAAGTTTCAACTTCTTTCTTGGAAGTTTATTTTGACTTTAATCCCAAACTTTTAACCTTTAATCTCAAAATGATTTATATATTTTTTCCTTTGGTGTTTCCTTAATAGTTCTATAGTTTCAATATTAAAATGACAGGTGGCAGGACAAAAAAAATGCTAAAATGCACAACTTGGCTCAGTCAAGTCTTATAAAGTTAAAATGCTCCAGGGAGGTAATAAAATTTGCATGTAATCAAGGAGCAGAACAGTCTATTGATACTCAGGTGAAATTAATTGTTGGTGATGGCATGTGGGGGGGATCTGCAGTTTGAGAAGGCATGACAGCACATGTACTCATACAGTGAGTGTGGCACCAAAAGGGACTGATCCCATGATGGCACAAGTACAATGCTAAGGCATAGATCTGTTAAACTCCCAAATCAGGAAACTGATCAAATGCTTGGCACAATTTAAAATTCAAGAGGTTTATTTGTCACAAACATAGTGATACACATAGAACAAGTAGTGATAGTTGAATTGGTGTCATTGTCTAGTCATCAAAGAATGATTAGGGACTCATAACAATGATAGTGTTTGAATTATTGTGGTCTTTTCAGAGAGATTGAATCATGGAATATAATTCCATTGAAATGGACCTTATTATTTGTTTAACATATTTGTGTTAGCTGTTAACTAAGTCCAAGTAAAGACCTTTTTTCTGAGGACAAAACATAACTTGTATATGTAACTTATGGGTGTTAATAAATTACATTTTACGTCTGGAACTGTGACATGACCTAGGCCAGGGGTCCCTAATTATATTTTACTGAGGGCCAAATTCCATCAGCAAGCCAACAAAGTCAAGGTCCACTGCTTCTGAAAAAAATTGCCGACCGGGAGAATCGCCAGTTCATGATCACTGACCTAGGTTAATGTAATGCTTAAAATTGAGTACTGTCTCAGTTTGGTAGATAAAAAAATTTGTTTGCGTTTCAGTTGATGAGGGCCGTCTGACAAAGTAACTGAATATGACTTCGGAAAAGAAGATACTCAAGGACAGATTTTATTCAAAACCCCATGTCTTCACCAAAATTGCCTTTCAGTAGATGTTCTTTGAGGGACTTGATTTAAATACATTGTGCATTTATATTTGACAATGAGTTGGAGGTATTCATTTCACTGAAGTTTCTCTTGCATTAAACTGAAATTTAAAATGTAAGCTTTGTGTTTCTTAGTGAAGTTAAATCAGTGAAGATGGCCTCTTATGAACAGACCAATATCATCAGTAAGAGGAAGGAACAGACGGACCTTTGCTTTGCCGATCCCCCAGATGGAGGTTGGGGTTGGGTGGTGGTGTTTCATTGTTTTCTGGTAAGTACTTGACTT
The DNA here is from genome assembly GCA_026777045.1 of Hyperopisus bebe. Taxonomy (NCBI): domain Eukaryota; kingdom Metazoa; phylum Chordata; class Actinopteri; order Osteoglossiformes; family Mormyridae; genus Hyperopisus; species Hyperopisus bebe. The sequence continues at coordinate 860,633 of JAODJW010000068.1, forward strand.
TATTACATTGTGCTTTGTATTACTGCCTCAATTCTTGTGTAGGCTACCTTTCTGCAAATATAATGATGTAACTAAAGTGTCTGCTTTTTGAACATTTTTATTAAAATAGTGTGCTATGTAGTTTTAGTTTACCAAGATTTTAATAAACCGTGTTTACATTTTGTCACATCCTGCATTGTGTATTGGATTATTGCAGCTGTTTCACATTTGATACGATTTTGTGTATTGGATTATTGCAGCTGTTTCACATTTGATACAATTTTGTCTCTGAGAATTAGTAGAGAGTGCGTATTCAAGGATCACAGTGATTTCTTGGCCCATGATGATGACTGGCTTCTAAGTCGATTCAGATCACCAAGAGCAATCCTTTTAGACCTGTGTGCTGATCTGGGGCCGTGTTGCATAATCTGGCACAAAGAGCCACCAAATTTTCCGCCAAATGGAACAGCGTGACAACTTCAGTATCACACAGCGTATCATATAGATGTTTTAAGAATAAAAACATCTGTAAGAATAAACTAAAGTAACACCGCATCTGCGCCCTACGTGTTATTCATAAACATGCAAGTAATTCAAACAAGTATGGTACGAGAAAAACTCACCCGCGCTGACATCAGCGTCCCCCTCCTCCGATAAAAGTTTCCCCATTGCTCAAAGGGTGTGAGACCGGGAATTCCGCTACCTCCGCCTGTACTGTCAAGACTGTCAATTTATTTGCAGATGATTATTATTCTCATCTTTACCGAGCGGCTGCTTGTTTTTTCACGTAGATTTTAATGTCCGACCACTTCTTTTTCATTTCGACCACCGTGCGAATTTCGGAACCAACACTTTTAACTGACTCCACCATGCTGTGCCACTCTGTCAACTTTCGTTCATTACTGATGCCACTACTTAAACCACCAAATAATATCACTTTTCTCGATTTCTGTTAACATGACCTCTGCTTCGCACTCGCTGAAATAGGCCTACTTCTTTTCTCTGTACTACTCTACTCCAGTCTCTGTATGACACACCCTAACTCTAAGCGTGAGGGGTACTGTATGGGAGGCGTTCTGTCTATGCCCTGGAGGCACAGGGGTTGTTCTATGGATTCTAGCTCCTGAATCCACCAAAGTGTGGTTCCGCACCTTGCTGCTCCCCCATCTAAATTCCACCCTAACTGCCATCAAGGTCTAGGTTAAAGAATGTGGAACGAGTGTCCTATCTATGTCCTATCTATGCACTGAGCGACCTCAGTGCGAGGTTTAAGTAGCGGAGTGGGCGTGTCCTTAATTGTTCGCAACTGTATTGCTTGCAGGTGTGACACATACCATAATGTATGTATTGTCAAGCTCATGGGTGGGCAGTTCTAGGCCTTCTGTACTGCTGGGTGTGCTGGTTTTGGGGTCTTAATTAATTAGCCTTGATTACCAGTTGGTCCCAATTTTTTTAATATATATATATATATATATAAGTGCACATTTACAATATTTACACATCTTCTGTTGAAAAAAAATATCTGAGGCATGTGCAGAAGATTTTCAATAAATCATAGGTATTAATCATGGGTATATGCCGTGTGTTTGCACTTTATTGTACCAAGATGTCTACAATGACAATAAGAAAATACCATGCATTTATGCTTTTGTTTTACTGTGTTACACGATAAACTCCCCCATGATCAGACATTTTTCAGATTGTTCATGTGTATCAAATAATTATTGTACTTCATCTGGAATTTTCTTAGGAAGCTATGAGAAATGCTAATGGTAACTTCAACACAATACACTGTTGTGGTGACGTGACATATGTCTAAGTGATTGCATTCATAATATACTCTACAGTAATGATCTTCTGATCTGGGGTGCGTTTCCCAAAAGCAAATGTTGACTCAATAACTGCAGTACAGAAAATGCACTCCTGGGCGGCACAGTGGTGCAGTTGTTAGCACTGTTGCCTCAAACCTCTGGATCCATGGTATGAGGCTCCATGTTTGTGGAGTTTGCAGGTTCTCCCCATGTTGTTATGGGGATCCTCTGGGTGCTCTGCTTTTCCCTTACAGTGCAAAAACATGTTGTGGTTTATTGGAGCAGCAAGGAAGCCGGTGTTTTTCTTCCCAGCCACTTGGCAGTTTTTTGTTGTGTAAACCAGCAAGTCTTCCCCCTCCCTTCCTTTCTTGTTGTTCTTGAAAGGGGAGACTCTATAATGAACTCTGGCCTATCACCGTCTATTTCGTAAGCTGCTAAAATTCCCAAAAGTGGTGCCAAAACCCAGGACGGTACTTAGAGATGTGAACATTTTGCCATTGGGCCACATTCTGGACCAATTAATCATTACATTGGAGGGGCAACAGTAGGTTTGTCTCACCTGTGAGCAGCAACAGCAGAAGACATTGCATTTTCCTACAGAAAATTAGCTGCCCTTTGGGACCTACTTGACTGACTCCCCCCGCTTGCTACTCCACTGTCTCACAGTGCATGTGTTTCTGGAAAAGGTTTGTCCAGCTGATGAAGTGAAACGGTGCTGCAGAAATTCAGCCACAGTCTCCTGGAGGCTGCCTGAAATTGGCTGAGGTGCCATCAGCTCCCCTTCCTGTCTATGGCTGTCAAACTGTCTGAAAAGCAAATAATTGGCTGACTTGAAATCTCAAAACCCCCTTCATAAAACCAAACTGCTGCCCTCTTGGTCTGCATTGTCCCCCTGGTCCAGTTATAAAGGCTGTCCTGACATTTAAGGCCTCCCATCTCTCATTTAGCAGTACTCTAGTTATTCTGATGGAGGTCAGGGCTTTGTTTGGGCCAGTCATGTACTTCCACAAAAAACTCACCTACCCATGTCTTTAAGGACCTTGCTTTGCGCACTGGGACGCATTCATGCTGAAACAGAAGAGGGACTTCCCCAAATTATTCCAACAAAGTTGGAAGCATAGAATTGTCCAAAGTGTCCGGTATGCTGAAACATTAAATAGTTCCTTTCACTGGCACTAAGGAGCCTTGCCCAACTACCCCACGCCATTAAACCTCCTCCACCAAACTGGCACAATGCAGTCATGCAGGTGAAGTTCTCCTGGCATCTGCCAAACACAGAGTTGTCCATCAGACTGCCAGACAGAGAAACGTGATTCGTCATTTCACGGAACATGTTTCCACTGCTCTGGAGTCTAGTGGTAGTATGCGTTACTGTTCCATCCAACGTTTGGCATTGCGCTTGGTGATGTTACCCTTGCATGCAGCTGCTCGGCCATGGAAGCCCAATCCATGAAGCTCCCAGCGCACAGTTTTTGTGTTGGGGTTAATGCCAGTGGAAGTTTGGAATTCTGCAGTTATTGAGTCAACAGAAGGTTGGCCACACTATGCACCATAGTCCTTGGCAACCCCTCTCTGTTACTTTATGTGATCTGCAACTACTTGGCTGAGTCTCTGTTGTTCCGAAACACTTCCAGTTTGCAATAATACCATGCAATAATACAGTTAACCATGGAATATCTAGCTGAGAAGAAATTGCATCAACTGACTAGCTTATTGCTTAGGTGGCATCTTATGACAGTACCACGCTTGAATTCACTTCAGAACATAGATGTTTGTACACCTGACTCCATGGCTAGGTGTTTGATTTTATACACCTGTGGCAATGGGTCTAAATGAAACACCTGAAATCAGTGTATGAGAGGCGTGTCACAATACTTTTGTCCATTTATATAGTGTATATATTTTTCCAGAGAAATTCTTAAGTCACCAATTCTTAGTTATTTAAATGCAAACATTCTCTTAACTATGGTAAAACACTCTGTAGCAATATTATTACTATTGATACCGAAATGGACATTTTGTATGGATAATATATCTATATGCATACAATAAGTGCCAGCTGTATGTCTGTTTACAATAGATATTAAATTACTTTCACAAAATGTTTTGGCATTCACCCACTGGTCATTGTAAAAGCAGCTTTAAGGTCTAAAATGTCCAGGGTGCACATTTTCTTTTGGATGTTTTGAATACGGATCTATATCATTTTATATTGTATATTATTATAAGACTGCATGTAGTGTAAGGAGTGGTGTTGTGGCTCAGTGGGTGACACTATGGTCATCACGCTTTCAGGATCCCTACTCTGGCTGTTTATTCTGTCTCTTGCTTGGCCTTCCTGTGTTTGCTCAAGTTGATTTTAATACAAAAAGAATACAGCCTTAAACATATGGATTAACCCTGTATCTGACCCAGTTTAGTTATTTAGCATCCTCAGTCTAATATTTAGTGCTGTTTGTTCTACTAGAGCAGTGCTCCTCTAATGCATGGCCTTTCATAGCCTTGCAGGCAGTGCTAACACAATTTTATTATCCATTCAAAAACACAGTAAGGGCAGCTTGGCCCATATAATTATGTCATGTTTTTAGGTTCTGAAATGGTGCGGAAATGATTGGCCAGGCTTAGTTATAGCCAAGGGCCCATAGTCAGAAGGAGGATGGGCAGTGATCAGTGTCCCCTCACAGCTGCATAGGAGCAGCATCTTGTCCATCATGAAGGACTCCAGCTTCACATCCTATAGGCTGGGGTTGGTGAGAATCCCCATGCACATCTTAGGTCTTTCACCATGCTTAGTTTTAAAGTTATATGGTGTGGACTCTCGCTTAGTTCCAGAGCCCACCATGTACTTGGAGAAAAAGGCCAGTTCTACATAGCTGGTACCTTACAATATTCCACACATCACCGACAGAGAGATCGTGTTCCATTATCCTAAAGCCAAAATCCACTGCAAGGCCTGATCCTTCTAGATCCATTCCACTCATACTTGCTGCCGAATTGGCACTGTCCCTGACTTGCTTTTTAAGCAGGCATTGTGGATCAGTCTCAAGTACAGGGAGGAAAATATAGGCAGGGAGAATTAAGATTATTCCAAAGATTAATTATGCAGAAACCCAAGAAAAAGACCTAGAAAGTTCCAAACACAAGGTTTGATAAATATGTCAGCTTGAACTAAACAGGTTTCTCTTGGTAACAATCTGAGTTGAGGACTGACAGCACACAGGGTTGGGTATTGTTTGAATTTTATTGATTTCAGTTCCATTGAGGTGAATACAAGGACAAATGTTTAGATAACAAAAAATGTCTTTATTCTGAATATTCAGAATATCCCAGGAGCAATGGGTCGAAAATGCTAACTGAAGTGCATTCAGTGCAGTGCACAACACATGCTTGCAACCAAACCAAACCATGTGGTTACCGCTTTGGGAAACTCTTTGATCATATTTCCCTTTAATATCAAGGATAATGGTGAGTCCCTTGTTTGCCTTGGTGACCACAAGGCATCAAACACTGTACACTCCTTCAGATTGATCTCGTGCAGCTTCAAATGTTTGGTTAGGTTGGATGTACAACCCTTTGAGCAACTTATTAATTCATACACTCTATTATTGCACTCTGCCTTATCCTTTTCTTGTCTGGTGTAATGAAGCCACATTTGTGAACATTTTCCACAATCCATGTTTGAGACCAGCATGTATTCTAGCCTGCAGTATTTTTTTTTAAAACAATTCTCCAAGGATGGCACTGGGGAAGTTTTATGTTAAATACTGAAAAATTAGTAAAGAAATGAACATCATGTGAAATAAATGTGTTTGTTTGGGCTGAGCTGAGGTGATTTTACAAACCTGATGTTAATGCAGCAGAATGTTGGACTATCTCGTTAACTTGGCAACTAGTATATAACCCTCTGCGGTCTAAGGCCTTCTGAAACAGCTTTGACTTTTCTGTGTATATCAGCAGCACAAAACATAATGATTCAGTGTGATGTATATTTTTGTTTTCAGCACAAACACAGCCACTATAATGCGGTAGCAGGATCACAGTCCTTGATCTTATCACATTTTCTTTTACATGTGTGTTTTTCAGACTAATTTGCAAGCTACTTAACGGCACAACCAAACAAATTCCTCTATTAAAAAAAAATATAGGCCTATAAGGAAATAAAACCTAAAAGAAAAACATACTCAGGATATTTTTTCAGGTGTTTTCTCTTGAGGTGGTGAAAAAGGTTCGTTGTGCTGCCATCCAATGTGTGAACCTTATCTTTCATCATCCTGCAAATAACTGTACGTTTCCCCAGTCCGGTCATTAGCGTTGTATGGTTGTATGTGTGATCCGGCTTGTCCTTTCCCAATTAAAATCCTGAGCTCACCCGATTCCTGAAGTCCAGTTGTTACTTCCCCGGTCCATGCCACGCTTATACATGACAGCTACAGGTTGACTTAAAATGTCTTTTGAAATGTCAGATTTTTGTGTCAGTTAAGGGATGTTTGTACTCATGGTCACTTGTCTTGCTGTCCTACACATGAAAATGGCCTTTTAATCGACCTCTAATGGTGGTTTCTGTTGTGTTCTTGTTCAATGACAGGTGAACGTACTGGTGATGGGAACCCTGAAAAGCTTCGGAATTTTCTTTGTGGCATTCCAGGACGACTTTGGGGCATCTGCAGAAAGCATCAGCTGGATTGGCTCCATCATGTCCAGCCTGCGTCTCTCTGGAGGTCAGCCCGAGCTGTCTGTCAAAGAAATGCGACAGAAGTGATGCAATGGAGCCCACAGTTGCCCTTCGCTCTTCTCTAGGTCCCCTGGCTTCAGTGGCTTGTGCCAAGCTCGGAAGCCGAATCACCTCCATTGCAGGAGCACTGCTGGTCACCACCGGCTTTCTTGTGAGCATCCTGGCCACAAGTGTGGTCTTCTTGTATATCAGTTTGGGACTGGTTGTAGGTGAGCAATCTGGCCAGCAGTGGTCTTCCTTCAAATCAGATTTTTTTCGTGAGAAGGCATTAAATATAAGTAAAAATGCTTTTAGCATGAGTAAGAATTAATTATGTACTTGTCAAGCTCATTCTTACTCTTCTGCTCATGTGAGAATTAAAATGGATTTTATTTGATCCTTATCAGTAGCTTTACCACCAAAATAAAAACTGAACTATAGGGAATTATTTCTGCACTCAGAGGTTTACAGCTTTTATGCTGGTTTTAATTCTAAATGTACAGCAATTTGTAATTGTCTACGGATTAAATTTAAACATAAATTAAAACTTGCATCTGCGAGGATTTGGGTATGAATGGTATGGATGCATTGCCCTACCAATATTGTGGGAGGACTGTGTGTGTGTGTGTGTGTGTGTGTGTGTGTGTGTGTGTGGGCGGGGGGGGGGGGGGGGTTCAAGGTTGTTTTGACCTTACTGATGTCAAGACAAAACCTATGCCTTGAGCATTATTCATTTACATCAACAAACATTTTATAACTTTTAGTTAACCTTTGCAGTTTATTCATTCATGTTTAGCAGAATGCAATTTGTTAAGCACAGAGGTGGAAAGTCCAGAAAGTAAAAAACCAGACCAAGATTTTGTTTCAACCAACCAGTTGAGTTATAAAGAGTCACAGCCATGAAGTACTCAACTGGTTGGTTGAAACAGAATCTTGGTCTGGTTTTTTATATCCTGGACCTGAACTATCTGCCTCAGGTTAAGCGTGACAAAATACTACAAACGATTAATTGACAGCTCAGTTTTACTAAGAAAATCTGCAGTATGCTAGGGCTAGAGTCAGGGTTAGAGTAAGAGTTTCAAACTAATTAGAATATCAATCTAAAAAGTTTTAGAACGTGAACATTACTGATTTGCTGCCACCACACCGTGTTTTTCAGGTCTTGGATTTGCACTTCTTTACCAAGCCACCTCTGTTGTCACAGCCAGTTATTTTAGGAAGAGACTGGCGACGGCGTACGCCATTGGTCGCTCTGGTATGGGCTTGACCTTCGCTCTAGCTCCCTTTTCTCAGCTCCTTCTTGACCAGTATGCCTGGAGAGGTATGCAAATTCTATTCTATTTCTATGTGTGTGTGTGTGTGTGTGTGGCTTAGGTTTACACCACTTTGTGGGGGGATCACACATTTAATTTTTTTTTGATGTTGTGGGGACCATTTTTTGGGTCCCCACAAAGATCTGTGAATGCAATCAAAAAAGTAAAAATGCTAAAAGTCTCGTATTTTGTTTGGTTGCTTATGGTTAAGGATAGGGATGGGTAGGGGTTAAGGTTGTCATTTTGTGATTAGAGTTTTCCCCATAGAAATGAATGGAGAGTCCCCACAAAGATATAATTGCAAATGTTTGTGAGTGTGTGTGTGTGTGTGTGTGTGTGTGTGTGTGTGTGGAAACCTTATTGTTATTTATCCTTTTATTTTTTCTGGTTTAGGTATTCAGACAGCTTCACAGTCTGTACTCAAATGTTTCAGTCCTGAAAGGTGTATAATAAGTGGTTAACTTGGACAACTGCAACACTTGGTTTTTGTCTATAAAACTAAAGGAATTTGTAACCATAAATGGATAGAGAAGATTGTGTTCTTCTCTTCTAGGTGCTTTGTTGATTCTGGGAGGTCTCATGCTACACCTTGTAGCCTCTGGGATGCTACTGAGACCTGCGGTTTTGAGGTCACACTCCCCTCCCAGCTCATGCAGGAACCATGATGACATGAAAACAAATAGCTGTGTCACACCAGCCTCTTCATATGGCACGCAGGCCTCTGAAAAGCCACTGTCTGACCCAAATGCTCTGCTCACATCAGAGCAAGCAAAGCTGGTCACACACAATGTTGGTGCCACAGCTGTCTTCTTTTCCAGATCAGAGGTCGTCTCCCTGGAACAAAATGGAAGGCCACTAGCTATGGAAAATACATTGAAATGCAATAATAGCAGCAAGGGGTTTATGAAAAAGATGAAAGTGTTGGATTTCTCCCTCTTGAAAGATCCTTTCTTTTGCATCTATACGTGGTCAGTAGTCTTTAGCCAGTTGGCTTATTTTATTCCCTACTTTCACTTGTCAGCTCGGGCAAGAAACCTTGGGATTGACCCAATGGATGCATCCTTTATCATCTCTGTTGCTGGTAAGTTTTGGTAACTGATATGATACAGTTTCTATTAGAGGTGTGTGTATAGTACAGGAAGTACAGTACGTATAAGCCATTTGAAGTGTGAAATGTTACAGATATTTAAAAAGTGTAGAAATTGTGTTTGATTTCCCATATAATTTAGATTAGCATCAAAAAGTTGACCATGAGCTGACTGCATTGGATCCATCATACTAAAGTGATTTTGCATAGAGTAGGTGTGCTGGCTCACTGAGTGGTACTGTAACAAAACCTAATGATTATGCCATTCGTATTGGGATGTAGGTTAAGGTTCACAGCAAGTATTTTTAAAATCTTATTTTATGATAAATTTTTCTAAGGACCTGTCTGAAATTGGCTAGAAGCCTTCTTCTATACAGGGGTTATAAAATTCGTTTGGGGGTACAGAAATGGACTCCCCATGGGACAAACAACAGTAATGTACCCCTGATGGTACAAAAATGTTCCTCACAGTCCATTTCTGTACCTTAAAAAGTTAAGAAATTAGCTACAGTTAAGGGTACAACTGATAGACCTTTGAGGGCTCAGTCCCAATGACAAGCAAAGGTACAAATTGTTTCCCTTTTTCTGAGAGTGTAGGATAGTCAGATTTGCTTATATGCTGGATTTTTTTTTCTAAGATTCCTAATAGGATTCACTGAACTTTTTCTATGCAACACAAAGAAATTCTTTATCCTCCGGGAATGCTGCATGGTTTGACCTTTCGCTTGGGATTATTTGTGAAATTCTCCAATAGCATGCAGCAGTCCACCATATTATGGTCTGGTGGACTAAAATAGGGTTTGTGATATTACTTTTCTCACTGCTGTATTTTCCTCCTTTTTTCACTTTGGACATTTTGCCACACATTGGTATAGGTCCACCTTTCATCGATATCATCATCCTCATCCTCTGTAACATTGTCAGTTTTTGAAAATAGTGGAAAAGCCGTACAGTAGTTTATCCTACAGTTTCCTCTAACAAAGGGCTAAAATCATTGAGTACTGCTTTGTTCTACAAATGCAGTAATCTTGCTATTGTTTTGATTTCCTTATTGAGAGCAGAGATGGGGACTTGAATTTGTGACTCAAACTAGAGTCACACGCGAGCTGCTCTTAAATTGACTTTTGACCTGCTATTACATATTGGGGAGCGCGAACCAGGGAAGCTGAGGCAGGACTCAAGGTGTCAGGAGAATACGGGGTTTAATCGCAGGGAAGACACGATCGGGAGACAACCACGTCAATGACCGAACTGGGGAAACATACTGTAACGCGGACTTAAATACACAGGACTAATCAACATGACTGGAAACAGCTGGTGACATCGGGATTCCACACGAGGTAGAGAGTGGGGTGTGGCACACAGGAGAATCAGACAAACAGGGCATGACACTTGCAGCTTGTTATTTTTTTACTCGGACTCGACTCCAACTCGTTGATGGCGGCTTGTGAACAATAAGTGTTTTTAAGGCTCTGTTGAAATTTCTACACATGCAGTAGCATTGAGTGTACAACTCTCCCCAAACCATATAGGCGTTAAACCCACCACAACGTGCAGCTGTGCACAGAACATAGGTACCGGGCCCAGAGAAACGTGACATCAGGCAACATCGACAAACGACATGTTTATTCTGTTTGTTTGTGTGTTTTTATTAATTGTTTATAATGACGTTGTTTGCATTGGGTTCCCCTTTGGGAAATTCTCTTTATGCCGCCCCCATTATAACGCAGCCTCATTACATACGCAGCCTATGGTACCTATGGCACTCCGAAAGAGCAAGTGTTGTCATGTTTTCAGAATCTTGGTATCAAAAGGTATCGTGAGTATCGGTTCTGGCAAAATTCCGAGCTCAGATGGTGTAAAGCATGTCTCCATTGGACCGTGGAGCAAGCGGTAGAAGCACATTCTCTGGAGTGATGAAACCCACTTCAATATTTAGCAGTCTGATGGATGAATCTGGGCTTGGCATATACCAGGAGAACATGCCAGCATGAGTGAATCCCAGCTAACAATTTTCCGTTCTAGGAACGAGGTATGAAAATGTTCAAAGTGTCCAGTTGTCCTGATGTTGCCAGAACATTATCCCACTACCACAATTACTACTACGATTAAGAATAAC
>JAODJW010000068.1:885783-901098 GCA_026777045.1 Hyperopisus bebe
GGCAGTTCTGAAGGCGAAAGGGGGTCAAACACCGTATTAGTATGGTGTTCCTAATAATCCTTTAGGTGAGTGTATTTCTCCATGTTGTGTGAGTTTCTTCTGTGTGCTGCATCATCCAATAGTCCAAAACCATGCAGGTAAATGGACAGGTCTCCCTAAAAATTGTCCATGTAGGTGCACATATATTGCACATTTTTTACAATAATTCAAGGTAGGACTCCCCAGGCTGAAATGCATCATTTTTGCATGGCATTTTAAAGGACAAGAATAGTCTTAAATGTATGCTGAAGAGACTGATGTGTTTTTTTTTTGTAATTTTAGCCTACAGTGCTTTGTGTTATTCTGCCATCCAGTGGCAAACAAAACCATCAAAGTATCTTAGGTTAGTTTAAGTGAGGTTTCCCTCCTGTAATGTGTTTAATGGATTGTAATTGCTTTAAACTCATTTATAATGCTACCTTTGACTAGAGTGACCACCTACTCCATTTCAGGAGGGACACTATGAGCTACTTCAGGTTTTACAAACTACTTTTAAACTGAAAGGCACCTGTGTTTGACTAATTAGTTCAGCTCTTCTTGTGCTCTTACTGGTTTGTTTCCTTGATTGAAAGACTCAATCAGCTGTTTCACATTAACATTAGTGACACGTGTATGATTATAGGAGACTGACCAATCAGCACACAGCAAGAACTCAGTGCCAAAGTGAAATCCAGGTCCTTTTTCACTGAAATGGTAGTTTACAAACCCTCTCCTAACCCTTCCAACATGAATTAGATGGTCACCCTACCTTTGACATAGTATCCAGACTGGGTGAAATATACACTCAAATATACATATTTTATGTACAAACTTAATCTCCATTAAAATATTTAGTGGAGTTTGCCCTTCAGGTCAGAAGCACTCATTGAATAGCTATGAAATTTTGCAATTTGCATGTAGCAAATTGTGTTCTAATATGGTACATATAGTGGCTCGCACAATTATTTGCAATCTTAAAGCAATCTTCATTTTATGAAGACACATTTAAGAATAATTTAGTCAGTACCCCAGAGCACAAAGTGCATGTGTGTTTAGCACTGTAGATTGTTCTAGGTTTTTGAGTTTGATTCTCACCCTAATTCTGTGTGAATGGAGTTTGAATTTTCTCCACTTACCCTGAGTCCAAAACCGTGTGGTTACGCATAACGGCATCTCTAAGTGATCGATTTTTTTCATGTGTGTCCTGCTACGGACCGACTTATTAAGGTCCTGCTTTGGATAATCGGCACAGTAATAATACAGTAAAAGGCAGAAAGAACTAATCTATTTTTCAGTTTGAGCATTACATTTTTAGACTTTTGTGAAGTTTTACGTGAAATTCATTTTGCAATGAATTGAATTATTACATTGTTAATACAGGATGTTTGTGTGGTATGAGGGAATCTAAAGTGCTGTATGAAAACTATGCTATCACCTGAATGACTGTTCACTGATTGTCTGCTACAATCACTGGCAATCATTTTTAACATATACAAACATACATACACACCACTTGTTCGCATGAAATAGAAAAATCTACACGATTCTAATTAAAATAACCAAACTTACACTCTTCCAGAAAAATACTTTTATTTACAAAGATCAATGCACACACTAAACTTTGAAAGTAGCAAACTACAAAGACATATGCTGGGGAAAAAGGAATTAGGCTTGTACTCACCAAAATGCAGTTTCAGTTTTGATGATAAAGATACTATGCCTTACCCCAGAATATTAAAATCAATACCTGAGAGAATGTTTCACAGAAAAAAAAAACAATTTAGATCACTGGAAGAAATACACTTAGTTCCCTTGTTATACAACTTGATTTTAGTTTTCTGTAGTGAAGTTCTTTTCATTATTATGTATATGGAACATGTGGAAACAGACTGAACAAGGGCTGTAATCACGGTTAGCAGATTATTAGCCCATTATTTTTAAAGTACTTTACCCAGAATTGTAGGTGAGCCCATGATATTGCAGTACTGGGAAACGCATGACCTAGAACACAAGGGGGTAGCGTCAGACACCTTAGAACATGACCATGAACCAATGAAAGGTTGCTTTGATGCCAAAACAATATGCCATTTTTCTATTTTTACTCCATTTCAAGCATATGGTTTTGAATAAATATTTTACACGATTACTGCTCTGTGCATGCACTTAGCAATGTGTATTTTTCTTCGACTGAATGCACATCTGTGAAATTATTTATGTGCAGTTTCATTTTCTCTTTCCTAGTGGTCACAAACTTTTACGATTTGACCGTTTGTAGAAAAAGTACAGTATGGTTCTGAAAATCTTGCTATGTTCTATGTGCTGAAACAAGAGCAACTCTAACACCATTATGGTTAATAAAGAGACAATGAAAGTCTTTTCTTACCTTTCTAGTTGGGAGAATGGAAACATTTTTTCAACAAACATGGTCAGAACAGCCTGGGTCAATCAAATGAGCAATTACACTTCTGACAGCCTATCATGCAATATGGACAACTGAGTAAAATCGTGAATCATTCAATTAATTTGATTTTAATTAGTATCACCTATTATTCTAAACATGTTACCACAAAGCACTGCATTTTATATCAAAATAAAGCATTCCTTCACTTGTTATAAAGAGGTGATCAAGATTCTGTAAAGTGTACCCAAATGTACAAGCTTCAGGCCACCTTTCTAAGGTTTAATGTCTATCACTGACCTGACAGCTGTTCATACAACAAAACCAAGGTGAAAGTGGAGAGGCATGGACTGATGTAGTATTGTCTGAGTACTGGGGACGTCCCTCCAAACCAATTACTTTGAACACATTTTAGATCATCTTGGTGATCTAAGGAGCTTACTGGGGTCATGCAATGAGCTTACAGAAATGTTATATGGTCTTCAAATGGCCACAGGATTGACAGTACTGTTACCAGCTAGTGTGGTAGACGGACACAGGATGAGAGTCATACACTGGAGCTCAGCTATAGATGTTTTGGTGCAGACCTGTTCTCTTAGATATAGGAGTACCTAAAGGACAGGGTACTTTCAAATCCATTTTCATTCTTTTTCCTCTGGAAGGTAAAGAATATAAAAAACTATTGTTAAAAAAAAAAATTACATTCGGAAAAAAAAAAAAAAAAATTTGCTTCTTTGACTTGACATACATGCCTGTGTCCAATTCTCTGGCAGACTTAGCTACCTACCACCATGAGTCTATCCATGTTTTACAGGATGGAAAGTGCTGCTCCAGTATACTCTGCAAAAATGAACATTTTTAGTGTAGCAAAGTAGTAATGTATCTGTCACTACTGTCAACCCAATGCAACACACAGGGCTGACTAAAACCACAGCATGACCAAAGTCAGAGTTCCTTTGGGTTCTGGTAACTTAAATCACCAACAAAATATAGATATTTATGCTGTGCAACAAATGCTTTCCTGTATTACAACAAATTAAAAGCAATTAAATTTGTAAAATAAATCACTCCATGCAATTCTACAACGATTCCTAGACACTGCATTTTTGGTAGGGCCTAATTCTAAAAGACCCACCCCCATGATATTGGTTCCCAGGGTAGGTAACTCTCTGTTCCTGGAATGAACAGATAAAAATCGTCACAACTGTTCATGAAGCCAATACCAAAATGAAAGATAAAACCTACCAGATTAAAATAACATGTTATTTTGAAATTGATAACATGCAAAATAGTGTACATTTGCCGCAATATTTTGTCTACCAATAACAAAATGTGTGCTCCTTCCAAAGTAACAAAATGGTCATCAATACTTACCCATTCCTTTCATTGCACCAACAAAAGCACACAACTTACCGGCTTCTATCCTCAGAAGATGGAATTCCAGCTACAGGCATGCAGAGAGAATAGCAGTGAGCAGGTTCCTAAAGGACCAGCAGCTCCAGAGGGCTCAGAGCAGAACACTACCTAACCTGGAAGGTGTGGCAAGGGCATCCTCAAGAACTGGTGATAAAAACTCATCTGGTCTTCCTGGTTGAATCACAATTTGTGCAAAATAAGAACAATATGTATCCCTGTTTAGTATAGCAGTGCAACTATGGAATAAAAAATAATCCTTTTAAGTTTTTTGCAGTGGTTGATTTCCTCTTTTCAAGAGACAAACACTTCTGAACAGGATGATGGAATGATGGAAGCCCCACATGTTGGAGCTGCTACAGAATCAGCACAGGTTGAGCACACGGACTCCCAAAACTCCACTTGGAGCTCTTCCAGATCCCTTGTAATCAAACAATGGCAACAGGAGAGGGTAAACAAGCTCATAGCCCTGATACCGGGAAAATCCTCTTCCTTCCAACAGCATGGGGAAAATTGAATCAAATAATAACTGGAGAAAATAAACAAACTTGAAAAGAAATAACTGTTCCTCTGAAACAGACTTAGGTGTTCAAATCCGCATGACTTTGTTGTTTGTGGGAGAGAAACTCTCTGTTAAAACTGACCGGTGCCAGGATGGTTCCCCACAAGACACTTTGCATGTACAGATGACAGATCCCTCACTTGCTTGTGTAAGGAATGCAAGGACACATCAGGCCCAAACCTTGAACGTGGTTGGCAAACCTGAGGCAAATCATATAGATGAAGTGCCCAGGCAGAGGCACCAGCAGAAACACTGAGGGCTCCTGTCTCCACCCCATACGCTCCTGATCTGCATGAACGAGCTTCCTGCAGCCACACATAGCGAAACAGGATATTTCCTGCCAAAAGGCACACAGTGCAAGCACCAGTTACCCGGCCCCTCCCTTTCCATGGAGAGGTACAGCGGTGAGAAAAGCTGAGATCACAATTTACAGTGAGCCAATCAGGAACTCCTTTGAGAAAAAAGGTAAGGGGCAGACACGGATGAGCAACACAGAGATAAAATGATGACTTTTCCCTTTTCACTGACTTTCCTTTTCACTCTCTTCTGCATGTTGGACAACAGAAGTATTTTTTTCTTTTTCTTGAATGAAACGTGCCATTTAAAGTGCGGAAACAACTCCTTCCAAACACAACAAAAAGGGTCATAAGTTGTCTTCAACTCATTTCCAAGGCAGAAACATGTTTCCCTTAAAGAAAATTTATTTATACTGAGACAAAATGAGTGCCAATGCACTTTTTTTTCTGTGTATATGTTACTTCTCAGCTGTGAGTGCAGATGGTTTCCTTTCTCCCCAGACATCAGGTGTACACAGCACAAAGCGAAAAACTTTACGTGTCCATTTAACACGAGAACTGGCATCACAAAAGCAGTTACAGAACTTATAAGCTGCCCTCTGAGTAAAATGCACAACATCAAATGGAAGCTGATGCCCCCTCCACATATGAAAGGCTCCTGCATGATTTTTACACGAGCGTTTGTGTCTCCGGGCACGGAGGTCCATGTGCGAGGTGACACTGTATCCAGTCTAGCGTTTCCTTCTTGTAAAACAAAATGTCTGATAAGTAGATGTTTTCCCTTTTACACAAACATAGAACAATTTCTGTTTGATAGAAACTGACAAAGATTATCATATTCAGAATTAAGCGTGGGCAATGGCACCAACAACAAAATTACATTAAATGAGCATGCAAGCATCAGGACATCCTAAAACGTATCACATAACCACTTAGAGGTCTACACTTTTACAGCAGTTCAGGGAAAAAAAATAAAAACTAAATTTAAAAAAAACCAGGAACATCATCTGGAAATAACATGAAGGACACTTTAGATTTAAATTTTTAGAACGAAATCCAGAACTAGTACACTCATTCTGGGCAACAGCTGGAATAACTGCAATTCTGTCCTCAATATAAAATATCTTAATTTCAATTTTAGAAATGAACCATTACAAATAAAAATCATCTGTGCCGTAAGACAAACAGAATGATAATTCTTGGTTTTCAAAGCATTTGCATATGGTCACATCACAATGGCAAATGCAGAAAAAATACTGCATGCCTGTGCTGCACGTTTTGCTTCTGAAAATAAGACATATCAAACTATAACAGATTTGCAGACAAAAATCTTTCAACTTCAAAACAAATGTTAGATTTCTTATTATAGCTATTCATTTAAACCCCTAGGTCTGTGTTGTTTGGTGTAAAGTGGCCAACTATCATACAGCACAGCCAAATACCAGCATTTCAAATTTAAACTGAAGCAGATTATTAGAATTAGATTAGAATAATCGTCACTAAGTAGCCAGTTTTATGAACAAATTACCTGCCAACATCTAAAACTCAAATGATGTAAATCTGTAAAGTGATATTAAGGATACCATAAATAGGGGTCAAAAAGATAATAAAACAGAACACTTTCACTTTTCACACTGACACTTTCAGAAAAATAAATGCCAATTTCATCCATTTCAACTGGGCTACAAAACTAAAATTCATTTTTTTTCAAAAATCACTTTCCCATATTCCTTGCAAAAGCCCTAATTACACCATTTTCTCTCATTTAAGGTGAACATACTCTTAATACAAATATCATCAACATTTGGTAAATATGTAGGTTATGCAAATATCAAAAAGACCCGAGTTTTCCTATGATTATCATGATACTCTGACCTCATAAATTCTCAAATGCAGATATATTACTATCCAAACAAAACCTTGATTTAAAAAGCTACTGTGGTCAGTTTATAAAGGGCACATAATCTATGGCAGTATTTTGCCATCTTTACACAGAAAATAAATACAAGTATTTCTGTCTGAGTCTAACTTTTCTCTTTGTTGTACATGAAAATATATATACACACCCAAACATCAGAAGAAAAATTACATACATTTAAAAACACTGTTTTTGGGAAAAATAAAACAGGCTTGAAACATGTGAACATGGTCTTAAAAACTCCAGCGCTTACGTCTCAACACTCAATACCTTTAACTTCTATGTTACTGGTGCCAAGCCCAAAACCAATGACAGGACAAGGAAGAAAAGAAGTGAAGCTCATCAGTTTCCTTGAAATTAACGTGAATAACTAGGATTAAGATACAATCTGTTATATTCATCTATCCACATAACCACATCCTAGTTACAGGCCTTTTCATATTGATTTTGATGTCATTCTAGTGCTATTTGTCTTAATGCAGATGATGTTATCATGAAGGCAATCACTTGACTAAAGCAATCTGGTCCTCAGGCATAAGGGCAGCAGACTGCTAATTAGACTAAAAACACTGATAAAATAAAAAAGCAGCTCACACTCCCAGGGGAGACACCAAAGCTTCATAGCTTTTTTCACACCATTCGACACAATTTAAGATTGAAACATTAAAACCTGTTTTTTAACACTGAATTTAAACTGACTGACAAATAGGAACCAAACACCAGGGAGGAAACCATTTATATAATGGGGTCAATGCATTGTAGCTATTAAAAGAAATCCTTAGATGCAATTTCCTTAATAGCTACTGCTGGCTAAAAAGATCTGAAACCATTGTAGACAACTGGAATACACATGCAACAGGGATCATTTTAGTGGGGACAGGGAATCTCACCTCATAAAAAAATTAAAAGAAAATATATTCTATTAAGTGGATTAATATACAAATGAATATTCTACAGGTTTTGTGGAGCTAAAATCTGGTGTCTTTCACAAATCAGTTCATACATTATTTCCTATAAAAATCAATAATTACAACCAATGACTAACTTACAACTGTACTCTACACAACCTCATCCTATTCAGATTCTTGTATATGTGTCACCTATGTTCTCAGAAAGATTTAGCCAAAACAATTTTTTTAAAAATCCCACCCCACCTGTAAAGATATCCAATAATACAGAAGAATACATGCAAGTGTTAATGGTACAGGACATTTTTCCATATATATTTTGTGCATTTTTTTGAGGTATCATGATGCCCCTCGGACAACGACCATCACCAGGTAGTCCTCTTCTGTTTTAGTAAGAGCTTTAGCTGAAGAATCCAAGAACTGCTGTGAGAAATCACAAGGAGGAAAAGCATGAAGTACTCCCGCGTTGTCCTTGTCACGGCTGCCACCCACTGGCAGACTGATGACTCCAGCTGCCTGTTTCTGCTTGAGGTACGAGACCAGGTTACGCAGAGGCCTCTGGGTGGAGGCTGCCTGGTCCTGTGATGAGCTGTCGTCTGTGTTTCCTGGAATGGCCAAAAGTACAGAGTAACCACCAGGACCAGCCATCTTGATTCGTCGTGTCACCTCATCCAGCTTGGGCTGATCTAAACGAAGGCGTTGGGTAATTTTCAGCTGTGCCACCTGCTCCCCAGTAGTATTGTCAAGAAGGAGTCTGGTAGCTACACTGAGGTCCCCCTCCAGAAGATGCATGCTGGAGGGAAAGTTACTGTTCTTCAGCAGGAGCATGCCCTGCCAGGCCAAAGTCAACTTCTGTGCACTACTGTCTTGCTTAGCTGCCTGGTTACTCTTGGAGGAAGCTCCCAGGTCGAGGCGCTCCTTCTTAGTCATATTTTTGCCAGTCTCACCAACTTTCCTCTTCCGCTCAGCAAAGGCGGTAGGGCAACCACTAGAACTCGCCATCTCTGGCAGTGTATGATTCTTTTGTCTTTTCTCGCCAGGGACACGGTCCAGACCATCATGGCGCTCCCGAGCTGGAGTAGTTCTGTCAGAGCGTAATGGTTGGTCTGAGTCACTGAGACGGCCCTCATCCCTGCTGCTGCCACCAGGACTACGCTCCAACGAGGGACAGTGCCGCCGGCGGCCCATCCTTTCGCTGCTGTCTGGGGAGGGCTCCAGATGCCGACTATCTTCCAAGAGACGTCGCTTGCGAGACGCATCTCGGCCTTGCAGCTCTCGTTCCAGTGACCAAGACTCCCGTGGCCGTCGCTCCCGCTCTAGGTGCTCCAGGGGCTCAAATGCTGCTGCTCGAACTCGCTCACGTACTGGGGGTGAAGTCCAATCGACGCCTGGATAGAGTTCCCTCTCTCTGAAATGCAAAGGCGGTGGAGTCCGATCCCTGACTCGTAATGCCTCTGGGGCACCCCTGTGGACAAAGGACTCTGCCACGAGGTCATAGTGCGGGAGGGGCAGGGGCTGCAGAAACTGCTGCTGGTAACGATGCTCTGTGTCGGCGAAGTCCACCCGGAGTCGTCTTTCTGGGCCTCCAAGGGGGAAGCCCCGCATATGGGTGCAGGCTGCCTGTGCGGCATCCAAACTCTCATACTGAATGTAGGCCCATGTGTCCCCTTTTCTGTAATCGATCGTCCTAATGGTGCCAAAACGGTCAAATTCTCTAGCCAGGGCTGCCAGGGGAACCCAAGGTCCAAGGCCGCCAACCCAAAGGCGAGTGGTGGGTGTGGCTTTGCCATAACCAATCTTAATAGGGTTGCGGCCTACCACTTTGCCAGACATGTTTATCTTGGCGCGATGTGCCATATCCAAGTTCTCAAATTTTAGAAAGCCATAGGTACTACTCTGTCCACGGCTGGGCCTTTTGATGTCCACCTCAGTTATAACACCGAAACGGTCAAAGGCTCTCCTAAGGTCATTCTCAGTGACACTGATGTCAAGGTTACCCAGAAAGAGAGTTCTGTTAGCTCTTTGGTCATCCTCAGGGGAAATAAACTCCTCTTCACGGAAAGCAGCCCTTTCAGCAATATAGGCTGGACGTGCCCTAGCCTCGTAGAAGGCGTATTCCCGTTCCCTCTCTAAATCTCTGGGCAAAGGTGGAGGAGGTGGTGGTGGAAGACGGCCCAGTGCTAACTGCTGTAGCCTGTAGTCTCTGTACCCAAGAGTAGTAGGTGACAATGGTCTCTGTGTGTGCAAATGTCTATGCCCGGGCACTGCAACATAAGTGTCCTTCTCTATAGGAGAACGACTTCTCCTCCTATTAACGTACACAGCTTCAATTTTTAATGGGCGGTCATAAAGAACTAGCCTCCCGCGGGCATGCTTCGCGGCCTTGGCATCTTCGGGCCTCCGAAAGTTCACAAAAGCCACCCTCTCATCGTTTATCCGGCTTATTTTCACGCTCACATCGCCGAATTTCTTAAATTCGTGAAATAGCCCGTCTTCGACCTCCTCGTCGTTCAACTGGGAGCCCAGCTCGCTGATTTTTAGCGTTTTGTACTCACTCTCCGCAGCAGCAAGTGGAGGCCGCTGCTCCACCCGGGAAGTGCTCCTCGTAGTGAGGGGATCGAGGGTAAGGCTCGGATTGTGATTCTTACTGCTGGAGCTCGCAACGGGGCTGGTGTAGCTGTGGTTACTCCCGGTTCGGCTGGAAGCATGTCCGTCGAAATCACGACTTTCCCTCTTTTCGCCGAGTAAACTCCGTCGCGTGGAGCTGCCCTCGCTTTTTGCCGAACTGTTACCGTTATTACTGCACCCAGAAACAGAAATAGTCGCTATCTTCTTGCTCGCAGGGTGGCTTCCTCCTTTATCGCGTATATCATCCAGAACCCGCGAGCGCTTTTTCACCGGCGATCTTTCTTTGCCCTTCATTTTTGTGCTGTCCGCTTTGTACACACTATTAACCACTTTAACTTTTTAAACCACTAAATACCATAACACAGTTACTGTAAATACGTTCTAAATATTTTTACACAAAATACTACATTCGTTTTGTATTACTCACAGCTCCTTTTCAAAAAAAATAGCTGTCTGCCATTTTGAAACGATACCTTAATGATCCCACCCATCGATTTTTACTGGTTAGTTGAATGAATAAGAATAGCATTCATTGGTTTTGACAGTTGTCGTTCAGTGTCGGTCCTCACGACGTATCGCGTTCAGCAGTAGCGCCATTTTGGCTCTGCGTCAATTTTACCTCTGTACGACAGAGACTCAAAATGGCGAACTTGTTCTGTCAGTTTCTTTAATTAAACCGAGAACATTGTTCAAATTATATGGTCTTATAATCACGTTTTCTTATTAGACACGTCATAAGCTACTCCTGTTTGTCAATTATTTTGTCTCAAAAGCAATTATTTCTGTTGTAAAGGATGTTCTGTTAAAAACCAACAGGAGGTCGCTGCTGACCATATGTGTACGCCTATTTAATGCGGTCATTTAAAAATACAGTTAGCCTGTAGTACATATGATAAAGAACATATCAATGGAAAGTATGTAACAAAGTATTATGAAAATGTAATATGTATTTGTGTTAAAAGTATCAAATATTTTGTGACAGTTATAAAGTAATGTAACTGTATTGACAGTATGTAACTAATGAAAACTAATAAAAATCAAATTTATACTTTTGAAAATTGAACTAATGTTGGCTTTAGAGCATTTTTTATAAAACAAGTTTTAGATAGGTCATAAAGGTGTTTTGCTTTTGTTTGACTACACTTTTTAAAATGAGAATGTGAAAATAAAAATATAGCACTTTAAAATAAGTATGCAGTCTGCCTTATTCTTTCATTTTTGAAAGCTAATATTAAAACATACCAAACAACATACAAACTAAATTGGCTCCAGTTAAACAGAGAATACCAATGTCATTTTTCCTTCAAATGTCTGGACCCTTCCCAAGCTCTCTGTCTGCAGAACTAAAGTAAATATAAACGTATAACTTATCTTCTGTAAAGCAAAGTAGGAAGACATTCCGTTCAACCATTGTGAAATTGCAGCTTTTTCACCCTCCTCATAATAAGACTGCCTGAGTTTCATCAAACTTTTAGTTGCCTTGTTTACAGCTAACACATTATATTTATCTCTCAGATCATTTTGCTCCGTAAATAAATGTTGGGTTCACAAAAAAATTAATTAAGTTTCAATTACCTTTATTCTTCAAGTCGTTCCATTTCTGATGTAAAAGATTTATGTTTAACGCTTATGAAAATTATCATCTGGCCTCTTCAAAAAGTTTTAAAAGCCTCCTACTGTATAGCAGCAGATGTCTAGTCCTTATTATATTCAAAGTAATAGCCAATTTGTTGTCTGAGGCTATCTGAGGCAAATAAACTCCATGAATTCTGGGTCTCTAAGCTAAAATGAGTGGAGGCGCCACCTTGGGGAGCAATGGGGAGGAAGGCAGGTTCAGAGTAAGCAACACTGATACATGGTCCGAAATTATTATGCTATTGTACCAGCAACGTGAAATTGTAGAGACTAGGGTAGCAGGCACTAATTGTAGTCAGTTCTGGAGAGTGTCTGACAAGTAACAAGAGAAAGTTAACCGATCAGGGTGTCCTTTCCTCCACACATCAACTAAATAAAAATTTTTGATACACTGCAGTAACTCCTTTCTTGTCTGATGATGAATTGATGAATTGCATGCATTTCCTCCCAAGTCCAAGAATATGCATTTTGGTGAGTTGTTCTTAACCTGTATGTGACTGTGTATCCTATGATATAATGAATAAAGCTGTTTTTTTTGGAACCCATTTAAGTTAATCATTGGACATTTGTCTCAAAAAAGAAATTTACCATGTGTTAATGCCTAGAGCCAAAGTGCTTTATGCCACAGTAAATGCTTTAACAAGAGGACTCTGGCATCTGTTTTCTGTGAATCATGCATACTTCTCTCTGGTGACCTGGTGCTATATCAATTCACAGTAGATTATTGTTTTGACTGGTTTTGTGGTGTTCCTTGAAGAGCTGAATTTTTGGTTGTGACACCCCGGTGACAATAGGTGCAGCTGTTCGCTATTCCCTATACACTATAGATTAACCTCAGTCTAATTAGGAAGGGTTCCGGAGAGACCAGGGGAAAATGGAGAAGGTGATACCTAGAGTGGTATCCTGGAGACGATGAGTGCTGTGATTCCCCGATCCGCCCCCCGCCCTCCGCTCTCTTATCTGAGTGGATGAATACTGAATCTGAACCAGTAAAGAGAATTACACTATAACCTGTACAACACGGGCAAAGTATTTGTAGGACCGGCAGTGTGAATTGGTAATGACTCACTGGTGGATTGCAATGATTTAATGTTCCCTTCCCCTTTCTAGAGGGCGAGGTTTACTATGGATGGCTGTAGGAAGGCCTGGACTATACTGAGGTATTGGATTGTTGATTTGGCTCTATAAAGCAAAGGAACATGGATTTATGCACAACTGTTTGGGACGTATTTGGGGCTACTGGAGCAGCCCTTGGCAGGAGTAAGCCTTGTTTTTTGGATGGGGTGCTGTGTGTTATGATATTCTGTTTTATTGTTTATTTATTTCTTTTTTTCATCTACTCGCCACCCTCTCTCTCTCTCTCTCTCTCTCTCTCTCTATATATATATATATATATATATATATATACTATTTATACTCCCTGGTGTTGTTCATGATTTGGTTTTTTTGTTATGGCATTATAATAATTCTTTTAAAAATCTCCACACCGCTTACATATTTTGCTACAGACACATCCACTCATACAGACACACAAGACACATCATTCAGTTTTGCGTTTCTTCTTGCACATCTGAATGACAGAGACACTGAATATATTTGCAAAGTACTTACCACTAAATTGCCTGCTAGCTATGCTTTTAGAGTACTTTCCTCAAGGCTTTTAAACACTCATTTTGCCAAATGAAGTAATTTCCCTAAAATTGCACCACATTTTTCTCTTCTAAAAGGTTGTGGTTGTACGGTTAAAAGCACTTGATAGTAATTAGTACCACATGGAAAAACATAGATGTAGTCTAATAGTTCATTACTGAAACCGATTGTTCTTAATGAGTAAGAAATTCAGTGCATTACTGTAGGAAGGAAGCTGACAGGTACTACATACGGGCTCAAAGACCAATTTCCCAAAGAAATTGTGGAACTAAGAAAAAAACTTCTTCCCATCCTGAAGCAACTCAAGAAGAGAGGTGGACTAAAAACTATAAACCACCTGATCCAGTTGCAAGCAGACATATGCTTATTACAAGAAACACACCTAGTGGAATCCAAAACTCAAAAATTGAAAAATCCACAATTTAGCCAAATATACTCATCAACTTATAAGAAATGATCTGTATCAATTCGGATAAACTAAAGAATTACATTAACCCATAACAGGACAATCACTGACCCTGAATAAGGCATTATTAACAGCACAGCCAACAACTAAACCTCACTATTGCAAACATATATGGATCCAGTTCTGATGACTTTCATATTTCTTATTTTTAAATTTCTTTCTCGCCTTGCTACTTGCTCATCATGTTCTTGGCCTCTCATACAACTTACTCTCTCCAAGGTCGTCTGACCCCCCAGCTCCAGGAGTCTGTATGAAGACCATAGATAAAGGGCCTGCTTCCCTCAGTGGGGGCAGAGACAGATACAGACAGACACTGAACCGGCCGTGTGAAACATCTTTCTGTAACATCTTCATTCTGTCTTGATAAACTGCTTAAGCTTAAGGAACCTGCCTCATCATTCAACTCTAAAAGAAACCTGAGGTTTCACTGAAGAAATCTATCACTAGTAGCTTTATTATATCTGATATTCTAGAACCCAAAATTCATCCCAATCAGTGACCTTGCCCCTGTTTCAATAAATCTAAACATCAACCAACCCAAACAACCCATTGGTAGATGGAGGTTTAATATATCTCTGCTAGATGACCCTGACTTCAACAGATTGTTCATAAAAGAGTGGATATCCTTCATGGTAATAAACGACTCTCCTGAAATCTCACAGATAAGGATGCATTACACTAGGAAACGGTGAAGGCAGTGCTGAGAGGAAAGATCATATCATTTTCATCATACAAAAAAAGGAACAGGAACTCAAAAAAAATCTTGAACGAAAAAATTAAATGACATTTATGCTAAAATTCCCACAATGCTAGAGCAAAAAGAATGGACAGACACCAAATCACAGCTCAACAATATTATTAATAAATAAAGACAATTTCACATTCAAAGGCTCAGACATGAACATTTTAAACACAATAAGAAATGTCAGGAACTCAAGAGTATTTGTCATAGGGGTGCGGGATGATGCGGGCAGAAGAAGAAGGTGGATGATCCACTGGGAGCTTCACAGGAACACAGGGGTTTATTTACAGGAAATGAAAATACTAAAGAACAAACAGACCACCAGGGGTCAAAACTAAAAAGGGGTATGAAGCAAACTAACAAAACCAAAAAGACCTTCAAGGGTCAAACTGGTAACAGAGAAGAGGCAGGGAAGCAATCATGACAAACAGAGGAATTAACATCACAGAATCAAGGAACCACAGTCAACAAGAACAGCATCAATGACTCCACAGGGAACAGAGCAAGGGGGTGTTCCATGGTAATTTATAATAACTTCATAATAATAATGTCATAATGACTTAATAAAAATTACAATGAATCCGGTGTGATGCAAGGCTTAAACTTGGACTTCTGAATGTAAGATCACTGGCTCCTAAGGCACTATTAATAAATGAAATGATTACTGATTTTAGTCTTGGT
>JAODJW010000068.1:950143-967829 GCA_026777045.1 Hyperopisus bebe
TGGAATGGTCTCCCCCTCTCGTTGGTAGGTAGGATTAATGTGGTTAAAATGAACATTTTACCTAGGATTCTTTTTCTTTTTCAATCCATTCCCATTGTTTTGCCCAATTACTTTTTCGCTTCTGTTGATCGATTACTAACTCCTTTTTTGTGGGGGGGGGCAAGGCTCCCAGAATTCATAAAAGTCTTTTGCAGAAGTGTAAACTTAGTGGTGGCTTGGCTTTACCTAATTTTCAATTCTACTACTGGGCTGCTCATATTCAAAAAATATGCCAATGGGTCACGTCTTTTAGTGCCTCTTGGTGCCAATTTCAGCTGTCCTCTTGTAAATCCTCTTCACTTCCGGCTTTACTTTACTCAGCACTACCAATTAGACCTGCCAGGTATACAAATAATCCGGTTGTCTTGAATTCTCTCAAGATATGGTCTCAGTTCAGACGGTGTTTTAAATTTTGCTGCAGTTCAGCAAGTATCCCGATCAAGAACAATCTTTCCCCCTTCACTTTTGGACTCGACATTTAGTTTGTGGCATGATAAAGGTATTACTTCTGTAAGAGATTTATTTGTAGATGGGACGTTCGAGTCCTTCTCTAATCTGTCCGCTGCCTATGATTTACCCAGGTCCCACATGTTCTGCTACTTTCAAATCCGTAATTTTGTCTTCAAAACTTTCAGGAGTTTTCCTCTACTTGCTCCAAAACAGGCCTGGGAAGACTTGCTCTTGATGAATCTTTATGTTAAAGGAGTGATCTCAAAATTTTACAATTCTCTTTTATCTTTGAATACTCATCCACTCACTAAAATAAAGTTAGCCTGGGAAGGTGAATTAGGTCTGAGTCTGTCTGAAAATAACTGGGAAGCTGCTGTTGATAACATAAGAAGCACTACTTCCTGTGCTCGACTCGGATTGATACAATTTAAAATTTTACATAGGATTCACCTTTCTAAAACACGTTTCTCCACCATTTATCCTGAGGTATCTGCTGTGTGCGATAAATGCCATGGATCTCCATGTCATTTGACTCATATGTTTTTCCTATGTCCAAAACTGAGTACTTTCTGGTTGTCTTTTTTTGAGATCATGTCTAAAGTATCTGGCTTGACTATACACCCTTGTCCATTGATAGCAGTTTTTGGGGTTAATAATGACTCAATTCCACTCACTTCCGTGTAGCACAACGTTATTGCCTTTGTCTCCTTAATAGCTAGATGTACAATTTTATTTAGCTGGAAATCTACTAGGGCACCGGGTATTTCACAATGGCTTAGTCTAACCATGTCCTTTTTGAAATTAGAAAAGATCAAGTATACGCTGAGAGGCTCTACGGCTAGGTTCTATCAGAAATGGCAACCTTTTATTTCTTATTTTACCAAACTGCCGGTGTTGCCTGACTAACCAGTTTTTAACCAGCTCCCACTTAGGTATTCTATATATACACCCTTTATGTATTTATATATATATATATATATATATATTATAGGCCTTCCCGGCTGCGCCTTGACCACACGGAGCCAATGTGGGGTGGGTTGAAGGGGGGTTGTGTTTTTTTTTTTTTTTTTGGTGTTTCTTTTCATTTATGTGTGTCTATGGTTTTATGTTTGCAATACTGATTGAAAAATGTGGATTGTGCTGTGGAATGTTATTTTGAATGTTATTTTTCCAATAAACAGAGTTGAAATAAAAAACAAAGTAGCGGTAGTATGGGAATGGCCACTGCCAGTGACAGTAAAGGACCTTCGGAGGTTTCTAGGCTTTGCAAACTTTTATTGATGTTTTATACACACTGTAAACCCAAACAGTACTACTAACTTATAAAAAATGAGAACACCATAATTAAAATCGGTTACATAGTTTATTGAACTTAAAACTATAGCATTTTTTGAACAAATGACTTAATTTTAATTTTGCGTTGCTCATCATTTTTGTGTATACATTGCTACTGAAGTGATATTTTTAAGAATACGGAGTGACATTCAATGATGTCATTTACGTCAGGACATACGCCATCGTTCTGATTGATGCTACCACAAAACATAACCAAGATGGCGGACACTCGTGCAAGTCTTGACACATGCGGGGAGATTGGAAGTGTTTTTTAGTCTGCCTTTTATTTTATCATAATAACTACAAGTATATCTTTTAAACGTTTCATGTTTGGCTTTGCTGTATTTTTACCGGTAATGTTAATGTCGAAAGCTCGACAAGCGTCTATGCAGTGCTCTGCTTCACGCACATTTTTAATCATTAACCCCACTGCCATATTTAATTTAATTTAGTCAGCAGAACCCAGTCAGCAACATAGTTTTGGCCCAGATCTGGTCCATATCTGGCCTGAGTGAAATCCATGCGGGCAAAAGGTGAGCCGGATCTAGGCCAATGCTGCTTGCTGTCTGGGAAGTCATATTTTTTTATTCTGTTTTTGTTAAGCAATCTGTTCTGGAAAATGCGAATTTATGCTTGCCTTCAGCTGTTAATGTACTTGCGGCTAGCTGTAACTTTTATCCATTACGTTAAGGCTAATGACACAAAGTTAGCAATATATTGGAAAAATAGTTAATAATAAGAGATGTGAAAACTAGGGATGGTAGAGACACTGGCAAGCTCGTATTAACATTTACATATTTTTGGCCTTGTAGGCTAAAGTGGATGCAGAGTCTGTGAACTTGGTAAGTATCCTTTTTTCGTTTACTTTAGATATTTTTAGCATCTTCACACGTAACCCTGCATTGAAGATTTATCTAATTTTGTACAGATCAAGTTAGCAACTGAGTGAAGTAGAATAACATGTGTTCAGAGTTTACAAAGCAATGTACAAATTGTACAAAACAATGACTGAAACGTGCATTGGCTTTGGCCTCATTGGTTGACTTTGTAGCATTTGCCAGATCTAATTTATTATAATCATGAAAACTGAAATGCTGTTATTTTTTGTTTTCCTGTATAGATGTAGAGTCCCTGTTATTGTGAAGATCTGATTCAATTCCAGTGGTAAGTTACATAACACAATGTAACGTTAAGGCTAAATTTCTTGGTTTTAAAATGAAAGTATTCACTCCAACTGTAGGGTTCAAAAAAATCAATGGAGTAGAAGTGCAAGTTGTGTGCTGTCTCCTCAGACACCCGGGCACAGTTATTTCGGCACTACCATTTAAAGCACAGTCATTACTCACGAGTTAGCCCTTTGTCATGCCTCTATGACTAACTCTTGCATCTGCACATTTCAGTCATTTAATGCACTGAAAATTCATTTGTCACGGATTCACAAAGACACACAGAGAACTCTTGATAGTGAAGGATCAAAAACCGGATCTTCATTTTTTACCTGTCCCTTGTGTGGCCTCAAAGAGCCCTTCTCAGAATCGAACATGTTCTGCCATTTAAGGAGCCACTTAAAGAACCATGAAAATGTGACATGCCCGTTTAAGAACTGTACCTACCACACCAATCTGTATTCATCATTTAATGCTCACAAAAGTAGGAAGCATTCTGGAAGTTTAGACTTTTGTGATCATATTGTATCAATAGAAAGTGACAGTTCCCCAGTCACAAGCACTGCAAACCTTAATGCAGATGATCCAGTTCCTTGTTGGATTGCGGACACTTCAACTTCTGTTCCTGAGGCTGATAAATGTCAACATCAGAGAGTTAAGAGCCCAGTTACACCATAATTTGTCTTCCCTGTTTCTGAAGATGCAAACTGTTCTTCATGTTTCTGACATGGCATGTCAGGAAATAGTTGATCATCTGTCAGATATTTCCCTTATCGCAACCTCTTATCAAAGATACTATAAAAGAGATACTACAGCAGGAGATACATGAACAGTATCATGTATCTCCTACTGAAGCTGTCTTGAATGATTTGTTAAATGCTGTTAATGACACATGCATTTTTTGTCAGTGCCACAGCTAAAAGTGTGGACTTGTCTTCAAATAAACGAAGAAAAACATATTTCGAAAAAACATTTCCTGTGGTAAAGCCAGTGCAGTACGTGTTGGAGCCTGGGTGCACAGTCGTTTATGTCCCAATACTTCAGATGATCCAGGAAATATTCAAACATACTGACATCCTTGACTGAATAAAGGAAACAAAGGCATCACAAGAAGGTCATTATATGAGCCATAAAGATGGCAAGTATTTCCAGGAGAGTACTTTGTTGTCATCTTCAGAACTGTCACTGCCATTGATTTTATACATAGATGATCTAGAAATTGCTAATCCACTTGGGACTTCACGTAAGATCCACAAACTCTGTTTAGTCTATTGGATGTTTGCTGATCTGCCACCTAAATATCGATCTGCACTGCATGTGATTCAGCTTGCTGCCCTATGTAAGGTACCAGACCTTCACAGCTGTGGCTATCAAAGAGCACTTTCTCCTTTGTTGCAAGACCTTGGCTGCCTTGAACATGATGGGGTTTTTATCGAGTCCCTTAGTCAGTCAGTTCGAGGTACTGTTTCAATGGTTGTGGCTGACAATCTAGCAGCCCATTCCTTAGCAGGCTTTGTGCAGTCTTTCAGAGCTGGATATGTTTGTGGGTTCTGCAAAGCTACACGAGAAGAGATTCAATCTTCTGCTGTTGGAGATGGCGAATTTACCCCAAGGACAAAAGCCAGCCATGATCATGACCTGCAGGATGTTTTACAAGGGGATGGTCACAGTCAGTTTGGTGTCCAAAGAGACTGTGTCGTGAGAGAGAGTTTGCAGTGTTTTCACACAATCACTGGTTTCCCGCCTGATGTCCTTCATGATCTTTTTGAAGGCATTGTTCCAGTGGAGTTGGCCCTGTGTATTCAGGAGATGATTAAGCTCAAATATTTTACCCTGGAGTATTTGAACAAGAAAATTGTGACATTCCCATACCAACATGTAGACAAGACTGACAAGCCACATCCCATTCCCAAGAACTTTGCAGGAAAGAAGACCATTGGTGGCAATGGTCACAAAAATCTCACATTATTGAGACTACTCCCATTGATGATTGGCAATATGGTTCCTGAGGAAGATGGTTTTTGGAATGTTTTGATGGATTTGAAGGAAGTTGTGGAAGTGGTGCTATCTCCAAAATTTGATGAAGATTCCATTTAGTATTTGCAAACTAAGATACAGGATCACAGACAAATCCTTCAAGAGGTTTTTCCAGAGTTCCGACTGCTACCCAAGCATCATTATCTGGAGCATTATCCAGATCTCATACATTGTTTGACTTGTCCATTTGTGGACGATGACGTTTGAAGGTAAGCACCGCATTTTCAAGCGTGTAATTCATGATACACACTTCATGTGCTGAAAACACTAGCAACTCGGCATCAGCACATGGTGGCATATTCCTCAATACACCATCATTCTTCAAACCACATCAGTAGATTACAGATGTCTCTTTTGTTTTGGTGTCATCGCTTCCTGAAGTTGCAAAAGTTCACATTGAACAAAAAACAAACAGCAACATGATATACAGCACATCAAGGATCATTATTGATGGAACTAATTTTGATGTTGGAATGTTTGTGTCTGTGGGACAGGAAGGGGGACTTCCCCAGTTTAGCAAAATTGAATCGATTCTCCTTGTTAACAATGATGTGACATTTCTTTGCCAAGAACACAAGTCATGGTACATTGAACACCTGAGGTCATATGAGCTTTCCCCAGGGAATATGACTGTCCACAGCCTATCCGAGCTGAATGACATTTTACCCCTCTATGCATACAGGGTTGAAGGAAAAGTGCTGGTGACAGCCAAACGCTTCGTACTTCTTCACTAATAGTATACAGATGATTGTTAATTTTAAACCTATTGCAGATTGTGACAGTAGTTCAGATTTTAATATTATTTTTTAAAAGCTGTTAGATTTTGATTTATTTTGTGGTCAGCAAAGCCTAAAAAAGCAAAATTCTGCAACGCTTTATCCTTACATTCTAAGGTCTTTATACTAATCAGTCATAATATAATAGTGTGAGAATAACTTTAATTTCTGTGTTTAAAAAATGTTAATAAATATGCCATGCCTGTTTTCATCAATTGTTTTGTTTGTCTTCCAGACGATGGCAGCACCCCAGAAATTCATGCTGCGTGTTTACAGTGCAGTGAAAGTAACTTTGACTGGACGACCAGAATCAGTGGATGATCTAATCGCCATACTGCGAGAGAAAGTCAAGCCAAGACTGGATTTTGAGTTTACCCAGCAGTATGAGGATGCAGATTTTAATGGACAACTGGGCTGTCTGATTGATATTCAAGAGTTACCAGAGAAGGGAACATTCAAAGTTGTTAGATCAGAATCCTTCCTCATGTGCCTGTAAGCGAGCGTCGGAAGTCCTGGCCTGACATTTTTCCTGTGCCTACTTTTTCCTATGAAGTCGAGCATGTGCTTGAAGAGGGAAATATTGCCTATGACAGATCTGGAAAGACACTGAGATTATCCAGGGCCCAAAAGCACAACATCCTAGAGAGCATGGCATCAGTAATCCATGGTTTCAAATCTCACCCAAGTGACAGGGATGTGGGTATGGCAGCAGAGGCTCTTGTTAAAGCTCATCCATGCCTTAAAGAGCCTGGAAGTGAAAATGGATGGTATGGATAGAAGATAAGCCTTAAATTCAAAATGGGCAATTACCGTACCAAGTTAACCAGATCTGGATGTCTGGAGGTGTCGGTCAACACAGGCAAAAGAAGTAAGAACAATCCTGACAAAGACCCTCCCCACTCCAATATAAAACGAGCAAGACGAGCAGAAGTGAACTTCCTTCCAAACTTTCCGAAGGGACAAAACCTGGCCAGTTTGGAAGAAATGAGACTAGACATTCTATGCGAAGTTGAGAAGAGTGAGAAAAACCTGTGGTTGATAGATAATCTTATGCAGATGACATTTTCCCTTCGTCGCCAGGAGATCGTACAGGAAAACCCATTGTTGAAGGACTGCCTGGTGAAATGGCCAGCACTTCAGATTGAGTCGCAGGCAAAACATCTACATTCATCTTTTCTGCCTCAACTTTAAATTATTTGTCCAGCTCCAGCAAACATTAACAAACTAGTTTGTCAATGAGACTTTTGAACTATTGGGGTTTGTTGCTGTTTATTAGCATTTGTTGAAATTTGTTGAATATGTGTGAATTGGCCACTACTTAATCTTTCAAAGATAGCAAAAACTTTTTTGGAGAATAATGCTTAACTTCTATCAAGATGATTGCATTGTATGTTTCTCTAAGGCTGTTTTGATGTCAACATTTGAGGTATACATTTTGTGTATTTTTGACTTTGTAGGTTTGTGCAGAGTTTCATTGCATCACGAACACCAATCTTTGAAACCAGTTCTGTGCTGAACTGGACAGGCATACGCCACAACTATTTGCCTTGTACAGGCAAAAAGCATCACGTACTGGCAAGGTCTCGGAGGTGCTACGTGACATCCTCAGGATTTATGATCGTGAGGTGAGTTAAAGACAAAGACTGTACAACTCTAGTATCGAACCCAGAATAACTTTGCTTGCTTGTTCATTGTTGTTTTTGCTTACCTTTCAAGGATATGCATGATATCAACATAAAGCGCACTGTAGTTCTTCGTGCCCTAGCAGTATACTTATGTGAAGATGACCCACAGTTTCTTAAGACATGGAATGTAAGTATTCAGTGCACTCACCAAACAGGATCAGTTTTTGTGCTTACCAGGGTTTCTTTAGTCTTTGCTTCATTAACAAATTACCATAACAACATATATTCAACTTTTTTTCACTCTACTTTTGCAAATTCTCTATGTATGTTCTTGTCTAGTTTTTAAATTTGGGCCAATTCAATGTAAACTGAAAAGGCCTGCCTGGTTAAGTATGATACTATATTAAAGTGATACTGTAGTTAACCAAAAAATTCTGATGATATAGCTGATGATGTAATTCATTACTAGACATGTTTACAGTTGGACCCTTTTTGTGCATTCCAGGTGGAGGAGTTGGATGAGCCAGACATCACCGGTACCCCTCTCGCCCTTGTGATGGAAGTCACTGAGAACACTGGTCCTGTCTGTTTCAATCCAGCAAGGACCGCTGTTGTGGTGGAAGATGAGTTTGTGCTGAGCGACATCCTCACGTTTCCTGTGGCCTTTGTGTTACTCTTTGGGTTAATGTATGCATTGCAGTTGGATTACCCAAGAAACCTCTGAAACCCTGCTTACACAATCTCAAAAATGAACTATTACTTACATTGTAAGCAAATTTCATCTTGTCTACAAGTGCTGTTTTAAGTGCTTGGATGTTTTCATTGGGTAGGTTGTGTCCTGGCCACCAAATCTATCTTGATTGCACTCTGGGTTTGTTTTCCTGCTAAGTAGTTTTGTAAGCGTATGTTGTACAAAATGTAGTTTAAAGCATTTTTATATTTGGTATGTTGTCTTCTGCACCAAATCTACCTCAGTTGCGCTTCTACAACAAAAACTTTTTGCAATCAGATTGTATTTTTTTTATTTTAAGGTGTTTTACAAGTGTATAGTGTTAAACATGTAGTTTAAACATTTGGTAGGTTGTTACTTTAATATTGTCACTTCCTTTGTTTGTTTATCTCAATTTGTTTTATAAGCTAAACATGTAGTTTACAGCATTTTTACATTTGGTAGGTTGTCTTCTGCACCAGATCTACCCCAGTTGCACTCTTACAACAGAAACTTGATTTTTGTAATCAGATTTTGTTTATTTTAAGGTTGTTTACAATTGTATATTGTTTAACATGTAGTTTAAACATTTGGTAAGTTGTTAGATCTACCTCAGTTGCACTTTACACAATGGAACATGTAGTTTAAAGCATTTAAATGTTTACATTTACATTTTGTACAATCTATCTCTCATTCATTTATTGTTTTTATTTCCTATAAATTATAATTTTTAACATTTCTTTTTGGAGGAGCTTTATTTATTTTATTGATTTTATTTATTTTGATTTGCCATGTTGCAAACTAATGGCCATGGGTGTAAAAAAAATTGTAATCAATGTTTTAACAGTTTCTAATTTAATTTTTGCTGTTTAATTTTTACATGTTTACAGAGATTTATATAGACAGTCATACAAAACAGACAAAGAATTTAATAGTAATAAAAACCCTTTAATTATATCTCAACAGTTCTGTGTGTGCTTCTTTTTAGTATTTTGAACTCAAATATGTATCAGGCTATGAGTTATTCAAAAGGAGTTTATTTCTTGAATAAAATATTTTATTTATATATGTGGTAACAATAAGTATTGCAAACAAAAACTTTACATATGCTACACTAAAGTTTTAAGTGCACTGTAAGTTTAGTGTAATTGTAATTTTTTAATGTGTTTACTTAAAAAATCTTAGGTAATCAGTTTCCACAAAAGTTTTGAGTACTCTGAACTTATCGGGTTTTACAGTGCAGGAATTTAGTACTTTGGCTACCCCTCTAACTGATCTCTTGAAGCATGAGGACTTGAAGAAGCACTTTTGCTCTGCTCCCATCCTGAAACAACCAGATCCAGAGCTCCCTTTCCATGTTGAAGTAGATGCCTCCAAGGTGGGCATAGTTCTCATCCAAAAGGACCCCCTGACTGGTAAGACCCACCCATGTGGTTTCTTGTCTAAGAAACTCACCAACACTGAGCATAACTACGACGTGGGAAATAGGGAACTACTGGCTATCAAGGTAGCCCTAGAGGAATGGAGGCACTGGCTGGAAGGAGCCCTACATCCCTTTCAGGTACTAACGGACCACAGAGAAGCCAAACATCTTAACGTGCGTCACGCACACTGGGCTCTCTTCCTTACTCGCTTTGACTTCCAAGTAACCTACCTTGCAGGCTCCAAGAACACCAAAGCTGACTGTGAGGCCGCGCATATGAATCCATCCTCGCTATCTTAAGGGGACAGTGGCATTTTACCACAATAATGAATTATTGTTTTGGTATCTTTCTCCCAAGATTTTGTTTGCAGGATTGGCAAGGGTGGAAGCATATGGGCGCGCACATGTGGAAACTACGCAGAGTCTTTATTTATATTTCTTGCTCATTTGTCCCTTGTGGCAGGATGGTACCCCTATAGCCAGAGGGGAATGGTAGTTCCCAATTAGAGGGGTGGGGACAAGGGTTTATAGGATGGTGGATAGGTTAGTTTTTTTTTTTTGGTGGGCCCAGCTACTTGTGTGCTCTCGGAGTTGGAGGTCCTCAGGTGTGTGGGGACTAGAGGCCACAGTTAAGTCTGTTGCACATGTTTTTTTTTTTTTGATAGTTATTTGTATTAGTTCTCCTTTGAGGTTTTCTGTGTTGTTTTTCTTTATTTTTCCTCTTGTTTTTGGAGTGCTTAATGGGAGAAGCTATAACATGAGCTGATGACAAAAATCACCAATCCAAAATTTTTTTTGGATGTTTTGTTGTTTTTTGCCCGACCCTGAGACCTCTCGACACTTTACCCCTCGACGTTTGGTGGCAGCGATGGGATCCAGTGTTCTGCCAGGCTCGGTGCTTTGCATTGTGATGTCACAGCCGAGTCGAACGCAACCACCAGTGACACAAAGCAAGACTGGCGTAGGTACTATTGTGGTACCTTCTTCAGTAGTAGAGGAAGGTGATGTGGCATCTAGGCCATACTCAGCACCCCCAGATGACCGTCTACTGAGGCTTGAGACTGCACTAACCTCATTTATTCAGGCTGAGCAATCTAGGGATGAGAGATTGGAGCAAGAGTCACAGCGCCAGGACCAAAGGCAGAGGTCATTGCAGCAACTACAGTTGTTGGTGAGCATGGAGCACGTGGGTCCCCAGCCAGCAGCTGGAGTGGTAGACCCCTCACTGGACTCCGCGTCGCTGTCTGAGCTTCGTCAGGGTTCTGCTCAGGTGGCATCTCGCTCAGCCAGCTCTACATCTGAGGCCCAAAGTCAGGTGGGCTTCCCTCCACCAGTGCACCTTGGGTGGGGTCCCCCTAAGATGGCCCCGTATACTGAGGATGAGGACATTGAGCATTACTTGACCACATTTGAACAGACTGCATTACCAAACCAATGGATAAGGGACAGCTGGGCTTTGTATCTGGTTCCTTTGTCAGGGAAGGCCCGTGCTGCCTATGTGGCAATGGATGTTCAGGATACCAGAGATTATGATAAAGTGAAACAGGTCATCATAACTAAATTTGAAATAGATCTAGAGATTTATCGACACAGATTTCGTTCCTTGATGGTTATAGAGGGAGAAACAGCTAGAGTGTTGCAAGCTCGGCTTACAGTTTGTATCAGAAGTGGATGTGTCCAGGGGAAAAGACTAAGGGGCAGATTGGGGATGCCATCGTACTTGAGCAGTTTTTCCGCATGCTCAACCCGGAGTTGAAGGTGTGGGTTAAAGAATGTAACCCACAGGCAGCGGACTTGGCAGAGGCTGTCCTTGCAGCTCGGCGGCACCAGTGGACCTATCAGCTCGGGACCCAAAGTACATCAGGCCAATGGACCCCTGGTGCTTCATGGGAACTGGAGGGGAAGATCCCTGGTAAGTCTGCGGGTGGTGGTCATGAATTTAGGAGGTCTAGTAGCCCTGGTAGAGCATCAAGCTCAAATGCTAAGCCTAGGCCTAAATTAATATGCTATAACTGTGGACAGCCTGGCCATATAAAGCCTGAGTGTCCCTTAGCCCTTAGTAGTGCAGTTGGGTTGTGTTACACCCCCGGTTTTAGTCTGCCTAATGCAATGTCCACTTCAACTGATGCTGTAGTTCTGGTACGAATTAAGGGGAATACATGGCAGGCTCTGATAGATTCGGGCAGCAGCCAGACGTTTGTTCAGCGATCATGTTTGGGCTCTGATAGGTTGACTGGTGTGGGTAGAGTAAGGGTACGTTGTATTCATGGTGAGGAGAGTGAACACCAAACTACAAATATTCAGATGGAAATAGATGGGCAGATTTATCTGTTGAACGTGTGTATCATGGATACCTGTCCTTTCCCTTTTGTCTTAGGCCAGGATATTCTGGTGTTGGCCGAGCTGTTGCAGCCTCATCAGCCCCCAGTTGGCAGTTATGTGTTAACTCGGACTCAAGCAAAGATTAGGTCTACTGATAGGCAAAACCTGCCACAAATCCCTTTCTCTGAATGCTCTCCTGGGGGTAAGGAGAGAAAGCCTAAGTCTGCAAGGAGGAGGGAGAAAATTTTGGGCACTCCTGTGCAGGAACAGTTGCCCCTTCCCGCATTGGAGGAGGATATAATGAATGTTGCAGACTTTGGCATGGCGCAGCAGGAGGATGCCACTTTGAGTTCATGTTTTCAGAAGGTAGGAAGGGAAGAGGAGAACCCTAGGGTGTTAGCACCAGGGAAGGAGGGTTTTGTGTTGAGAGAGGGAAAGCTGGTGCGCGTGACTGCTGAGGGAGAACAGCTGGTGGTGCCTAAGGCCCTACGGGCTAAGGTATTGCAGTTAGCCCATAGTATCTCTTTGTCAGGTCACTTGGGTCATCAGAAAACCTTAGACAGAAAAAGAGAAAACCTTAGGATTTGTAGTCATTTTTATTGGCTTGGGGTACATCAGGAGGTAATGGATTATTGTAAATCCTGCCCTACATGCCTGTTAACCTTGTCGCACGCATAGAGGTATGAAAGCGCCATTGGTGAAGCTGCCCATTATAGATGTTCCTTTTACCAGGATTGCTATGGATGTAGTTGGCCCTTTAGAGAAGAGTAGGGGCGGCTACCGCTATATTCTGGTTGTGTGTGACTATGCGACCCGTTATCCTGAGACTTTACCTTTGAGAAATGTTAAGGCTAGGCAGGTGGCTAATTGTTTGATTCAGCTATTTTCTCGGGTGGGTATTCCTAGAGAGATTATTACTGATCAGGGTACTAACTTCAATTCTAGGTTTTTGAAGCAGGTGTATGCATTGTTGGGAATTAGGGGCATTAGAACTATGCCCTACGACCCGCAGACTGATGGGATGGTTGAACATTTCAACCAAACATTGAAGGCTCTTAAGGAAGTTTGTGTGCAGCACAGGAGTTGATTAGGACAAGTGGCTGCCTTATATTCTCTTTGCATATAGAGAGGTTCCTCAAGCATCCACCGCCTACTTGCCTTTTGAGCTGCTTTATGGATGACAGGTGAGGGGCCCCCTTGATGCCCTCCAGGAGGCCTGGGTGGGGAGTGACTCTCCACATCAGTGTAGCATTGTGAGCTATGTGCTCAAGATGTGGGACAAGCTGGAGGAGTTGAGTAGCCTGGCCCATAATAATGTAGCTCGGTCTCAAGTACATCAAAAGACATGGTATGATCGGACGGCTCGTAGCCGCACCTTTAACCCGGGGCAGAAAGTTCTTTTGTTGCTGCCTTCTTCTGATAGCAGTCTCCTGGCAAGGTGGCAGTTTGAGGTGTTGCGCAAGATGGGCCCCGTTACGTATGAAGTGGCCATGCCAGATCGGTGCAATCCCAAACAAGTGTTTCACGTCAGCCTGCTCAAAGAGTGGATATCGAGGCCAGGAAATACCAGTGATCTGAGATGGGCTTGTGTGGTGCCAGAGGACGAGGAGCTCAAGGAACAGTATTTTCCTACGGTAGGGGAGGAAGACTCGAATCCTTCAGTGGAGCATCTAGCCAGTCATCAGCAAGAGGAACTATTGCAGATTATTCCGGAAGGTCTCTTTCGAGAGCAGCCAGGGCGGATGGCCTTGATTCATCATGACATTTGGCTGACATCTCCTGGCCCGATTCGACATACTTCCTTTAGAGTTCCGGCAAGGCTGATCCCTGCACTAAAGCAAAAGATCCAGGCAGTGTTGGAGATGGGGGTGATTGTGCCATCACGTAGTGAGTGTTGTAGTCCAGTTATGCTTGTTCCAAAGAAGGATGGGGGGCTTCATTTTTGTGTGGATTTTTCAAAGCTTAACTCTGTCTCTGCTTTTGACCCTTATCCTATGCCCAGGGTGGACGACTTGGTGGAGCGACTTGCTAAGGCTCAATACTTCAGCACACTGGACCTGTGTAAGGGTATTGGTAGGTGCCCCTGACGCCTGCAGCTCAGGAATTGACAGCATTTCGTGCTCCGATGGGGCTGTTCCAGTATACCACCATGCCTTTTGGATTACACGGGGCCGCAGCAACCTTCCAACGCCTGATGGATCAGGTGCTGAGAGGGGCAGAAGGTTATGCTGCTGCCTATATAGATGATGTGGTAGTCGATAGCTCTTCATGAACTGAACATATAAGGCATTTGGCTGACGTATTGCAAAGGATAAGCAAGGCCGGTCTGGTGGTCAATGTTAGTAAATGCCAGTTGGCTAAGCCTGAGGTGTGCTATCTGGGGTATGTCTTGGGTGGGGGGACTATTAAGCCTCAAGTGAGTAAGGTGGAGGCGGTCCAGAACTACCCACCACCAAGAAGGAATTGAGGTCCTTCTTGGGTTTGGTTGGGTGGTATCAGCGGTTCATACCTAATTTATCTAGCTGGGCTGCCGCACTGACCAGCTTGACTCGCAAGTCTGGACCTAACAAAGTGGTTTGGACGGAGGAGTGTGATCAAGCTTTTTAGGACCTTAAGGGCAGTTTGTGTCGTACTCCAGTGTTGCAGAGCCCTAATTTTGACCTCCCCTTTTCAGTCCAGACTGATGCCTCTGGGTTGGGGCTTGGGCCTGTGTTGTTGCAAGGAGGGGCAGAGGACCGGAAACCGGTTCTGTACATCAGCCGCAAGCTCTTCCCCAGGGAGACGAGGTATTCTACAGTGGAGAAGGAGTGCCTGGCTATCAAGTGGGCGTTGGACACCCTTATATATTTAATGGGTAAAGAGTTTGTCCTTGAGATGGATCATCGGCCT
This sequence comes from Hyperopisus bebe, assembly GCA_026777045.1. Lineage (NCBI taxonomy): Eukaryota > Metazoa > Chordata > Actinopteri > Osteoglossiformes > Mormyridae > Hyperopisus > Hyperopisus bebe. The sequence continues at coordinate 964,915 of JAODJW010000068.1, forward strand.
TTACGGTGGTTGCATCGTATGAGGGACAGTAATGCCAGGATTATGCGGTGGTATTTGTCATTGCAGCTATATAGGTTTACGGTACAGTACAAAGCGGGTAAGAACAACGTGACTGCTGACTTCTTGTCCCGCCTCTATGAGGAGGGACAAACTTGAGTGGGGGGGGGTGTGTGAGGCCACGCATATGGAACTGTCCTCACTATCTTATCAACAACAAACAAATTTTTGTATAGCGCATTATCATAACATTACATCGTCTCACTGCTTTACAGCATCCCCACCCAAAGCCCCCAGTGAGTAAGCCATAGGCGACAATGGCAAGGAAAAACTCCCTAGAAGGAAGAAACCTTGGGAGGGACCAGACTCAAGGGGGAGCCCATCCTCCAGGGGCCGGCAGGGAGAGTCTTAAGGAGACAGTGACATTTTACCGCAATAATGAATTATTGTTTTGGTATCTTTCTCCCAAGATTTTGTTTGCAGGATCGGATGCGCACATGTGGAAACTACGCAGAGTCTTTATATTTATTGCCCTTTTGTACCTTGTAGCAGGTTGGTACCCCTATAGCCAGAGGGGAATGGTAGTTCCCAATTAGAGGGGTGGGGACAAGGGTTTATAAGATGGTGGAAGGGTTAGTTTTTTTTTTTTTGGTGGCCCCAGCTACTTGTGCGCTCTCGGAGTTGGAGGTCCTCAGGTGTGTGGGGACTAGAGGCCACAGTTAAGTCTGTTGCACATGTTTTTTTTTGATAGTTATTTGTATTAGTTCTCCTTTGAGGTTTTCTTTGTTGCTTTCTTTATTTTTCCTCTTGTTTTTGGAGTGCTTAATAGGAGAAGCCAGAACATGAGCTGATGACAAAATAAATCACCGATCCCAAATTTTTTTTGGATGTTTTGTTGTCTTTTGCCTGACCCTGAGACCTCTCGACACTTTACCCCTCGACACTGACGCCTTATCTCATTGCTTCCTGTCTGCTAAGGTCTCCATACCAGTTTCCTGTACCCTTCCCCCTCTTGTTTCCTAAGCCTCATCATCTGGGATCTAGAACAGCACCTCCAGGAATTCAATAAACACACTCCACCACCTTCCAAGTGTCCCCCTGAGAAGAGCTACATCCCATCCCAGCTGTGCAATTAGGTTCTCCAATGGGTACACACCTCCCTCAGTTCACGACACCTGGGAGTCCATGCCCAGAATAAAGCCACTAGTGGTCTCCCCTCTGGACTCTTACAACCCTCAACAGTGCCTACCTATCCCTGGTCACACATACCTATGGATTTTGTCACATATCTCTCTCCCTCCCAAGGGTACACCACAATATTGACCCTGGTTGACGTATTTTCCAAGATGTGGCACCTTGTTCCACCCCCCAAGTTCCCAGCATAGTCTCCAGGCAGAGGAGTCTGTTTAGTGGCAGAATGTGGTCACTGTCCTACTTGACAGACAGTCTTTTGTCCCCCAGGTCATGCAGCTCTACAACTTGTCACACAGATATGGAAGAGTGAACTGGACTTCCAGGCATGAGCCTGCTTTTGTATTCCATCTGCATTTCTAATTTTACAGAGTATGTATATTTTATTCAGTACATATTTGACCACGGAATATCCAGTAGGGAGGAAATTTCACAAACTGACTTATTGGTGAGTGACTGACTTATTGGTGAGTACCACTGTCATGACCTGCACGTCCAGTCCTCATGTGTGCCACGCCCTCCTCATTAACTCTGTGTCAATTCCCATCGTATCAGCTGTCTTGCATTTATTCTGAGGTCATGTCCTGTATTTAGTCCACATTCAAGTCTATTTTCCCAGGTCTATCACTGACGTTTGTCTTGTGCTGCTCTCCGTTTACCCCAAATAAAACCCCGTCCGTTGGATTTCGTCTCGTGGATTTACTTCCCCGCTCACGCATAGGACGTGACAGAATGACAGACCTCGAACAAGCGCCTCTGCAGATTGAGGACCAGCGCCTCGGTCTGCTACAGGAGGTGGTTTACTGGCTTTCCCAGCCCAAGGTTTGGGTGGACCCCGAGACACGGGAGCTAGCCAGCTGGAGCGGGACCCTCCTGAGCGAGGCACCTGCTTCCAGAAGCGCCCAGCGAGGTACGCGAAAACCTCCGTCGGGTGATGGAGCATATAATCAAGCGGCGGGTCCAGCGGATCTCCCTGCCAAACAGGGACACCGCAGACCAGACCTCCATCCTCACTGAGGCGGGCCCCGCTTCACCACTCCCACCTCACCAGAGAGGAAGGAAGAAGAAGAGGAGAAAGCACCAGCAGGAAAGGAGTCCCGAAGATGCGTTGTCAATCCGTCTTGGGACAGCCTCTCTCTCCCCAGCTTCGCTCTTCGCCCTCCAACGGGATGAGCCTCTACCGAAAGAGAGACCAGCAGGGCTCACCCCGGACATCACCTCAACTTCACTCCCGCATAAAGGTGAAGCCCGCTTAGGTGCTACAGAGTGGCCGCCGCTAGCAGCTTATCCCTTCTGGAAGGCTCGTCTAGTCCGTAAAGGGATCAGCGCGGTGAGGGACGCGATTCCCCGCGTACCCAGAACATTAAAAGGGGAACCGCCTGCTTTCATGGCACCAACCCAAGGTTAAGGTTACTTTATTGTCATCAACCGCTTTATACATGTACAAAGTGTGATGAGACAACGTTTCCCTATGGCCCCGGTGCAACATCTAGTAACACTGAACATCACATACAACAGGACAAAAAGGTGCAAACAGGCAAGAGAGAGGAGGCATGCCGCTTTCGTCAAACTGACAGGTTGGGTCAAAGGTCACAAAGGTCACATAAATCAAAAATGACAGGTCTTTGAAGTGAGTCTCGTGTACAATTTTTAATTAAAGTAACATAAATCAAAAAGTGACAGGTCTGGGCTGTGAGCCAGGTGACGTCACGATGTTTGGGTTTTTT
>JAODJW010000069.1:13319-40984 GCA_026777045.1 Hyperopisus bebe
AGAGAGAGAGAGAGAGAGACAGAGAGAGAGAGAGAGAATGAGGGAGAAAGGCGGATAGGTGGATTCCCCGCATCACACACACACACACACACACACACACACACACACACACACACACACACACACACACCCGCACACACACACAGCACTCAATTTCGCCTGTAATCTGTCATCTTGCCCCCGGTTTTAATTCCTGTTAACTGCATTGTCACATGCCATCGCTTCATTCATTTTAATGGAATCGAATAACAGTGCTGCCTGGCTGCCCTCTCACAAGGCCGCTTTAATTGGAAAGAGCGTTTAAAAATAAAGCAGGGAAAAGTCCAGCCCACGGACACGGCAGGGTGACGGCGGCCCGCAAGCTGCTCCGGCACGAGCAAAGTGTCCCCATCTTACAGAGCAACACTAATTATTCATACCATACACCCTCACTTAGTGGATACATCATTCTGGGTTTTATAGTTGGGCGCCAAACCCAGAAGACAGGAGGGATAAGTCTTGCGGCTAAATGTTAAAAATAACCAAGTTTTCAGGTTTGTGAGCTTGCTAACTCGAGATCTTTAGGCAGAAAACTTCAGCACCCTGAAATCAGCAGGACACATCTAGGGTCACATTAACAGGTTACAGATGGCAGCGGTGAAGAAGGCCCCGCCCACGGTGGCTTTCTCTGATTGGCTGATTTGATTATACAGGAAAAGGAAGAATAAAATGGGGAGAAATGCTGGTGGAAAGGCTACTCACTGTTCTTAAGTGCATCAGTGAAGTCTGCTCCACCTCTGGCCTTGAACTCTGGGAAAGTGTGCGACTGGGGCAGCTGATTGGCTGTCAACAGAGCCTTCTGCAATTTGATTCGCCCTTCTAGAAGCTGGTCCCAGAGAGCTGGAGAGTCAAAAGCATCAGGAGAAATGAAGTTTCAAGTGATACAGCTTTTGGAAATTCAGCACCGGAGGTAAAATTCAGACATACATACCAAGCTGATTCTTCACGGCTTGCCCCTTTTCCACTTCCTCACTGACCTTCGCCTTGGAGAAGGTCATCACAGCACCATCATCCTCATCCAAGTCATCCTCTTGCATGTCCTCCTCTGTTTCCAGTTCTTCGCTTTCATCTTCCTCTGTCCCTTCATCCTCATCCTCCTCACTGTCTCCAGCATCATCCATACCTTCGGTTAGTTTGCGGAAGTCTACATCAGCGGGGAAGGTAATGTCCGTCTCCTTCATCTTCTTCACCAGGGTCTTCATGGTGGTTGCTTCTGCTGTGCAAGCAGTAAAGCTCTCGGTATCATCTTCACTCTCATCATCCTCTTCGTCCATGTCCCGCTCCTCCTCCTCATCACTGAGGTCTTCACTCTCATCTTCATCTTCATCAGCGTCCTTACTTTCATCTTCTAAAAAAAGGTACAGCAAAAACTCCATTAAAAAAAAAACACATTCCCTAATCATTAATTTTACTAACCAATAGAAAAAGTGGGCAGGACATCGGGAAATCTGGACCACAATGTGTGAATGAATTTTTATGGACATGGGACTGTCCCAAGGTCAAATGAGAAATGCAAAGCTTCTCTCATCTCCCTGCAGCTCACAGGTGTCTGACCAGCCAACCTTCACAGTCAACTCAGCACTCATCAGCAGCCAAAGTGACAGCGCAGGAGGGATTAGGGCGAGCAGCCACCATGCTCGCTAACCAAAGTAAATTAATCGTCTAATAGGTTTAAAATTGATTAGCAATGTCTCCAGTCTGACTTGCAAATCTCTGCCTTAATCCAGGTATCTCCCTCTTAGGATAAGCGGGGATTTTGTTAATTAACAGCAACGTGAGGCACTTTCTGTACAGTAACAGAGAAACAAACAGCTGGAGCTTCAATTACAGCACAATGGGACATCTGTCTGCCCCCCCCCACCCCTCCATCAAGCTGATCAGGGGTTCTGAGTGGAGATCAAGTGTCCAATCACTTATGATCAATAGGTCGCTTGCTACTGTAAAAGCAACTTCCTCTCCAGATCCAATTCCTTACACTTTCCTCATCAGTCTCTATAATGTCTTCCCATCTGACATTTTTACCATCCACACTGATCTAGCGGCGGGTATTTAACATACACTGATGACACAAGTTAACGTCTATCCCAACCCCAAGACTTACCAGAAGATTCAGTCTCCTCCTGCAGCTTCTTACGTGACGTCACCCTGCCCCGGTACCGCCGGTCCGTATCGGACAGCGGGGCGGAAGCTCGTTTCCGCAGGCCGCTGCTACTTTCGTCTTCGTTTTCTCCCTCGTCGAACGCCTCTGTCACCTTGGCTCGGGTCTCTGCAAGGTGTGGGGATGGAGACCAGGGGTGACTTTTAGCGACACAGCAACGAGTGGCACAAGCGCTCCCAAAAAGCGATTTGTTACTTAATGAATCCTATTAAGACAAATGTATGAAGCAGGATCATGGGCTGAGGCGTAAGCCGGTAAATAATGAATGGATTCAAATATTGAATCTTGGGTTTTCCTGTTCAAGTACCTCACAAATGGAGCCACTGGCGTAATACATTTTATATTACTTTTTAAAGTTAATTATTTAAGGTCTACTGAGGCATTATTTATGCGTTTGTATATCCATTTTTATCAAACGACTCCATCAGTAATAGCTCTATATCATTCTTGTTCTTCTACCGCCTTTCTAAAAAAGATTAAAAATTAAATAAGGTAAAGAATGACCGGTTTGCTCCAAAAATACACATGTGCAGTCCCCAGACGAACACACCAAGACATTAATTGTTAGACAACAAATTCATGGCATTTATGATGATCCACCACCTCTTTTGAAAACAAATCAAATGCAAGCTGCTATTTCATTTGTATAAACATAACATTCCTGTCAGGTTTCCTACTTTATGGCTAGAAAAATGGGCATTGCAAGTACCTAAGTATGGTTCAACATGGTAATAAATAATAATGAAAACACGAAGTCCTTCCTTACGATTACACCGCTGGAATGATACAAGCTCGTGAACCGACTAGAAGCCTCCTAGATACCTTAAGAAAATAAACCCATGAGAATTTAACTTGTTTTTAAAATATTTAACACATAAAATTATTATTAATTCAGGTGTATTACAAGAATTAAATTATATGTAGAATTTTATGTAGATAAGATGCGCAATAGCGCATGTTCAAAATTTGAACAACAGAAGAAATAAACAGATTCAGCATACGATCTCGTATTATCAAAGCGGTTTTCAAATCTCGTTTATCGCAGTAGAAAAACAAATAAATGCGGGAATGGTGCATTCCAAACACATGCAATCACACATAGACGCTCCGAAAACCATCGAAAATCGTCAGAAGGCTGGTGGTCGCCATAAGGCGGCATCTTCGCCACTTCCCTCAGCTGCACTCCTCACCTCACTTACCGGGGGGATCCCACCGCAAGCTCCACGAAGCGGGCAGCTACCCATCGGAGGATCAACAAGGTTTTGCCAATCAAAAAAACAGCAACTATTTTCAACAAGCGATTTAAAGCCATTACGGAAATGGTGGATCCGCTATTAGAATCATGGTTTAAGCCCCTTTCCCCTGCTTGTATGTGCGGTTTCTTCTGTGCTGCCATTGTAATCTTTCGGGCAGGAGCGCCGGTATTCGTTCCACTAATAGCCTCCATGGAAATAAATATTCCATATCTGATTTGAAAATAGTATGTAAATGACAGACGTGGAAATAAGCCCCCCACTCGTTTTAACACGACGAGTTGTAATTATAGAAAACAACAGGCAAAGCAATATATTCTTTGTCAAATACGAATCCCTGTATAGATCTGATGTATAAGTGCCGAAAGCGAGTCAATACAAAAGAAATAAAGTCTAGAGTCCAATTGGCAGTACTATAAGAAAGCATCCTTCATCCTTTTTGAGAATGGGATGAGAACGAAAACATCTGATCAATATACTAAATTTTTTTTGATCGTTTTGATGATAACACGTGAAAGAGTCCCGTCAAATTGCACTGTTACCTTGGTGTATCCTGGGTCATTCGGTGTTAGTTTTTTTCAGTAAGAATAGTAACCAATAGCACGCGCTTTTACACTTTTCATTCGATTTATGTGTTGTGTTATACATTCAGAAATACCAATGAATTTAACTTTGAAACTGTAACTCGCGTTCAATCCGAAAGACTGTCATTACTACTCCAAGTAATTTACACTAGCAAGCACTACATTATGCCACGCGTGTTCCTAAGATCATGCGAACAAAGCCATTAAATGAGCGCAAAAGACAGTTTTACATTCCTTTTTCTGCTTAATGTAGAATTACCAGTATGAGTCGAAATTTACCTTCATCCTGGTCGTCTTCTGGGTCCGCGAATTTTGGTAAGGGATTTAACAAATTTTCGAGTTGCTGGGCTATGGGGGCAGCCATTTTCCTTAAGCTACACGCGACGCACGGCGCCAGATTACGTCATAAAAAATCGCCAGCGCGTTTCAACTGGTCGATTTTACAAGAAATGCTAATTGCTTTTTTAAACTTAGCTTTATATTTCTTTACTTGTTTATTCAATAGACTGGATTTGTGTGCGCAGTCTTTTAGTTTTAAGAATTTGTCATATGGCTAATTTTTTTGTATCCTGTTATTTTTTTTTTTCTGAATTTAAAATATTAAAACATAATTTGAAATAATTCAGTCCTCTTAAAGAGGATTTATAGTTAGCATCTCCACAAGGTCAGCTCAATCCAGTACCCGATATTCAATCAATATGAATTTGAATTTAAAGAGTTGTGCCCTCCTGGGTCGAGGTGCATGGATTCAGCTGCGCGGTTAAGCCGTACGGCTCCGGAGAGCCACCGCCCCCCCCAAGCCCAAGCAGCACCGGGCCTGTTTAACTCTCAGGACCATGATTAATTCATAGGGGATTATGCGCTGGGCGCTGTGGAGGGACCAGTGGGCTTGTTCAAACTAAACCGCACAGCGCAATGAGATAACGGCTTTTCCCCCTGGAAACGCACCGCACCCGGGTGCCCGCTCTGCTCTGCCCTTTCGCGCCTTTGAATAATTTTTACACTTCTTTGGAAAAACAAATCAATATGGCGCATTATACCATTTTTCATTTCGTAATTTAAATCGACTAAATAAAGAAAAAAAGTCAAGTAAAGTTAACGCGCGTTCACAATGCTTCGTGTCAGTTTCATTTTATTTATATTCTTTATATATATGCTGGCGCTTCCTTGACTTGCAGAGAACTAAGAATCTGCACCGGTGTGATGGTGCATTCAGAGAGACGCCGGTGAGAGCTTCGGTCATGCTGGGAGACACATAACGAGGAAGCCTCCATGCTCGTTTGCTTTCCTTACTGCTGTAAACAAAGGCGAGCGAGAGGCGGCGCAGCGTGGCCGCCGCCGGGAGCCCAGCTGGCCGGGAGACACGCGTCAAATAAGGTGTCGCTCTCACACTCCCCGATTCCGCTTCCCAGGCCCTTGGGTAAATACGAGCAGGGGGGCAGAGGAACAGCTAAATGTGGTTTCTGTACCATTAACTCCAATGTTACGTACAGCAAAATCAGTAAAGTAAGAAAGAGCAAAACTGTTGATCTGATATAAAATAGGGGAAACGTTTAAATAATATGTTTTATGGAATCACTGTTTGCTGTATTTTAAAGCAGCAGTCGTTGTTTCTAACCATGTGGGGCATTTTCCTCAGGATTCAACGCACCCCAGTCCGCTATCAGTGAAACCTCGATAAACACAAAGAGATTGACAGGTGCCACCGCGGGACGTTCAGCCATGGATGTACTTAGAATGCAAATCTCCCACGTTGGATTCTCAGGCAAATGATGCATCGCTAGATAAGGCTGCGTGCTATTCCACTACACTGCTGGCCAATGCAGATTATCTTTTGTTACTTTATTGTGCCAACATCTTAGAGAAGGCTGCGGTTTTATGAAAGTGCGTAGGCTGGTCTTCTGCTCTCCTCTGCAGGGATGCACAGGTGAGACGTGAGGGACAAATACTTATTTATGCGGAGGATAATCCAGCCCCTGCGCTCCCGTCATCCTTTATAACCGCGTTGTCTTCCGTTGTTCTGAGCATAAAATCGCCAGTTGCAACGTTAAGGTGCTTGATAGACCAAAGGTTAATGGAATAATAAACAGCATAATAATTTATTCGTCTATAAGTATAATTCTTGTAATATATTTTGTTGTACACAGACCCTCACATATTCTAAACAAGATGAAATGGCAGACTAACCTTACCAAAGAAAGCCTTTTAACCATACGACGTTTATATTTTCTAGTTTTATTAAAAACTCACAAATCTTTCAACATGTTGTATTTATACAGTGAATGGTCTAATATGCACTGAATGGCACATAAGCTTAGGTTTATTAGAACAATTAAAGACATACCATGAGGGGCTTAATATTTAAAGAAAGTAGCAGCGTCGGGCTGCATATTCGACCATCAATTTTAATATTTTGGATTTTCTTTTAAAGACACAAAAATAAAACCTGTTGGTCTAAGTATGTTATTATATTAACAATTTTATGAATGTTTTTTTTCAGCAGACTAGAAAATCAAGAAGTAAATACTCCTTTACTTTTTTTTAAACACTGACACTTGTTATAACACGGTCTGCAGTTGATGGTGCAAAGCACTTATACAGTATCTGTGCTTTGCCTTTATTTGGCAACTGTCTACTTAATTGTTTTTTTTTTCTTTAAATTTTTTTTTGTAAACAACAATCTTATACAAACTAGCACAGTGAACCACAACCCCAGCAAACTTGTTTTTTTTTCATACAATATAAATAAAATCAATACAAAAGTTTGGTTGGTTGCTTGGAACATTTTTTTTCATCTGGATCAAGAGGTTCTAAAACATGGTTAATACTTTTAACTCCTGAATTAAATATATTACGTAAACAGTTGACTGTTCTAAGTCCCTTTCAGACCCCCGTTAAAAGACTTTTAGAAGGTAGACTTCATTTAGCAACATTTCAAGTTCTCTTCCATTAAATAAAGGGTTTACAATCCATATAACTTTTTAACGTTTACCTTTTGAAGGCAAACTTCTTGGGATTTGGTGGATTTCTTGAAAGAATGAAACAGAAAGTCCAAGATAGGAAAAAAAATAAATCCCTTGCCCTTCAGAAACATGTTTAGCATCAAAAAGGTGTTTAAGTGTCAATATGGCGGAGCCTTGAACGGCAAAGAGGTCTGAGGAGCATTAAGATAGATATCAGGGGCACATCTAGCGCCAAGAATACACAAGGCTGACTCATTTCAGCTGTTCTAGAGTCAATATCACTGGCCACAAGACCTACTGTTCTAGGCATTTTATATGTAGCCGTTTAGTCTTTGACAGTAGTTAGCGATGCTTTTGCGTTCCAAAAATGGTAGAATTTAAAATGATTCTTTTTTCCCAGGTGGTGCAGTGGATATTTCTGGCGGGGCATTGCTGTGTCGGACCTCATGACGGAGTCGTCATGCCCACAGCATACAGAGAGCATAAACACAGGTAAACAGTCACACCCAGTCTTTTACGTGGTTTTGTTCTTAAATTGTTACAAAAAAACAACCGAACATCAACAAAATATCAAGATATATGTTTACAACCTCTCAGTCCAGTGGTGCTGCCGTTTTCTGTATGCTCTTTTCCTTACAAAATCATATGGACAAAGGAAATAGAAAAAATAAATAAGAATGACAAAAATTTATCAACGTCCAAGCCCCTACCACCACCCCCCAAGTCTCGCACAGCCCCCCCCGCCCACTCCACTCTCCTTTCTCCCTCCCTCCTGGCTTGTCCTTTCTTTCTTTCTCGCTACCAGACTGTGGCTTCGTTCATTTCCGAGGGCGGGTGTGACAAGTGGTTGTTGTATCCGCTGCCGTTCAGAGAGAGTGAGGTAAAAGGTGGGCTCGACCCAAACACCTCGGAGGAGATGCTGTGCAGGGGCCCCGGTATCCCGGGCTCCGGGCTGGGCGAGTCGCCGGGGTGATGGGACATGATGTCAGAGAAGCGCTGGACCTCACTGGATGGGTGGTGTCCCGGGAGGGGATGGTCCATGCCCCCAAGGGGGGTGCCGGTGGGGCCAGAGGATGGCACGAAGGGGAGATCCACGGGGGTCTGAGCCTGTGAGGATGGGGGTCCCTGGGGGAAGAAGTCGTAGTTGCCACCAGGACCGTAGTATTCGCTTTGATAATCTGATAAAAATAAAATGAAAATATCAGGGTAAGACTTTGAACAAAGGCTCTGTTATAACACTGTTTTGGATTAATCAGTTTTTTGTCTCGATGGGGAAAGTTTTCTTTACCACATTAGTCACAGAAAATGTTACACTTAAATCAAAATTAATCTTGGGTGGAGAGAACAATTTTTTTCAGAAATTAATTACAAAAAACATTTCATTAGTGATTTTACCTTCTGATAAGTGCTTTATAGTAAAAAAAATAATACTGAGAATAAATTCATTTTTGATGATTTATACTTCATATAGTCCTTTATATATTACCAAGATAGCAAATTTTGATCATTTTTGTTCTATATGCCATTGTCTGAATATGACCTGAAACACTGACAAACACTTCAGAAGGCCTAAACACATATTTAATTTTTACTTTATTATGTTTATGTAGTAGAGCATCTGAAGAAGGACAGATGGATGGATATTAATTTTGAAAAATAAGCTCATGAAAAATTATACTTCTTTCTAAAAAAGTCTTCACGGAACTGCAGATGGTAGCTGTTGACTTTAGTTAAAATTGTTAAAAAAAAAAAAAAAAGTCAGTGACTCAATGGTTTCATCATCTTACAGGAGCTGGGTTTGTCTTTGCATTAAGCGTTAGCCACGTCTCAGAATGAGGTCTAAATCCAGGCTGCACATTGGCACACGTGTCAGCGGTGGGGAAACTGCACTTGGTTCTCCTGAAAGCCTATTCTGCCTCCTCACATAGCAAAAGAACAAAAGCCAGCTTCTGGGAGGTCTGACGGCCAGTCGGCCCCAATGAAACTGTCTAGTTACAAATTAACAGAACCAGTCCGGATGGAGATTGCAGGCTTTTCCCAACCAGCTCCAGGAATTTGCTGTAGGTGTATTTCCCATTACTGCCGGCTGAGGCAACGTGCAGACACAATCACGAGAATCAGGTACCTGACACTGATTACTATACCATAAAGTAATGCCTTAAATGTAGGTTTCTAATTACTGCCATAACAGGAGACACCACAACAACATCAGTAACAGCTTAACTGATGTTACTGTTGTTGAAAGTATTAATATTGTTATTGTTACTCATATTATTGCAGTCCTTGTTTCAACAGTATCCATATCCCATTCAGTAGTAATGTGTAATGGTTCAAATTTGCTACAATATTCAAATTTCATACACACACACACACATTATATGCACGTACACACTCGCATGCGTGTGCCCACACACACACGTATGCTATAAAAATCCGCTGTGCATACCATACAGACAAGTATGAAATATTACTAATATTACTATTAGGTTAATAATATATAACCTACTCAATTAATAAAATATAATTTTATGGTAGTCACGCATTTTCTTTCATTTCAAGCTCCAGCAACCAATAAAACTAACGAAAACTGTTTGTCACTCATGTTAATTTGGAATGTTACTGAAATTGCAAATTCGAACCTGTGCAGGCCTATTTAAAAACAGCTCTCACTAAATGTTTCACATGTCGCATTTGGACAAAATTCGTTCCTTACACGATAGGGGACGCAATTGTCCGCATTTTTGTTCTGGAAAACAGTCATTTCAAATACATACGAACCCATACACATTTGAGTAGTTTAACTCGTCGTATGCTTCTATTTAAATTATTTCAGTTGATAAACCATCGCTGTTTTTCTGAGCGTCATGGGACAGCAGTACAAACAGAAGTAGCCGTTAGCGAACACATGTTAAATTACGCGCACTTTTCACAAGAATGTGAAGCCACAAAATCTCACCTCCGTAGTAAGAGAAGGGGCCGTTCGGAAGAAGCTCTCCGGGTTCCAGTCTGTCCACCAGCGTCCTCATCCGCCTCGGGCTTCGGAAGAATGCATGTCTCCTGGCTCCAAGAGCGCTCAGCTGCTTCATACGCCGCTCTTTGGATCGTCGGTTCTGGAACCAAACCTGCAGAAGACATACCGATGTCATGAATGTACATAACCAGACCAAACGACAATATGACATATCAATAACAGTGAAATATACGGGTTTACTGCTTGAGACCTTCCAAGAAAAAAAAAACGCGCGGCGACTACATTGACAAAAAATACAACTTAAAATTTCAAAATATGTAAAACACCGTAAAACATTTTTTTTATTCGAGTTTCATATAAATAGACGGTATGAACTCGTTTAAATGTCCGTTTTGTGCATCACTGCATCACTTATAAATAAATAGGCTAGAAAATAAAACTAAGACACAGGATTACGAACGTAATAAACATATTCTGCATTTCTAGTAAACAGGTTATTTTCACCGAAAAACTGTTGTATCTTTTTCCTTTTATAATAAAATAACACATCGGTAATTAGGCCTACATATAAGACGGCATGGCAACGTATACAACCATCAAGTTAAAATAATAAATGAACGATATAGGCCTAATAACCCCTAGACATATGAAAAACATTTTTAGCCTATGACAAATTATCAAAATGAAGACAATGGATAGAACAATAAGTAGGTCAGATATAGACCTGTAATGATATATTAACAATGAAAACATGGTACATCGCAAGCTACTGTGTCACGAAAATTGTTAATAATAATAATAATAATAATAATAATAATAATAATAATAATAACCCTATGGCGTCATCATAAACCGCCGCCACTGCACGTTACTTTAGTTGATTTATTTGTACCTCCCGATGCTGCGTGATGCGCAAAATGCTTTCAAGTCTCGACTGGGATGAGTTGATGTGATTGAGTGAATTCGTATTGCCGTGACAAGATTACTCCTAATTATCGTCACTCCGAGACTCTCAGATCTAACCTCACTTTAATGATCTTTTAACCCTCCATTTACCCCGACAGCAGGGCTACACCGAGGACTTAAAATCTCCAATTAATACTTAATAGGAGGGTTGTTACCGATATATTAACCGGCTCGGCGAGGTTATTATTTCGTAATCTATATATTCATCCTTGAATTCCGACCGCTAATTATACTTTTACCGCGACGTTCTTAAATATCTAACTCCTGCACTCTGTTAATCTCGTACCCTGCTTTTGACTTGAGCTTTCTGTTCGTTTTACATTAATCATTACCTTAATACCACGTATCCACAACAATACCTATGTATATGTTCTTTAATGTATTGTAGATAAATATTTTCATCGCGTCCAAATTATTAATACAAACAATGTAGTCCGCTTTTCATCTTCTCTCGTTACTTTGACACCGGGTAAATAGCCTGCAGCGTAAAATCAAACCAAGTATAATAATAACAATAATAATTATTATTATTATTATTATTAATATTATTGGTATTATTATTACTGTTACTATTATTATCGTTATTAATAATAATTATTATTATTGTTACAACCGTATTACTACTACTACTACTACTACTAATAATAATAATAATAATAATAATAATAGACTGCTCCAAGTACCACGACTATTAATCAATATCAGGTCATGATCAACCTTGTTATTCTTCACCATCTTCAAGGCCGCGGCAGCATTCAGAAATTTGAAACAGATTTGTGCGTTTCCACTTGACTACGTAAGGGCCCAGCAGGCCTTAAATGTTGTCGCAAAACGTGATGCCACCCTATTGCCAAGACTCCCAGCGTCCGCGGGAGTGTCACGCCAGTTGGCATATCTAACCGTTACTCTAGCCAGTTATCTAAAATAGCCACATGAATATTCTTTGAAAATACGAAGCCAAATGCCAAATATTTCGCTTTTGAATTCAGTGTGACATCCTCCGATGAAAGCATGCCCCCGGTCTCCACGATTTCCATACAGGCGATTATAGGCTTTAAGTGATTTGTAAACGTGTTCGGTGTCGGTGGCTGTTCGGTGCGCGGCGCCTCTGACACACTTGAAACATGGAGAGAGGCCATGGCAAAGGACAGCTCTCCTCGTGTGCCCCTTCGACAGCCCGGGCGTCCGGTGTGACACTTTCCATAATATAACAAGCCATCATCATATGTTTTAATTTGTTGGTAGCGTTTTAAAACGCCTAAAGCGCTGGGAGTTAATACCCGTCTTCCTCGCCCGGAAGACAATTGAAATAACGGCGAATTTTCTCTGTCTTTTTGTGTTTCGGTAAATCAAATTCAATCAAACCTGATCCAAAAGCAAAGTCATAATTTACAGTTCGTTTTAAATGTGTCACGGAAAGAAAGACAAAACGCTGCAAATTATTACAAATTTTAAGATCTTACTGAGATAATATATTGCTCTATCTCTGCATATGTGTATCCTTTTATCATTCTTTTATCATCCTGTAATATTTGTGTTATGTACTTATTTACAGGTATCTGGTTCATTTCTTGCCGGTGGACTATTTCCGTTGTACCTGAATCACTCGCATGTTGAGCCCCGTCTCCTGTGCTAGCTGCTCCCTGATGTGTCTCGTGGGCTTCGGGGTGGCCGCGAACGCCGCCTTTAGAGTCTCCAGTTGCTTGGCTTTAATGGTGGTTCGCGGTCCGCGTCGTTTACCGCCCAGATTTTGGTCGTCATTTTCATTGTTTACTATTTCTTTGTCAGACAGATTCGCAATTTCCGAGTCTTTAACGTCGTCTTGCAAGTGATCTTGGGAATCTGGAGACAAACTGGGGTCACTGCACGCCGTAACTGTTGGAAAAATATGAGATAAAACATTAAAATCAGAATATGGTTAAATGTAGGCCTACTTTAGATTAGGTATCCAATGTATTCAATATGTATTTTCTATATTTATATAAAAATCGCCTGCAATACAAATAAGCCAGTTTGATGAACAGAAACACACTACATCAAAATGATTCAAAAGAAAACACATTTTCTCTTGAGAGTATTGTCTATGAACGCTGATGAGTTGGGAATGGATATTAAAATGATTATTTATACGACAGCCAATATTTTAGCAGTGGCCTAAATGCCTCGTCACGCAACTGACAAAATTAATAGAAATATGCCGCCACCACGTAAAAATATCCGCATATCCACACGAAACATACAGAAATAAAAGTGTTGCGGCTCAGGAAAATGTAGAAATGCGGTGTGGATGTATTGTAGATTACATCCAGATTACATACTTATTTAAATACTTCTTAATATAAATGAATATTGTTTGGAAATCGTAACTGAACGGTCGGGCATATAAACATATTTGAATACATGTGATTAAATTGTTTTAAATTACTCTTGATAATGTAATGATAGTAGTGTTTATTTAGCAACATTAAATTAAATTAAATAAACCGATTATTTTGTACATGCTTGCTGAATTAAACTGGCTTCCTTGCACTGGTATCTCGTCGTACCTGAGAGGAGGTTTGTGTCCTTTACGTTACTGTTGCCCAGGTAATCTTCCTTACAAACAAATTTGTTCTCGTCTATGATGTAGAGTTCCTCCCCGGTAGAGAGCTGTTTGTTGCACATCATGCAAGTGAAGCAGTTCAAGTGAAACACTTTGCTCCTCGCTCTCCGCACCAGGTCGTTCGGCGAGATCCCCTGAGCGCAACCTGCGCATTTAGTACCGAATCGCCTGCAAAAGTAGAGCGAAGAAAGAGACGGCAGAGGGACGTTAGCTAAATACTCGCCATTGTGCAAAAAAACATTAACAAACTCTCGTGAATTTCATTGCCATGACCCTTTTCTTTGGAAAGAAATGCGAAAAGTGGTTTTAATCATAAAAGTCAAGGAGGTTTAAGTACAATCATATATAACCTCGTGCTGGAGCATGGAGATTATTATCTCTGGGCCAGTTTGAATGCCGAATTATTTCGTTTCAGCAAATATGTAATTCTATATTTTGTATATAGGCAACTGACACTTGTATTCTGAGGGGTAACAGGACCCGACAATAAATAAATAAAAATCTTGACGAACATCAATAATACACCGACAATATTCACATAATATAGGTTTTTCTTTTAGTCTCAGAATGAAATAAAACTGGATACAATTATATTACAATCTGCTTTTGCATATGGTTGTGGAAAAAAGGATGTGAATAATTTATAAAAGAACACTGGATAATTACTATAATATATATTGTATTTCAGTCTTATAAATTGTCTTAACCCGATAATAAGCCAAGCGTTAGGTCCAACTAGCATTACCAATTTTCTTTACAATAGGCCTATAATCTTTTTTCATCTTCTAAAATAAAATATAAAACAAAATTATTTACATCGTCACTTCGCAAATACTGTCAGTTTGAATTGTAAATAAACATGCGAGATTTTTAGAAAGAACAACAATGATGCACAATTCCGGTAATTGTCAACTGTGTACATGCCTAAACAGCGCTTATTGAAACGATGCACAAATATATGTCGACTGCGCGTCTGTGGTGCTTTGTCTGCGGGTTTCCCCTTAAAAGTGGTTCATTATTCAAATCCACTTATCACATCTTCACTTGAACCGCGGCAAACACACGAGTCTGTGCAGACAGCCTGCCACTGGGCCGGGTTACACTTCCTCCTGGAACCCTGGCGGAGCACTGATCCCTGCGGCTTCCCTGGCTCGCGCGCCTTGTAAACAAAGCGCGATTTCCTTAAAGCCCCTTACCGAGGATGAGCACACAGACTTGTAACGTATCTGCCCATTGCTTTACATAACAATACAAATTAACAAGCCTTTAATTAGTCGGTAATCTAATAAAAAGTTCCTCATATATCACTTCAACACATTTTACACCAGGCAGGTTGCTATATCGTCTAAACGTGGAAATGGTCGGGAAAATGCGGGGTATTTCAAATAGTTTTCCAATGTCGAAAAACAGCAAAAATTCCGAGACGTTAAAAAGAAAAAATCGAAAGATCGCTCTTTTAAGTTAACTGATTGTCACGAAATTATATTGTCCTATTTTGCCTGATTATTGTAATAAAGGAAATTTAAAACTATATACACTACGCGCAATCAGGCACAACGGCAATAGTCAGGCCTAAAATTGTTTGGTATGTTAGCCTTATATAATGCATGACCAGCATAAACATATTAGATTTTATCTTATGAATGTTTCATACTGCTCAATAGTAATGCAATTTAGCATTTAATAATAATAATAATAATAATAATAATAATAATAATAATAATAATAATAATAAATGAAGTTTCAAAGGCTACAATTAAAGTGTTACCAATTGTTGTTTAACGCACTGAAAAACATCCGATCATAAAAGTTCAACCTAGCTCAGAATTAATTTAACTTACCTGCAGTCCATTTACACAGACATTATTTGGGTAAGTTTGTGTTGCGTTTCAGGAAATGAGGTTGGGCTACCTATCAAAGATACTAAATCTGTTTCTCTAATTATAGTATAAATCATGCCGCCATAATAAAAATGTATATTCCATCTAAGGCGGTTTTATTATCGATAGAAGAAAATTCCGTTTTGTTTGCGTTTTGCATTCTAATGCAGCCTGTCCAAATGAAACAGTTTAAAGAATTGCCTGGGTAAGAAAAGAAAAGAGAGGTTTGAGTCAGGAGCTTACCTAAAGAAGTCGTTTTTACAATATAGTTTTCCCTCCCGAGAAAAACATTTCTCCGTTAAATTACATTTGCACTCACAGCACTGTACACATTTGACGTGCCATGCTCTGTCCAGAACATTGAGTAGAAATCTGTCCAATATAGGCCTCTCGCACCCAGCACAGTGAACCATCGTCTTTGGACTTGCTCCCACAAATCTACTGTGGTACTCTGCTTTAAGTTTTTCGTTTGATTGTTCAATTTCTTCTCGTTCTCTCTCTTTTTAAAAAGGGTTGTTTTCTTCTTATGACGTGATTTGGTTCTCTATCTGCTTGAAGTTCCTAGCGTGGTTGTGTTGGCGGAAATTTTCAAATAACGGCGCCTCTCCTTCCCTTCTTGGTACAAGTCGTCAGCGAACAGATCCGTAGGGTCCAAACGGCAGGTGATGGTGGCAAAAAGATTAATAGAGTGTTCTCAGGTATGAGGTAGCACCACAGCCTTTGAAGCCTCGGGAGTCAATCTTCTCGTTCTTCTTCCATAAACAATGAGTCGGTATTAAAATATAAATTTATAGAAGTGAAGATCAAATCACCATCAAAAGAAATTCAAACCACCTCAGCCTGCTAGCAGTTCTCCGTGTTCGTCAAGGTAAAGCATTGGCGAGAGATCGTTTTGTGTGCGTAAATGCTGAAAATTCATCAAATTATTCTTTTTACAATACTGACATACAGTAGTACAAACAAGCCATGAGGCATAATAATATACTTTGTCATAACCGTTTATCCACTGGTGAATACCCGTCGAAAAACGATACCCAACCGTCTGACTAGAAGTGACTAGTTGTGCTTTCCCTCCGGTTCTGTGGTTTCCCTCGGTGTAGTACACGATGCTAGTGTTGTAAAAGCGCGTCTGTCATCTCCTTGCAGGGCTGACGCTCCTCGCTCAGCCTTCAGTATTCTGCATGTTCCTGAAAGCACACGAGCCAGCCTTATTCACAGCTTCGTGACGTCACGCTCTGCTGAAGCCAATCAGCGTCCTGCCATCCGAGTAACCATTAGCCATCTCGTCCAAGCTCTGCCGGTACACTCTGTACTATTTATAGGGAACAGAACAAACCAATTGTCAAAAATCTCAGAAACTGTCATATGTTAGTTAATATGGTGGCTCGACTTTAAAAAATACAAACGGTCTAGGTGAAAGAATAATTATCCATATGGTCACGGAACTATTTGGACGTCTTTTGGACTCATTTGACAAGGTATATATGAATAACAAATCTGAAAGGTATTTATTACCAAGTTTATAAATGTGTACAATTCGTAGACGAATATACGATTGTTTGTCTGAAGGCCTGAGACCAGTAGCCTAATATCCGTAAATAAGTTCAGTTTCTTAGTGGCGTTTCGTTATAGGTTATGGAGCATCATGCCGCTTATTAGAGAAAGAAGCAAAAATATTCAGGATTATTGGTGTGTTTGACTATAAAATACGAGGACAAATTATTATGACTTTGCTTAACAGGACGGCGGATGAACAGAAATACGCACCCCTTTGAATTTCCTGGTTATAGAAATCTGTGTGAATCTGCATTGCAATAGACGCAATAAATCAACAAAAGACAGAATGGGCGAAAAAACGCCAGTTGTGTCTTCAGTTGTGTAAATATGTAAAGCAATAAAGCGCATGTAATACCCTATAAAGAGACTGCATAGCTATCTGAGTCACATGCTTCGTAGGACCTGAAAATAGAAAAATGACCGGGGAATTGTTTTGGAATTCGAGGTCTGCTTTCAGGAGTGCGCCTACAGGTAAGTCCGCTCAACTAAAAAGTGATTATTTACGTTACCTTTAAGCCGCCGCTTTTGCGTCATTCTTAAATTCATTATCGATATATATATTTTTTTCATTTTGCTATGCCACTTTCATACGATGTGCGTCTAAAAACGAGGGGCAAAGAATACAGTTCTAATTTATGCGTAGATTGTCATAAAAGTCTGCACTGTGGTACCCAATTATAATAAAGTCAAAGCAATTTGTTTTAGTAAGTATTACGACTGGAAATTTCATTTCGCGTATTAATCTAGACAGAATCTTGGCCCAGCTATTTTCTCCTTTGCTCTTTTGTCGGATAGGGCGGAAAGTGAAAGACGGCTAGGTACTAAAGTTTACAGGTTGTTAGATCACCCTCACACCTGCTGATGGTTTCGACACCTTTGCATGTTTAATTAGGACTGTTAAGTCTATCCATCTTAAATACACGAATCAACATCCAGAGGGAACCGACATTTTCTTGTTTTAATAACATTTTACCGATGATGATTCACTTTACTCTGAACCTGGCGTTCAGTGTTCCAAAAAAGTTGGGGTGAAAAGAAGTCGTTGAATCTTGACCCTGGTAACACTTACAGTGTTACTAGTTTTTCTGAAATCTGAACTTAAAATCTAAAACCAAATTTAAAAGACTGTAACGCTCAGGTGTCTAAACAAAAAAAAAAAAAAGAAATCGAAGTCTATTTGCACTACCAAGTACGGTAATCGAACAAATATTTTTATGTTCATGAAACGATAAGTATATTAAACTGCTATTATTTATTGTCCCGAAAATTTACGTGACCAGCTAACCTTTAAGAATGTTTAAACCAGAGACTGTTAATCTGTTTGCCCTGACTATGAGTCTTTACCTTTTATTTGACTTCAAAACAAGGAGGGAAAACCCAGCATGAACATATTCTACACTAAATAACTTGCTGTTTTGACGAAGATATCCACAATAACTGCACATTGGCTCATTTAATCGATTTATATTGTGATATTTCATGTTAAGGTAGTAGACAACGTGCCACCGCTCGAATGTTTTCACAAACAAGACCCGAACTCTCCACGTGAAACGAGCCAACGAGCCACACGGCTGCTTGTTTGTGTGTGTTTTTCTGCGAATGGACAGTACAGCTGAGGTATATCTTAGTTGCACCTAACATTTTTAACCATATGTTTCCTAAGCTTTCACAGCACTTATTAAACCACACACGTCGAGCTCACTACAACAATCACTACCGCCATGCTGTAATATAGGCATATAAGCGAGAAGAGACTCTTGCGTGCACTGTTAAAATACAAAGCGCCATCCTTTCACATAAGTACATCCTGACGGGGTATAAATTGCCGGCTGAAATCTGCAATCAATACAGTTCTGCCTCGTGCATATGGGGTGCTTCTCATGTAAGGCTGAGTGGAATGGCCAGTCAAAGCTGCGACTGGCCCTACAGCACAGCGCGCGCGGCGGTGACAGCTGCCGAGGATCGTCTGGGGAGCGCTTTCTTTGACTCCGGGACCCTTAGATGACATGTGTTGTTGCGGAAAGAATATCAGATAAGAGATGAACACACAACGTATTCGCGCCCCCGCATCTTTTCCCTTGTTTTTGTCAAACGCCACCCCCTAACCCCCTCGCTCGACCTCTTACATGTGACTGTCTGTCTGTTTGTAAAGTCTGCGCCGAGCGTATTTTAATTCATCTGCTGAGCATCTGGTTATGTCTCCACTAACGTCTCAAAGAGACGAGAAGGAAGGGAGGGGAAAACAACAGGAAGGCTCCTGAAAAAAAATCGAGTTTTGGCAGTTAGTCGACAAAACTCAGCCATTACTGACACCTTCAGAATTCTCAAGTCAAATCCGTTATACAGGGAGGTGAATTTTTATCTGGTTGGTTTGGTTTCGGTGAGTTTCAGTGGTGTGCTGAACATAGTTTGGTTAATAAACTATTCTAGTTGAAAAAAAATCATTTAAGTCTACCATTTTTTATAATTGAACATGTTATAAGCTGAACATCAAGTATATGGCAATTTTTTTCCCTTTTAAATACTAGGCCTACTACTACTGAGCTTGCTACACATATTTCTGACGAATGTGATAAAATATTGTAAAGGCGGCGACGTTATTTACTCGATTACATTCTCTTATTTTCTGAGGCGCATGGATTCCCTCCAAATAAGTTACATGTTAGCCTCAGAATGCTTATTTGGATCAGTTCATCCTAGACACGATAACACGTGAGATTAGTCAGATAGTTGGGAAGGCATGAGACATGTGAGGCGATCCCATTTGTGGAACTGGAGGGGTCCGCAGAAGCATCGAAAGGGGGCAAATACTATTTTTAAGTTTTAAGAACGGTGTTTACAGAATTAAATATATATTTATATCCATTTACCAACGGGTTACTTAATCTAAAAGTTAATTTTATTGAACTATGCCTATATATAAGCGGCTGTTGAAAATATTACTAATAGCATAATAACCCGGCCATCCGTTATTATTAATACATTATTCACCACAATGTTATTATGCATTTTCATAACTGAAGAAGGCATGTGCTTTTCCTCCTTCGCTTTACATTACTGAAACCAAGGGAGCCGTGAGCAGGGGCAAGGCTAGAGGGAGCTATCGATCGAGAAATGCACGGCCCCAAGGAAACAAACGATAAAATGCATGCCAGCCAAACACGTGCCCAGGATCACGCGCCCGCTTCTCCATACAAAATGGGCCTACCCTGTTGTGACATTTAATAGCTTAAGGGGCTGTAAGCAATTTTAACGTCGGAAAGGTTATTATGTTGAATTGCTGTATTGGCCAATGCACATTCAAATTCGCTTGCTTTCTATCTGTGACGACACGGGACAAATATCAATACCGGTAACTTCTGCAGATCGGCCTTTATGTTATTACTTTGCATACCCTTCTGTTACCAGTTTACCTTCCTTTCCTTGTGTCTGTGTGACGTGGCGTATTTTACTGTCCCCCTTACACCACGTAATTACACTGCCAGATTCACAATATTAAACAGAATAGGAAATATCGACAGACTTAAATCCGGAGGAAAATGACCCGTTCCCACAGTTCCCGAAGGTTCAAGTTCAGTTGAATTACCATTGCACTTAGCTTGCAGTCATGTAAGCAGGTATGCAGCACGGACCTAATACCACAAGCAATCTCAGCACCAGCTGAAGCTGATTTTAGACTAAACGTTTTAGTTTAGCGATTTCTATCGCGAGCGCACATAAGCCAAACCTGCTAACCGCTGCATCGTCAGCATACATATAAATAATTCTACACACTGTAAAGAATAAAAAGCATTTGGAGCTCAAACTAAAATAATTAGATATTGAAGTTGGCCTACATGAATTAATAATTCGATATATAAGATCTGTATTAATGAAATTATTTAAATGGCTTTTACCCTTTTCAGCCATTGATTGGGGAAGGCCTGTGATATTGTGACTGTGTTATACCTATAGTATCACGCGTCGATTTCGTCATAGATATAAGAATCTGCTCCTTCATGCATGGAGCCAATTTACTATAAAAGGATAAGACGAAAGTTTTAAATAAGGTGATGCTAATGGTATTCAAGTACATACAATATATAATACCTTAAAATACCTTAAGTTTTTTCATAACTTTTACTGAAAGTAACAGATTAATGAAACATTTACTTATAAACTGTATGCAATTGAAAGAGATAAAAGATTGCTGGAATAATCACTGAGTTAGAAATGCAACCTCTTACATAGTTTAATAACATATGTACTTTTATCATTGTATGACTATAGGTGACCTTAAACACAAGAAGTATGACAGCATTGTGCAGTTTGTGGTCGTAGGCCGTGCAGACTCGCAGTGACTAGTAATAAAGTGAGAAATATTACCCCTGACTCGAGCTTTGATCAGCTGAGCGCGCGGTACTGCCGCGAGCTGTGACAGAGCGGGCCTATGAGCAGAGGGCCTCACTTTGCAATGCTCTGCTTTCCCCCTCCTGCCATTGTTTATTTGTTTATGTACTTTGTTTTGAATCGATCTATGGATTTAAGAAAGGATTTGGTGCAATTTATGCACACGCATAAAATCATAGTGTACGATTTTAACCACGCAGTTAAGTTAATTTTTATTCACAATAAACTGGAATATAAAGAGCTCTTCTGTAATGTGCGATCTATTAACGGATACCTACATAAAATGTAAAACAAAAAAAAAAACAAATAAATCCAATTAACAATAAACAACTGAATAACAGATCGTAAAATACATTTAATTGCAAGTGATTTAAATTTAACAGACGGAAGCAATATGGGACACAATTAAACTAAGCAGCGCACGTGGCAAATACTAACAATTATTTGTAAACAAATCAGATGCTTACTTAAATGCAGCAAATTGGTGCATTATGATTTCCGAAAAGCGAAAGCTTGGTGCAACATGCCTACAGCCTTTCCTTTACTATTCCAGAATTAACAAAGCTTTGTTATTTTACTTTATCGACAGTATCATTTCATTCAGATGAAAATCATTGTTAACGAAATATTTTAACCACGAACTCTCCTTGACTGCCAGTCAAATAGTCCAGATGTCTTGAATAAAAAAGTTCTTAATTTTTAGAGAATATAAAACTATGCGGGAAACATAAAATTTGCTAGGTTACATCTCCATTTGAAATGCAACATCAGACGTCAATAAACTGGAAAAAAGTTCACATATATATATATAAACACACACACACAAATCATCATTTTCAGGGCGATAGAATAAGCATGAGAGTGCATGAACCATTACACGCCCACGGAAAAAACGTATGTACTTTATACATTTCCCTCATTATTTAACACCATGAGATATGTGTAGGTCTGCATAATAGGTTAACATGATGCAAACAATTTGGTGTTAGAATAATTAATTTTGTTGACCGTTTAATAAGATTACTTACGTTGTTCATGTAGCTTCCTGGTTTGAAAAAAAAACGTAAACCTGACACTGAAGTCTGAGGTGTGCAACTAAGAAATTGGCTACCGTGTAATTAAAAGAACGGTATTTCCTAGTCACCAATATATATACCTACGGTTTCGTACCTGAGCTACACTAAATAAACGAGGAAGATATTCATAACGGGCAGAGCTATGTGTATTGTATGTTTTTAAAATGTCTTTATTTTCGCAGTAAGGACAAGTGGGAGGTGGGCGCAAGAGAGACACCCAGTCACTCAGAGCGGATGAACGCTGCGGTGCTGCAGTTGCGCACCTCCGTGAAGTAACGCTGCAGTCGATCGGAGCTCACGGGCGAGCCGTTACCGACGAGAGCTGAGGCGAGGCACGAGCAGAACTGCAGCAATATCATACGTTACTCGTCGGGAGCTATTCCCCGCAGTATCTGCGACTCACGTGCCTGCACGTCACACACAGATATCCTGAGTGATCCATGTAAAAAATACAAGCGGCGCGTTCATATCATATTGTTTTTAATACGAAAGTTTTAACTGAAATGTTGGAAATGAAATACATTTATGATATTTGAAAAACAAGTACAATTTGTGAAGTTTATGGCCCGATACTCTTAAGAAGACGTGCCGAACCCATCTCTGGATATTGACCAAAAAAAAAAAAAAAAACTCAAGAAAAACATTTTCCTGACTTCCCAACTCTGTAGCAGACTGGCTAGAGAAATTCGATGGACGTTATAGATCTCTTTTGGCTGTCCCGTCACCGTAACAGCTGTTATTTCTCTCCCAAAACCAATAATCAAACACAGAGAATACTTTGCGCATCGCTTTACATTGCACAGTCTTTCGGCTAAATAAATGCAACTTTTTGTATTTTATATTGACTTTTCGCCTAAGTACTTCGTCAGCGATAATATCGACAGAGGAATTGCGCCGTAATCATTCTACTCATTCTGCTTAAAACAAATTAACAAACAGCCAATTCTGTCTTTTGTAAGCCCATACAACTATTTTTATTTTATTTACGACGTACGGGCACATAACAGCCCAAGGGAAATTATTAATAAGGACAAAAAACGATAAACCACAAAAAAAATCCTCCATATTTATAAGGCATATTGGCAGAGCATTTGAAAGTTTTTAAAATGTTCTTAGTATTAAACTAAAATCATTAAACAGGTACACTTTTTATAATGGGATTATTATACGAGCTGCAGTTGATTTTCTTCTCTATGAATTACACAAAGCCGGTGGGCAGACCCATTTTCCTTTTAAAACAGTGGCATGGAGAAATGAGAAATTATAACATTATCCCCTGTCCAACGCGAATGGGAAACGGGTAGTCTCAGCGAACAGTTGCTCTAGTTTAGATTAATGGTTCCCCGCGCTTATTCTGCAATACGGGTGAAAGGGCTAGGATCACTAATGATTATAATATAATGCCTGGTGATAACCACTCCCTTTGAGATATTATCGCGCAGTGGGCAATGCTCAGGGGACGAGCTGCGAGGCTGAAAATCGGCAGATAGCTGCTGAAGGGGCGGCTTTCTTGCGCTGAGACCCCATAAGCGAGCGCGGTTCTGTCCGCCACTGATATCAACGACCCGGGGATAAATTAAAGCAGAAAGACTGGTGGATGGTAGGTCCGAGGTGTCTTTCACCCAATGTTTTTTTTTTTTTGCGTATGTGGCAATAAAGGAAAATAACATGTGGGATATGGACAATACCAATATCTTAAATGTCCACGTAAACAACGTAAAAAGGAAGTGAAACTTTATATGTCGTATAATGTCTTTTTAATGTACAGAAGTGGATAAGAAAAACGTTTCTTAATTTTTTTTTTGTTTACCATGTTTTAGTTTTGGTGACAACATAATCAATTAGGCTATTTAGTTGTATGATAGCGGGTATAAAAAATTGATGGATGGATGTTCTTACAATTATTTGTTTGTATTTAATAAGGCACAACATTATATGAAACAACAAAAATCTCACCCGAAATCTTTTGTAAGTGGAACGTATGTATTAATATTATGATTTACCTAAACGAGTGTACTATCGCACTAAATTTAACCGGACTTAGCTTTTAAATTATTATTATTTAAGTCATAAAAGTTGCAATTAATTCAAAGAATCTGAAGGCATTTTCAAAAATTGGGCCAATGCAACGATCATCGCGTCAGGGATTAATGAGCAGATCAACACGAATCAAGGGAGCGCTGTTCTGCACCAGGGCACAAGTGCGGTGAAACAGAGATAAATTGTCTCGTGCATGATACAGCGCTTTTAAAAACCGGGGACGTTAAAACGAAACATATCAAAAACACGAGAAAACGGCATTTTTCTGCCCCACCCCCCAAAAAAAAAGTCTAATAAACGGACTGTTTGTAAAAAATATAACTAAAATATTCTATGTACCAAGCTGTCAATGGGAGAGGAGCCAGGAAAAGTGGAGAATTGTTTCATACAAAAGCCTCAATTATCACTACTGAACTGGGCAATAAATAAATAAATATAACGTGCCATTGCCATTGGCAGGTAATCAGTAATAAAGGTTGCCCGAAGAACTTATTTGAAAGAACTCGAGCCAACTGAACTGAGGGTGGAGATGGAGGCACAGTGATCTAAAGGAGCACGAGAGACACACCACAGGCAATCTCGTGCCATTCGTCTTCATTGCCTTCTGTGTGCGCAAAAAGCAAGCCTTGCATAAGGTAAAGCCACCATCAAAGCCGTGGCTTTATTTTATATCCTATAGATCAGGAGGGAGACAAAGCTTTATTTTCGTCAGGAGAGAGATATTTTACCTCCGCCTTACGGTTTTATGTTGGAGAGGTGTCAGGCGGAGGAAATGGATGGCTAATGCATAGGCAAAACGCGGCCGCTCCGGCATGCTGCACGTCAGCGGGCGCTCGGAGGGGGAGCGCAGCGGGGATTTAGGGCCTGTGGGAGCCGAGCTGGGGTTGCAGCTTGGGGATATAAATACGCTAGGCCTCTTTAGAGCCACACATACAGCAAAACTGGGATTGAACCGAGACCCGTAATTTCCCCTGATAAATGTATACATCTACGTGAAGATGCTATAGACGATATGTTAACAAGCAAGACAATTAAAAAGGTAAATAAAACACGTAAAAAGCCACGAGAAAATGTTTTTGCGCTAAGCAAAACAGATTCTGCTTTGTTTTTTAATTATTTGATCATCCCTGGTTTAATTTTAGTTCAACATAGACAGAAGTCCTGAAATCCAGTCGAAGACAGCGTTAATTAGTTTTTCAATTCCTTTTTAAAACACACACAACCCCGTCATGTTTCTTTCCATGTTAAATGGAAATCTAAAGACGTAATTGGAATTTACTGCATACTGGAGTAACTGCTTACAAATAAGCATATATTTCGCTGTGGGTTCAGTGACACTGTTTGGTCGTATAAAATCAGCGCATATATTACAGTACACGGCAAATAATCTTAGTGAAAGCCACGTGATATGGATTCGTATCAAATTATGGAAGATTCAAACAATCGTATTTGGCTTACGAACTGTATACAGAACACATGTGATTTACTGTAGAGTTATAAAAGAGAATTAAAACTCCCGCAGTCCCAAAGATTTGAAACCCTAATTTAACAATGGACCGCCCATTCATTTCCGTGGACACACACCAATACTAATAGTTGTGGCGGCTTTTCAACGAAAGCTAAACCGTAGACATTGGCGGGGAATCAGATTTTTTTCTTTGTGTGTGTTTTTGTATACCCAAACCACTAGGCAGAAGGTTTACTGTACTTTATAACGAACAAGGTAAGTCCAGGAAACAGCAGCATAGCCATGCACGGTCCTTGTACTTGTCATGTAAAGTTGCTGAACAACCGTGGTCCACACCAAGAGGGGCTAAGAGAAACAGCCAGATACCGAAGCCGAGTTTCCGGGTTCAACTTAACGGTACCGCGTTAAAAAAATCCTACTGGTATGGGCGACGTAAGGCAAATTATCAGACCGAATCTGGACAAGTCGAAAAAAGTTTAGCTACCGCGACGGAAATAATACAGATCGTGTCAGTGCAGAAAACATGCTCGTGGAAGACGGCGATTATTTCCTTTTATTTCACTACGTTGTAAAAAGAGGACATTTAGCAGACAACCACAGCAAAGGCATAAACACACTGCAGATTTAACACCATGGGGGTGTCGCTCTGTTAATTAGACTGGATGGTACTCCGTACGTGATATCTACCCTGGGAGTTTAGAAAAGGCAGGCCCAAACAATACGTAAATACAGTTTATACATGCATTAAAAATTTGAATTCTGCATTTTTATTCGATAATTTTGGAATTTTTGCTGAACATAGCGATAACATAATGTTAACCGACATTATACATCACATTTGCATGAGTTTCACCATCATATATATGTGCCTGCTAATGCTCTATATGACCTTGTCGAACCTGTTGTCACCAGTACTCACCTTACTTTAGTTAAATGACTGAAAAAATGAAATGAAATAAGAAAAAAATGAAAACAATGGTTTTAATCAGGATACACTAAAGCAGGTGTGTAGCGGGACGCGGAATTTCTTGGGGTATTTGAAAGGGTCGCTGAACTTCTCATGTGCTCTAGGTCTTGCGTGCGGCCGGTTAGCTTCTCCAGGCTGACTTGCTTACTGAATGGAGGCTGATATGTCCCCATACAGCCATGTGAAAGCAGAGTCGATGGGAGGCCGTGCAAATTGTTTTCCCTCAGCACACTCTGTGATGAGATGCTGACTCGGCGCCCTGAGATTCGCTCCCTGTGTGGGTTTTGCCTGAACGGGCCATCAGGTAGAAGCTGCAGGAAGCTGGGCTGGGCTGAGGGGGGGGTGGCTGTGGGGGCAGAGTGGCTTGCGCGAGGCCTTTCCCGCCTACCGACGAGTTGAAGAGGTGAGAGGGTTGCGACCTTGTGGTGCTGCTTTACAGGGTGGGGAAGGGGGCAGATCTGGCCTCTGCGCCGAGGTGTGGGTGTGGCGGGAATGAGACGCTGGTGGCTGGGGTCTGAATAGCAGTATGAGGAGGACCAGGGTGCTGATTCTGAATGGCACTGAGGCCATAGTAGGGACTGCGATCCCTGGCACCGCATCAGCTTGTTTGCATTGTTCCAGACTGCTTCTGCATTGGGTTTGAGCTTGGTGATCCCTGTGGCAATCCAATGTGACACTCCTTCATGAGGATCCCTTTAGGTGATCCCTGTGGCAATCCAATGTGACACTCCTTCATGAGGATCCCTTTAGGT
>JAODJW010000069.1:122730-139100 GCA_026777045.1 Hyperopisus bebe
AAACCCTATACTGGATGCTCCCTGCACATTCCTGAGCAAACAAACACACACACACACACACACACACAACACACATACACAAACACATACACAAACACATACACAAAGTAAATGCCAGACTTCCAACTCAAAGTAAATATGGACGAGTATTACACATACGCCAGCAAGGTTTCAGCACTAAGAATGAGTGACTCCCTGTCACCACATTCAAAAGCCAAGCGCAATCGCTGAATTGAACTGCAAAGAGCAATAAGTGAGTAGCTTAATCCATTCTGCGTAAAACCATTCAGAGAACCATCCATTTCCTCATCAGGAGGAAGGTGTCCATATCACTCTCGTCATTAAGATATAGAAATATAGTAATACGACAATAAAACAGGAATAGCCTTTGATTGATATGATGTTAATGATCCAAATGCCACAGGGCGTGGTGAAAATTGGGTTAAAAAATGACAAGTAGTCAGAATTTGTTGAGGTGTTGGGAGTGTCGTGCGTAGGGCTGCTTTTTCACATCGTACACTAGAGACAGTTCATTAGGCATTAACTGTTCAGAAAAATGTCCCCATAACACCCCTGTACTGAGTGTAATTACAGTATCTGTACAGAATAAAGAAAAAAAGAAAATCGGCAGTGAGGAGAGTGACTCAAAGCCACCAATGCACCCTGATGATGGGTCAGGGGAACACGCTATAGGGCAGTGCCAGTCCTACCTGGACAACGCCACCTACTGGGTGCACCGGGAACAACACATTTACCCCCTAGTGTGCCTGAGTGCAGCCTTGCGTGTCTGAAACAGATCAGTTTCCATATGAAATTGTACAGAAATGGATCTCCCTTTCATATTTATATTATCGTTGATGCTTACTTTGGGTATCTTAGCAGTGGCATTGCAGGATCAAGCACAGAAAATGCGGTTTTAAAAAGCATGAGGCTCTTTTGCCGGCTACCGAGCTCCTGAGACTGCTCAAGCAGACAGAACACTGGAAACACATTAACATAGACTGTAGGCAGCAAGTAAAGCCTCATGCAAAATGCAACCCAACAAAAAACAAGAAAATATGAACATATTTTTTATCCCAGATTAAACAATGAACTAGTTTGTTGTTTTTTTTTTTGCGCATCTGAATTACAGAGCTGGGTAGATTAAATTTAAAATGGCTGACATATTTGGCCACTACTTGGTAAAGTTCTGAGCTGAACTGCTTCTGTCAGTAACAGAAAGTACCTTTGTAAACAGAACAGGACCTTTGTCAAGAAGGCGCTTGCTGTGGATTCTCTCGCCATCACTGATGGAGGCGTGTACTGGACTATCACCAAGCTGTTCATAGCACAATTCATTTATCAACTATTTACCATCAACTCAATTCAAGTCAACCCTGAGAATATTTAAAAAAAAAACAGATTTGAAAGAAATTTTCAGGCAGAGGAATTGACTAAATTCTGGACCCACTTTCCAGATTTCTGGAAATGCTAAACAATAAGACTTCTGACAGAAAGTATTCTGACAGTGAAACGAAATCTTAGCAAAGATTTTTCAATAGCTGATCAATTTGGTTAGCCTTGGAACACGGCAGTAAGCATTGACAGAGTCATTTTCTGGCATATTAATGTTTACATCCAATCAACAGAGTGGAGGCCAACGTAATTAACTCAATCAGACAGTGGAATGTGCTGAAAATGAGAACCAGAGACAATTGATCACTTCAAACCCTCTCCACTCAATTGTCTTTCAACAGCACTTCAGAACATTTCAATTGTCAAGGTAGAAAATGAGGACTGGAAAGCAAAATTTCCTCCATGAAAAAGTCTAATAAATCATTCACATAAACATCTACTAATATTACTGGCCATGTCTAACCAGGGTGTGGATGATACATATTTAAAAACCACTATAAACATTTTTTTTTGTTCCAAACATATGTTAAATTAATAATATATTTTGTGAACTTCATTAGCAAATGACAACATTACAAAAAGGCCATGCCAGCCTAACGGAAGGTACTTTTAATTGAAACACCTTACAAATGCTTTCCCCTCTTCTGTTGGACAATGTCAGTCAGGTCAATCCTCCGGGACAGGCAGGCAATAGACGTGTCTGCCCTGGAGACTGAGCCAGCCTGGGTTCAGAATATAAGGAGAGAGATACCCAGCCCTGGAGCCTTATCTGTCTGTGTACTGGCCTCGCAGCTTTCCTTGCGCAGTTTTTTCCCCCTCCTTTCTTTTTCTAAACTAGCCTTGCTCTCTTTCCTCCCTCCCCGTCTATGAAAAATCAGCAAATAAAAAGTTACATTAACCCCGGGCTGACCTTTCCCACGTAATACACTGCAGCCTGATGGGCTACTGGGGAGCTTCATCGGAAAGCTGTCACTCGCCGGCATCCCAAGCACTGCCTGGGGAACATTTACCGGATAATTAATATATTAAATGCATGAAAAATAGTTACACAGGGGCCCCTCGCCAGCTCTTCCCCCGTGCGGGGGAGAGAGGGATACAGGCTGCGAACCATCAATATACAAGCATCCCCCTTCAATGGGCCATCATAAAAACTGCTCATAATTTTACGGCTTCATTCACGGCCCTCGCTGTAAAGGAAGGCCATATTTCCTCGTAATTCACCGGATCCCTCTCCAGGCTTTTATTATTTGGTGGTTTGAGCCTCTGCCCGTCTGCCCCGGCGTACTTATAACGGGGTCTTCGCTTGGTGCGAAGGACACTCGGGGGTCAGCGACAAACTGCCACCACTCTGCAGGGATGTCAGAGGGGGCGAGGAAGCAGGCCACCGTCTCTCTTAGTGTCTGCCATTAAGGTACCGAAATGTCCACTACTCACGCAGTAACGTAAACAGCATGCAGATTAAGCGAAGCTTGTTGAGCCATTAGGTGATTCCCTACAGAATTAATACATGTGCTGTGCTTTCCTTAGATGGGTTATTATTTTTGTGCGGTAATTCCTTCGTAATTTATCAGCAATATGCCATAAAATTAAATAAAAATAAATGCAGAAAAACGATGATAAACACATCCGCTTTTCAAAACCATAACGTTTTATCATTATTTTATTTTCATTTTTCTACATTTGAAATACAACCCAGGAGCACTGACAATAATTTGAAGGCTTTTAAATGTGATACCATGGGGAGAATTTTAACCAAAGAGCTACTAGTACAACTAGACTTTCTTCATTTGCAGTAAATATGCCATTTGTTTTGGAAATGAAAAATTCTTTATTAGGAATATTAAAATAACTACCAAGTTCACGGCTCCCTTTTCCCTATGGTCCATAATTAAACTCCTGCCTTCTATTTTCACGGAACATTAACTCGCACCACGTGATCATTATTGTCGTCACACAGACAAAAGACGAAAACACACACACATGCGCACTGTCTCAGGCGCAGACGTGATCACGCGCAGAATACAACAAGCGCGAACAGAAAGGCAGGTGTAAGTCTGGGATTTGCTCAGTCATTCAGCACATGCATGTAAGCAAACAGACAGTATTAAAACACACATTAAAGACACACACATCTATACTGAGCATGTGCACAAAAACTGAATTACATACAATATACACTCACTCTCATAATCTTGTCTGGGCCTATCAGTTACCAAGAAACACCCCAGGAGACCTTGGTGATATTAATAGCCCTATTCATTAAATATTACTCTTGTCAAAGGAGTAGCATAATACTGGCCTGAAGACAGGAATGAGGAGAGAGGGGTAAGCTGAATTAATTTTCTGGAGCAAACGCCCGGATTCTGTAAATGACACTTTCTCCCCTTTACTGTTAGCATTTTAAATGTGACATAAATGGCACCAGGCACAACCTAAAACCCAAATAATACGCTGAGCATCACAGACACACCGGCAAGACAAGAATCTCGGCGCATGACAATGATCTCACCATGCAAGGGGACCATCTCTAGGGTTCTAGGTCTGTAAGACTACTGCCCTGTGAACTGGACTCATTAATATTTCCTTGTATGCAAAGACAAAACAAATCCCAGCAAGTTAAATAAAGTGAAATTAGGTTCAATAGGTCTTTCATGGTCTGTGTTTGTGGGGAGAATCGCGGAGCAGCGACCAGCCTCGAACTGCATCACGGCGGAGCCGGACACACAGGGAAAAGGGGATCGCCGCATTTTCTGACATGTTAAACGCCAAACACGACTCGTGAAGTCTCACGGCAAGAAGCTACACTGCTTAGTGACGGAGAGCAGACGCGGTTAAAGGTTCACGTTATATGGAGTCTTCAGTCAAAGTAGCCAGGCACAGTCTGGCAGTAACTCACCTGGAACTTCAACCAATGGGAGAAGAAGTGATTTAAGCGGCAAATTCAGCCCAGCATATCCGTCGTGCTTATTGGATGAACCATTCAAACTGAATATTTAACGTAAATACTTTAGCCGCTAGAACACACAACTTTTATTGTCTTTTTTTTTTTTTCAAATTTAACACTCTAGAGGCATGGCACCAGCCACCCTGGTGTTGTATTTGCCACAGAAAACAAGCCCAAAGGCAAATATCTGTCTATGTATGTGTGTTTAACTAACACGAGGCAGAATGTGCTGTAAACATCACCGCTAATGAACTTGGCCCACTATTCAGAGGCCAAGCCTGGATATTTTTTTTTTTGCTCTCAATCGTCTCTCTATACCCTCCCTCACAACACAGAGACACACCAGACAAAAACAAATTTAAAGACAAAGGGGGAGTGATGGGGGGGGGGGACAGAGTCGTAGCCAAATTGGCGAGCCAGCATTGTGCACACACAATGCGTAGTATAGGTGATCCCAGAGAGGCAGCAATAGGCAAGCCTAATCCTGTTGACTGAGAATGGGCACAGGGGCCCATGCCAGAATGCACTGGGTTCAGTCTGCTGCTGTGAGCGCGGGGGGAATTCCTCACTGCAGAGGGGAGTTGGTGGGGGGCCAGTCCCTCAACGAGACGCCTCCGCTGCCAATGGGCACTGGCACAGGCCTGGCACACGGGTGATCCCGGCTCCCCCCCCCATTCCCACACCCACCACATCCCCTGGGAATGGGGGGGGGGGGGGGGTAGCAATTTCTCCCCGCTCAGAGTTGGAATACAGGCCTTCTCACAAATCACAACGTCAGGACGGAGCTGCAAATTGACTCATGGATCATGGTTCCGTGGGCCTTGCCTATCCCCAATTAGATGGCCACGGGAGGCATTACCAGAGATTATGCAGCCTCTGTTTTTTCTTTTTTTGGCAGGTAGGAGCCCCCGCCAAAGCCTGCAGTCGGGATGGGTTAGTGCCTGTCAGGTGATGGGCCAGCTATAACGGCGACACTGCAGTGTCACCTCATTTGCGTCTGCTTTGTCATGACAGTGTGTCAGTCACAAGGGCTGCAGAGCAATCAATTACAAAAGTAGAGTCTGCGCATGTCTTATACAGTCAGACGGAATGCAAACGTCACTCCAGTTACTCTGGTTTGGGCTAAAAGGGCAGTGAGAGAGTACAGAGCAATCCAGCCCTGCACTGGGCCACGCAGCTTTAAGTGCTTCGCTAAGATTTTCTTAAGGCATTACAAGACTGTCACCATTTAATATAATGATCTAGATTAGCCCAATCTAAAAAAAAAGAGCAGAAAAAATGATGAACCCAGAAGGAGGTTGTGAGGCTCAGCGTTTTCTTTTCTTTTTTTTTTTACCCCCCTTTCATACAAATGACTGAATATTAGTCATTTAATTTGCTGTACTGTGGGTAAAGGGAGCTATATAGCGGAACAGTGTGTGGTACCTACCAAGCCACTCTCCGGTCATTAGGGTGGGGTAATATGGATAAGAGGCTGGGGCTCCTCGGGGGGCTGTAACTGAGATCTGCTCCCCACATCGTCCCCCATTAAATCATCCCGCCTGCTGATGTGCCTTTATGAGATGTGTCCTGATCGCCTAACAGCCAGGGAAGGTGGAGACCCGCCATCACGCTCCAGCGAGGCGTGCCTGGCCTGCTCGACGCCCCCACGCCCCCACGCCCTGGCAAACCAAGTGGACATCTCCACACCAGCTCAGGGGTGGGGCAGGAGAGCATGGGATGACGGTGGTGTAAAAAAAAAAACAAAAAACAAAACTGCAGGGCACTTACACGGGTTCGCACTCGAGCTTGTGGAACAGCACCGAGCGGCACTCGCGGCACTCGCTGCAGGGGACTGCCGCCAAGGCTGCCCGCGCCGTTCCGCCTCACGGCCTCACGCCGGCCCGAGCCAAGACGTCACGGCGATGGAGGTAAGGAGGTCTGGCACGCAGGATAGTGCGAGCCGTGGAGAGCCTGCCAAACAAACCCGTTTAGCGGACAGAGCGGGTTACTCTGCGCCAGCGCTCGAGTCTGTAATTCACAAAGCGGGCGCGGAAATTCAGCCGGCGTGTCGCTGTGTTTGCCAAGCGAAAGCGCCGGCCGTCTGAGCTGAGGAGACGGCGAGGATGTAGTGAGCAGGAATCACAGTCCCCAGTGAGCAAAAGCCCCGTGAGCTGAGTGATGAGTCCACGGTGGTCACATCCTAATCATAAAGCAGTGTAGGCTCAAGCAGAAAAAAGGCTCTGTGGTTAAACGTTACACAGACATGCATACACTGCACAGACACCATGCAGCAAATGTGAACCAATTCATCTGGCGGGTTAAAAACCAGAAATAAACAGCGATGAGGTTTGACTGTAGCTAGTTTTAGGCTTGTACCTTGATACACATAAACAAGATGCATAAATAAATAGATCCATACACATAACCAAAAAAGAAAATAAACAGTTGTACATACATATGCAGTTTTGAGAACACTGTAACCCTTATTTTTGCTGCACAGGAAACATGTCTACGTCTAGAATTCACAAACACGAAATATTGCTGGATAAGAACTGCACAATAACTGATTTCAGGCCGTCAGGAGGGGAACAACAAAAGGTAATGTAGACAGTGCGTTGTGTATAATGGTGTGTGTGTGTGTGTGTGTGTGTGTGTGTGTGTGTGTGTGTGCGCGCGCGCATGCGCGCATGGCTGTGTGTCTGGGATGGGACAGCCTGGGGCCCAGCAGTTGTGAGCAGATGTCAGCGTAAGTGAGCAGGGACTTGGAAAAGAGAGATGCAGCGGGGCAGCCCTCCAGTTCACGCATGAGTGGAGAGGCACCACAGATATTTACATTTAAATTGATGTTTCAGATACTTAATTAAAGACGAGTATTGGGCTCTTCTGGTCGGCGGCGGTTTCTTCCTCACCCTCATCCTCCTCAGCAAAGCTCACAGACTGTGCACTAGAACCCGGAGCACCTCCGAACTGGTATGAATATATCACTCAAACTGTGTTAATAATGCCAGTCCCAGAACCCTCTATGGTAATTTTCTGAGAACATTACTGAACGCACAATGCCCCCTGGTGGATTTCAGCCCCACCCCAACACAAACAACCCTGACAGCAAACACTGCTGGACCCAAATGGTGGCTATGCCCCAACCCCACCCCGCCGCCTGCACAGCCCTCCCCGAACAGCCATAGTTTTCCAGTCCGCGTCTCTGAAGGCACATGGACCACGGGCAGCGGAAAGAGATGGGTTTTTAACAACCAGACATAGAGAAAGCTGCTGCTGCTGTCGACAGCAGTCATATTAATACGTGGTGCATGTCATCAGGCTCTCCTGTGGGGAAAGGATGGTAATGCAGAGGCACTCCAGTCCTGATGAGCCACAGTCCCAGCATGCCCCTCTCTCTGATACTCCGGCCCTCCGAGGGGCCCTACCACCCACAGGACATCCTCCCTCAACCACTTACTTCCAAACAGCTTTTTAATAGATTTTAAAAGAGGGTTATTAACATT
Organism: Hyperopisus bebe; assembly: GCA_026777045.1. Taxonomy (NCBI): domain Eukaryota; kingdom Metazoa; phylum Chordata; class Actinopteri; order Osteoglossiformes; family Mormyridae; genus Hyperopisus; species Hyperopisus bebe. The sequence continues at coordinate 130,555 of JAODJW010000069.1, forward strand.
ACCTGCTAATTATGTTAAGGACCTAATTAGGAAAAAAGAAGCCTTTTTTTGTCTAATTAGGTTTTCTTTTTAAGTGCACAGATAACCAAGGGAATGCCGAGATCTCAGTAGAAATGAGAGTGCAATGAGCCAGTGAGAGGATCCTTCGGAAAGAAGTTAACCCTTTCATCAGAGGAGTTGACTCTATTAACAGAGCCTGGCAGAGTGCAATTACCACTCAAATCGTTTATTTAGGATGTGTTTATCTCGAGTGGGCTGCATCATTTAGCGCCTTATAAACTCAATACTGGCTTCATTAACGATTACAGTCTGCGGGTGGTAATACCTGCCTGATAGTTCGCTGCAGCGTGATGCTATCAGCTCACGACTGAATTACAAAGATGGGACCTCATTTTTCAGCGTCTCTACTACCACACTGCGATTTCCTGAATGGGGTGCCCTCACCTGGAGGATGTGCTGGAGAAAACCACCCACAGCCACATCAGTTTATCGAGATTAAGGAAAAAAAAAACTTTATGGCAACCATTGCTACAGCTTCCACATTGGCTAGAGGGGGAAAGTAAACAACTGCAGTCACAGAATGACCAACTGGGACATTTTCAGGACGGTGGATCCATTCCACCACCGCGTTTGATGATTAGAAGAAGACCGGCTCAAATCGGAAGTCGTCGATACCCTTCAAGTCCTGAGAAAGATTCCGACACTATCTGGCTCGCACATCTGAGCAAAATGTCAGAAAAGAAAAAAAAAAAAGAAAAAAATCACAATCCTGCACAAGTGTCAGCCAAACCAGTGGGGGGAGGGGGCAAGATCTTGCCAACTTCCGCTGCCCTAGCGGAATCTCAATGAACCTGGAAGCAAGGGTTCTACAGGACACCCCCACCACCACCGCTAGCACCAGCTACCATTAAAAGGCCCCTCTTCCCTAGGACACCTCTCACTCACGCCTGTTATTATCTCTTCAAGCTCCCCGGGCAAAGAGCCCAGAAGAAAAGAGGTTACCGTCACTTACTGCCATGTACCTTGACATCTCCTGGATCTGGTCTGGGGGGGGGGGGGGGAATAGCAGCCTTCCAAATTGACAGCACTGGACACTGTGTTTAAAATGATATCTGATCGCAGACTAGCGACGGCGTCCAATTTTATTGTGAAATCCTGATTCATAAACAGATAGACAGGCATAGATACCAGTCCTGTAAGTGTCTTTCTGGCTGTCATTTAAAAAAAATGCATTTTCCTTTTCTACTCACTCGTTTTCTTTTTATACTCTCTCAGTTCCATGCTACTGTAGGGAAGGAAATTATTTAAATTATATTAATGTGCAAAATCTGCCAAAATTGCCAGGGAATCAGATTTTCCCATCTTACTGCTTAATAGAGAGAAATTGATGTGCTGAAATTGAGAGCTGTATTCTTATCTTAGGGCTGTAAATGTGTTGCCATTAAAGATGTCTGCTTGTGGTAGAGCTCTAAGAACATTTGCATAGACCTTTTGGAAAAATCACGCATCACAGACCCAAATTAACCATGGCAGTGTATCAGTCGTGCATGAACAAAATTACATTACATGTAAACAACTGTAAACAACTGCATTTGAAACATTCAGTATATTTAATTGATTTTTTTGTCTTCAGCAGCTGAGTACAAGAAGCTGGGACCCACTTGTTTTTACAGTACCCTCGGTCTTAGCTTCTTCTAGCCCTTGTGTAATGTGGCATTCAGAAAAAAAGGAAGATTGTGCTGTAAGGTATCTTATGAAATGAGAAGAAAACACTCTGGACTGCCCTATGTCTGTTTACATCCACGAAATAAGATTCTACTATGGGAAGCAAAATTACCAGTTCAGGAAGCACAAAAAGCCAGCCAAGTGAATTTTAATTTCTATAACCATTCATTGAAATGATGAAAGAGCATCTCCTTAAATACACAGGATATGATGACAACATTTCCTAAGGAAAAGCCTGCAAGATTGGAATATCTTAAGTAATGTCAACATGTCACGGAGGTACAGAATGTTGGCCAGCCATCAATGGCTTGAAGTCCTGATACAAAAGTTCAAAATGAAGAGCTCTGAGCCTGGAACATTTACACTCAGCTGGCTAGAGTACAATGCAGAACACACTGCATATGCTGTGTCACCCGGGTCCATAACCCTTGCAGTAACAGTCCTAGCACTATTGCCCCAGATCTCGACTGGAGATTCTGCTACTTACCAGGAAGAGGAAGTACATCCACAATAGGGGGCATCTCACAGGCTCTTTGTGGGGTCCTGTTCTAATGGAGCTGGACAGCCAAGTTGTTTGGCCAGTCAGCATTGTGCTGTAGAGCAGTTAAAAATGTTTACTGTTGGCATCGGTCGACCCTTGCCTCACAAGACAAGATGAATTTGACAGCTAATGTAAAAATAACAGACAATCATAAATCACGAGAGCAAGAGTGAGTCGATGATGAGAGTTAATCAATACCGGCCTGACTTTGCCATTGTGGGAAATGGCACTCCATTTATTACTACAAAGAAACATTATTCACATTAGAGTATGCATGGTACGGGGTTGGGGGGGGGGGGCTGAGAAGTGTGCTTAGTCATCTTAGTGCGTGAAGGTTCTCTGCATAACCGCTGTCCTGTCCAAACTATTGCATTTCGAGTATGGGTAGGCAGCGCTAAAATAACCCAATAAAACGTATGAGTGAGCAGTACAACCGCAGTTCCCTACATATACCTATTTTTGGGTCAGTATTAGTTTAACGAGTATTTTCTTCTTCCAATAAAAATACTGAAAAACACTGCCAGTGGTGATCTGAAATCTTCATTTTAGTGCTAAAGGTTTTCCTGTACGCACGGACAAGGAAACATACGCTCACCTAATTCCCTCCAACACAATTGCCGCTCAGGACATTCGCCGAGTTCCTTGGATTTCCCATCTGAAAGCGGGGCGACGGGGTTGATCTGAGTGGGCCTAAGCTGGAGACCCCAGGGGAAATCGGGCCTAGAACCCAGGTGCTGATTTACTTGCGGTCTGTCCTGTCTGGCTGATGAGCTTCAACTGGAAAGCAGACATGGGCAAAGCATTGGAGCAATATGTTCCCTTCCATTTTATAAGAGACACACAAGGCCCGGTTTTCGGTTTCCTCTCCCTCGCCCGCTCGCCTCCTTCAGCCTCTTTCGCTTCCTTTGTGCTGTTTCCTGGTGCTGCAGTCATTTTTCCTCACATTGGTTTCACTCCCAGGTCCAGGGGAATGTATGGCTTTATTTGTATGGTGGAGGAGTTTTATTGAATTTCCCTTGCTCTGCAACAGAGGAGCACATTCGAGATTCATCAAGTGGCAATTTAATTCAAAATTCATGAAGTTTGCATTTGTCAGCCTGCCGGATGCAATGTGCCATGTGTGCCTTCTCTGTGTGTATGGACATCAGTAACTTCAGCCCAGAAAAGCACATTTCTTAAATTGATTAGAAAATACCAGTTGGCTTTCACTGGCTAAAAGCTGAGTTTATGATGTTTTTTTTTTGCCTAGAACGCATATACCACAAAGGACATAAATGGTCGATATCAGTAGTATTGTGGACATATAATGACTGAACTACAATCAAAGTGCCCACAAGCTGTACTACTCGCCATGTTTCAATTTGCCGGAGAACCACACTGTGGAGTAATTAGTTCGTTTCCAAGACTCAAACAGCTTCTTATCTGATACATGAATCAAGCAGTACTTAGACCAAGGTTTCACACTCAATTTCCATTGTGCATGTAGACCACCTGCATGGACATTCGCAGCCTCATCTCAATACAACACCGGAGTCATCATGTTTGTAAGTACAACACTGAATTACTATTGGGGGGCCAAGTAGCAAAAGTCCTTCAAGGTGAGAAAGCTCATTTCGGGGATTGATCATGCTTGTAATGGCTTCCTGTACAGATTTATCTTGCTAATATTTTGACTTAGTGTGCATTAAAATACTTCGTATGACCACTGACTCGTCTTGAGTTATGATGTTCATCTGGAGTCTTCCTTGGGTCCTAGCTGGCAATTAAAATATTCTTTGGAACACAGGGCCAGCGAGGAAGTGATTCGACTGAGAATGCCATGCTTCCGAAGGATCCTCTGTGTAATTCCTTATTTCAGGCCCATTAGAACAGAGATGATCCAGAGTCGAAGCGCGGGGCCAAGTGCCATAAAAGACTGAGCAGAGCTTCCGAAACTCAATTAAAGAGAGAGGACCTCGCCGACAGCAACAGAGAAAGAGAAATGCATTGTGGCCGGTGCAGAGGAGAAGGTGCTTTACTAACACAGCTCCTGCGGTCTGTGCTTCAGTGCCGCAGCTCCTATACAATACATTCCTCTGGTCTAATCCTACTGTATTTATAATTGCTTTATGCAGAGATGTAATTGTGGTACATTGTATGTATAGTAAAGAGATGCCAACATTACCCACTGGGCCCAATCAATGGGACTATAAAATGAGAATACAATACCAATGGGCCAAGACGTCGGCCAGCCAGCGCCAGAGAGTTCTATAAGGTGAGGGATTTACTATTTTCTCATTTTCATTACTCAACCTCTCCCTCATTCGTGCGAGTTTAAGGTACAAGTGATCTGAAGCTGCTTGTATTATGACATAGGCGGCAAACTGAGTTGAAACAGAGCCGAGGTCATACTTGTTTGGACCATATCAATCTACGATTCTGCTGAAGTCTTGAGTTATATAAAGAATCACGTTATAAGCTTTCCATCGCCTTCATTAGCCAGCTGATGCTGCCCGATGTTCATGATCAGGACAGTATTTAATGGTTCGCATGGTAGGTGATGTGAAACCATGGCAGAAAAGAAGGGCAGAGGAGTAACTGAGTCACTTTAAGACTTCAGGTGACAAAAGGTTTGCTATCACTTTATATATGGCTGTGTTTCCATATGGAAATATTTAAAGACTGAAACCTACGCAAGGCTGTGTTTCAGAGGACAAGGAAAATGTTAAATGACGATCCGGAGAATGCCGTGAGGAAAAGACTTCAGGAGTTACGTTTGATAATTATGGATTTCCTTTGTGGCTGCTCTGCTTGCGCTCTACTGTCAATTTGACAACAGTGGAAATGTAAGCTGCGTAGAAGCCATCAATTACAGCTACAGGTAGAGGAATATTTTATCTTTTATTATTTGAAAGGCTATGATCACATGGTGCAGTGTAAGCACCAGGTTGTGCAAGGACCATGCCTCGTAACAAGAACTTTGCTGGATCAAATCCCAAGAGGTTCTCTGTAATACTTCCCTTGAGCAAGTGCTTAATTGCTCCAGCAAAATATCCGGCTATAAAATGGTAGGCATTGAACATTTTGACAAAGGGGCCATCTAAGAAACAAAATACAAAGTGAAGCAATGCAAAAACCAGAGAGTAAGAATGGAGAACCACGCATGGGATGTCTGCAGAAGCTGGACATGTCTTAAGGTTATGGTGTCTATGCAGAGCAGTACAAACCAATGTCTTGGAAGAGAGAGTCAGCCCCTAATCTACAAGTTGCATGACAGCATTCCTTACAAAAAAAAAATATCCATTTCAGCTGAAAGTGATGGGTACTTTAACAGAGTTAGAACACTATCCTGTATAATCATTCCCTTTTCGCTATAAAAACATAAAATGGAAATACAGGCATTTCTTTTTTCTCCTTTGTTAGTGCAGCAAAAAGAGGGTTTACACATCCAGCAGAAAACTAAAGTGGCTTGCTTCTCCCGCCACCACCCCCACACTGTCGCCCCTACACCCCCACCCCTTGGTGTCACAGTGGCTCCTGTTCCAGCCTTTCCCGTCCTGACCTCTGAAACCGGTTAGAAATTTCACACAATATCCCAGCACAGCAGTGGATGCAGCAGCGCTGGGAGCCAATATGTTTCCATAATTGGGCCGGCAGTGGGGGCAGAGTCCAAGGCAATTAATCCTTTCCTCCTCTGTTGTTTGCGCCCGGACGGCGGTGACAGGGTGCAGAGTAATTGGACGGGAGCGCCCTTGTCCCTTCCGCTTTATGTTAATATCCCTCCGCCAGGCTCTAATCCTGGCCGGGCCACAGACGCCCGCCCCGGCCACGTGTCAAGTGCCCAAGTTATCCACACAGTGCGAACCAGTGCCGAGACGGCAGGAGAGGCGGAGGAAACGCCAACAAATGCAAGCAAACACAAAAACACACATGGATCTATTCCCAAAAACATCCTCATTCAACCTTAGCTTAAAAAAACACAACCTACACCTCCCAGGTGAACACTCAGATGCATGATTTCCATGGTAACTGCCTGGTGTGTATGTTTGAACTTCCAGCGTTAATCCTCAATGCTGCGAATAATATGGATTTCCTGAAGCAGAAGACTACCATGGCTTGACGTACAGTTAAACACTAGATGCTCTGGCTATTACAATACACAATTACATAAAATTCATGCAAAGAGGTCATATACTCCACCAGTGAATGGCAAAAAGCCCAAACAGGTTCCAAATTAGGCATAATTCATACAGATTCAGCTAAAGTGGGCATAAGGCCATAGAAAAGGGTACCGTCACATAACTGTTTTAAAGCAGTCCTCTTTGTCTGGGTCTTTTATGGATTCATCGATGGCAAAAACAAGAGTGAGGAGAAATCACAGTGACAAGCGACAACCTTCCAGCTAAATCCTTTACTGGAGGGGGGGGTCAACCAGGGGTCTGAGTTCAAAGGTCAATACAGCCCATCCACACCATAGTTGGCGTGAGCGAGGGTCATATAATACACGTGCCAGCAGCAAGGCCATTGGGTTGGGGGGTGGTGGAGACCAGGCAAATAGCCCTGGATGACATACAGGCTAATTGCTCATGTCTTTTGCTCTCCTTTCGCCCATTCTCTCCTCTTCTGGGCCATTTATAATCTCCTCCAGCGACTCTTATATGCCTAGGTGCGGTTCAAAAACAAATCAATAGAAGTATAATGGCACTGAGCACGCTTTGTAATTTTTATATCATTAGTTCTCATTTTTTTGCCCCTTGCTCCTCATGCATCAAGACAGGAGCAGGGGAAAAAAATTCAGTGCCATGCCCTCGTAAAGTTTATTTAGTATTCTATAAATTTCATATCAGTTATGTTTCATAATGATTTGGCAGAGGTTGTGGGGGTGGGGGGCAGCTGGGTGACGGGGGAGGCAGCGGGAGAAAAAGGGAAAATCGATAACAGTAGCACACTTTTCCGAGGCATGGCGGAGAGGGGATCTATTGTGGGGGAATTATGATTTATGTCAGGGGTGGAAGGGCCGTCAGGGTGCGTCAGGGACGGAGGTGTGCGCCAATAATGATTAATGCCCCCCCTTCCGTCCTGCAGACAAGCAGGCGGATGGCGCACTCAGTCTCCTTCGCTCCCTCCCCCCTTGTCTTTTTCTCCCACTGCAGCCCCGCCGCTCTTCCCCACAGGTCGGCGGGTTTGCGGTCCGTGTTTGCGGGATCACCGGCAGCTGTCGCTCTCTCAGCTCCCCTCCGGTCTCGGCCTCGATGCTGGACCGCCGCCCTCCTTGGGGCGGAGGGGTAGGGGCGGCGCGCGGCTACCGTGATGGATCCCCAGCTGCCCGGCTGTGGGGCTGCAGGACAGGGGCGGTCATTCTTGAGTCGAGTGTCAGTACTTTGTCTCTGCCAGCCGCGGCCCGCTCTCAGAGGCGTAGGAGACGGAGGGAGGTGGAAGGGAGGCAGCTGGAGAAAGATGGACGGAGAACGGGAGGCAGCGGTGAAGGAAATAAATGGATAGAGAGAGATGCATGGAAGGCAAGGGGGGAGATTAAGGAGAAGGGGCAAGTACGCTTTACTCGCATCACGCCTCATCCATGCAGTGTAAAAAGAAAGAAAAAAGAAAAACAAATAGCAGAGGAGTCGGTCTGTCATGTCATGAGGTAACTCCACCCTATCAAACCTGGGGCCATGCACCAAAATATAAAGATTAAACAGCGGAATGCCAACATTATCTCTTAAACAAGACCTCCGCTGATACATATAATACAACACGCTGCACTTCAGGGTGCCGTCAGGAACAACAAAACAAAAATAGCATGCAAATTAAAGTGTTTTAAGAAAACAACAAACGCAGGAGATATACTAAATTCAGGCGACTTTGTCTAGGGCATTCAAGAGGAACAGTCAAGTGGAAACTTCTTCAGAATAGCTTTCATTATCACTTTGGGAAGCAATGCAGCATGTGAACTATTACAATGTGCATGCGACTATATGAGGTGTGGTGAGGAATAGGGAAAGACAGCGCTCTGAGCCTCTCCGTGCCGTGGCTTCACCCCCGTACTTGGGCTAAGCGCCTACAAGCACTGCAGTAATCCACCTCAACCCCTAGAGGGCAAGCATTGGTCACCAAATTGGGGGGAAAAATTTAATAAACAAATGACATTAGAGATTCAAAGGTGCCGCGTATTTGTGTGTAATTTCCCCAGCTAATGTCAGAGAGAAGTTAATCTTTCGGGTTAAACTAAGTTGGAGAAACGAGATGAAAATAGAATGGTGGGGGGGGGGGGTGAAAGAGAACGCTAAAAACACGTTAGGGT
>JAODJW010000076.1:10132-20160 GCA_026777045.1 Hyperopisus bebe
ACACACACACACACACACACACACACACACACACACACACACACAAGCGCAGAAAGAGCAATCCAACCTTTCCTTTAGCAGCAGTTCCACCAGGCTTAGTCTTCTTGGTGTCAGATTTGGGTTCAAAAACCCCAGAATCTTCACTGACAGATTGAGACTTAGATGGAGCTGAAAGCAGAACAGAAGACAGATTCACAGCAATCCACATACCAATAAAATCTATTGTGAAAATCATGGCTTCCATAAATTCAAGGATTTTCCCCCTATAATATTTATCCCATTTCACATTTGAAACCTAGGCTCATATGTGAAAGACATTGATTGACTCTGAATTAATTATATTTCTCTTCAGCAATACTCAGATCAACAAACCTGAGAGTGGCTTTGCAGCAGGAGGGCAGGCAGCCTTGGAAGGCGCCGCTTTGGTAGGGGCTGCTGGTTTGGCCGGCATGACAGCACGGGCCTTCTCCAGCATGCCTACTACCTGATCCTTGGAGGCTGGCTGAAGGACAGAGCAAAAACAAGAGGCCTGTTATCCAAGGCTAACATACAGCTCCCAGCTAACACTAAGCAGACAGCGTTCCTACATATTTTTCCCAACACTTCCTAGACTGTCGGGAGTGGTTGGGTAGGGGGGGGCACAATACTTCTGTATGCCATATGGCTAATAATTCACCCATGTTTGCATTTTGGTTTGATTTCACATTTGACATACTTAACCAACCAGTTACAATATTTAGGCCCAGCAGGTGTCAAGCATTTCCCCAATGTGAGCATTGTAAATTTCAAGGTCGCCTACATAAATTTCTTGCTGGACTGCACACGTTTGACAAAGCCGTACGCACTGGCTTGAGACATTGCTCTTTGATGGAAAATCTGAGGATATTTTGGTGAAGTCACTGATGTGAGCTGGTTGTCAGCACCAAAATGGATTTTAAAAAATACATAAGTAGACCAATTTGTCAATAGCCTAGAAATACATTCTTATACAGTCTGAACACAGCAAAATGAAATTGCATACTGCATGGTAACCCTGAATACAACCCATGTTCTTCCAAAGTGAGGTTTGTGATTACAACTAAATTCTGCCAGACACCCCCTGTTCCAGGGATGAGAAGCAGACCTTGAGTTTTCCAGTGGCTTTGAGCATCTTCTCATAGCTCAAGTGCATCATGAAGGTGGGCAGGGCGTCCTGTGCCTTCTTGCGGACATCCCCATTGCGATCTTCCAGGCATGCATACAAGTAGGGCACACAGAACATCAGGTCTGGAGACACAGAGCGCAGGGTTGGAAGCTTCTCAGCCAGCCACGCCAGGACCTGGGAAGTATTTCGGTAGTCATGCATATTTCCAGTCTCTCAAAAACAGTTGAGAAAATGAAGCCAGTACAGACAGATTTTAGTCTTACTCAGAAATAATGGAGCATATTTAGAAATATCATCCAATCATTTTGCTTTAAGAGTGAAATACTGATGCAATTTGCACCCTCAAAGAAATGACTGGATACACTGAGCACAGCTTCACTCACCTCTTGTCGGAGGAAGGGGTTCTCTTTCTTGAGTTCCTCAGAGAGGTCTTCCCCTTCCAGCCACTCCTTCATGCCAGTCTGCTCCACCCAAGCATTCAGTGTGGTCAAGGCAGCAGCACGCACATTGCTCTGCAAAGCAGTGGAAGGAAAGCCAGTGATGAGGCCCCAGGTAAACTATGAAAGAAACATAAAGACTCAAGCAAATGAGTCACCTTGCTATCCCCCAGCACTGTGATGATAGGAATTCCCAGGTTCTTCACGTGCTGCTTTAACGCCGGGCCCATTGACGTAGCAATCTGCTGTAGGATGGTTAGTGTCTGGAGGACCTGAATACAAACACATTTCATTTAAGCATTGTAAACTGTGTAAAACATGCAAGCAGAAAGGAACAGGGTTCAAGGCATGCCACAAAAGAATTAAAAATGCCTGCATTTAAAACAAACACTGAATTCAATATAAATCATTACAATTTCGCCAATTACAAAGGTATTAGTAGGTTCCTAACTGCCATTAAGCATGCATTTAATGCTCTTTTGCATACACACCAAAATCTTATTGGAGTCATTCAGACGCCCCTTCAACGCCATAGGAACTTCTCCCACATTTGGTTGAATAAATTTGGCCTCAGAAATGACTGCAGCCAGTTCCTCCAGTCCTTCCTTTCGGGTTTTCCAGTTTTTGTCTCCAATCTTTGAAACCATGTCAGATGTTACCTTGTCACTGTAAGCAGAATAATATAATTCCACTTAACTACATCTCTACTAAACAATTTGAGAAGCACAGAAAAATTAGGAAGCATATTTAGCCACATCATCTGCACCAACTAATTATATCGGATATGAGAATTTGTGGGCCACAGAAACCTGATATCAGTCCGGGGAAGGAGGTCCATGACATCCTGGCCTCCTTCGTCATCCTGCTCCTCAGCCTCCTCTCTCTCATCCTCAGCTCCCTTCTTTGAGAAGCCTCTGATGGGGGCTGGTGGTGATTGGCCCTGTATCTGTTACATCACAACCCCACAGAGACTGATAAACCATGCTGACAGCCTGCTTCTGACCTGAGAGACTACAAATACAACTTACAAAAAAAGTTTCAAAATTAAAAAATTAATCCATCACATTATACTGAACAGGAAAATTGTAACCTATTAACACTCATGACAGTCAGAGAGATTGACTGACAGCCTGTCCCCAGAGTGAGGATAGAAACACTAATACATACCTTCTCAAATTCAGCATCAATTTGGGCCAACAAGGCTGGCTTTTCATCCTCAAAGAACATGCGCAGAGGGGCCCCCATGTACAAGTACATGACTCCAAGCAGGGCGATTGCAGCTGTTCTCACAGCCTATGAAACAAGACACTCCATAGTTACCAGGAAGTCACTGATGGTGCATGATAAAAGGCAGTTAAAGTGGCTGGTGCATGGCCACCAGGGAAATGCTGAACTAAACAGGAGATGGAAGAGAAATGGACTTAATTTCAAGCTCACATCCATGACTGAAAACATACCACAGCACTGTGGAAATGTCCAATGTTACTTCTAACTAATGTTACTTAACGGAAACTATAACAGCAAAGAAATTACTACAGGCTGAAGAATGTAGCCTGTGGTCTATGATTAAATACCAAAATGATCCGGTAAAGTAATGCACTTGTAGTCCAGTCATACTTTACAGTCCTGTGTCATCCCTCAGAGATGACATGCAAGTCCACTTTTAATAACTGGTAAACACTAAAGTCAAGTTTTAGCCAAAATGCAGGCAGATACAAGGAGGCACCCAAAGCAAAATTAACACAAAGGCTGAATGTCTCTGCCTCCACAAGCGTGCCTTTATAAACGCATCACACACTTCTTGAAGTGCATTATCCTGCTTATACCATGGTTACCAAGCACTTTGCTTACACATCGTACGTACAGACTGACCTTTGGGTTCATCAGCAAGCCAACAACTAATGAGGTGGCTTGGGTTGTATGTAGGCAAAATGTTTAATAGTAGGTTTGGACAGTATCTAATATTTCACACCGTCCACACACTGCACCACGATATAATAGTATTTCGACAGCATTTTCAAAAGCAAAGCTATTGCAGTATTTTAAAACCTTGATAAGATTTGCCAAGCGGGATGTGGGATTCCTAAAATACAGGTTTTGCCAAAAGGAAATCCCAAATACTAAATACAAAAAAGTAATACTAAAGGTTAGTAAATACTTTTACTAACAAATGCAAACATGTAAACATAAAAATATCTTCAAGTACAAATGTGTAATACAAATGTGTGGTAGTTGTGGCATAAGTGGGGTAACGTGCTCTACGCAAAGCATTTTAAACACACATAATGCGTGGCCTGTCAAGCATTAACCCTTACATCATGGAATCGTTTTGTATAATGCAAAGGGAGGGAAAACCCCTACATTTTAAGAAAAAAATACTTACAGGATTGGTGGCGGCCAAAGCAGTCTTGACATTACTAATAAATGCTTTCACATTGATTCTAAAGAGAATGGAAAAAAAATATATATATATATATCAGAAGCTTAGATTGAAATAACTACAGTTTCAAACTTTTATTAGAAAATATATCACTTCAACTTACCCAGCAAATCCAAATTCTTTCATTGCATTTGCAAGCCAATTTAGTGCTTCTGCTTGGTTTTTAGGATTCTTTTGCGCAAAGGCCATTGACACAACCTGAAATAAATCAAATCAAGTTCCCAGAAATGAGCAGTACAGTGGTAACATTTTGGCTTGCAGCATCAGCAATGGGAAAAACACAACCGCTTTTCTATTCTTTACGGTTCCTGCAAGTCAGTGTCAACCAAAACTAACCAAAAGCGGTTTGGACAGAGTCCCCAAAGAACAGCGGCGACTGACCTGTTCAGCAGTCCAAGGAAGAGAGCATGCCTCTCCAATGGCAGTCAGGGCTTCCTTGGCTTTCCCTCCACACTTGACATCGCCCACCTTATCTACTAGCCCATCCAAGACCGTGAAGGCAGAGGTCTTTGAGAATGTGCCCTTCTGTGCGATAAGGCCCACAATGTGAAGCTTCATCTGCATCACCTAGGCCACCACCCAAAAACAATTGGGAAACCGTAAGAATGGCATTTTGGAAACAAAAGTTTAAGCACCATGAGTTGGAGTAGATCAAGCTATACCTGAAAGTTGGTCTCCTTCCAGCCTGGTTTCTTGGCCAGCATGCGGACAAGAGCCTGGCAAGGCATCTCGTTTTTGTCCATCTGTTCCACAGCCTAAACATTTCAAAATGTATGCACAGCAGTTCAACTACGCTTCACGAATATATAACCAAGACATACTATCTTTAATTTTCGTGAATATTCATATGTAAAGCTACCTTTTGGAATTCCTCCATGCTGGCCAGCCGTTCCTTCCAGTTAGCACTGTCTAACAGCTGCATGCAGGAAGCAGGGAGTACAGCTGCAGACATCTCCTCACATACCTCAGGCTGAAAGAGACATGCAGTTTCAGTACTATGAACTGGACATTGACAAGACTCACAGACTGGCAGGAAAGATCTCACAGTACTGGTGTACACTTACAGAGAGTTCCGCCTCTGCTATGTCCTTAGTGTCTACAGCCTTCTTCCCTTTACCATTCATGGCCGCTACAGGTTTCCCCTTCTTGGGTGGTCCAGCGGGCTAAACGTGAATCAAACATTTCACCAGATTACATCCAGACATATCTTGGGAACCACTTGGAGATTTAGCTGTAGGGTTCACTGCTGTTTACCTTAGCTACAGGGCCCTTCTTTGGGGGTGCGGAAGGCTTTGTCGGAGCCTCTGGTGGGGGCTGTGCCTTCGGAGCTGGTTTCTCTTTCTCTGCACCACCTCCTTTCTTCCCACCTGCCAGCTCAATTTTGTCAGCACATTCTTTTATCTGTTTAAAATAAATAAATTAAAAAAATCAAATCGATTACAGCTGTTACAAATCACGCTGGCAATAATACCGGTGATGAAGCCTGTACGACCTATTCAATAGTCTCTAAATACAAATGTTTACCATAATTTGCACATTGAGACCAGATCACAATATTCTTAAAATGAAATGAACATTAACAGTGCCACTGCATTCAATCGGAATTTGTTTTGATTGAGAGTTCATCATGTTAGCTGTATGGTCAGTGCAGGCAAATACACATGCAGACTAATCTAATTTTTTTCCAGTTGCTGAGTAGAGGATGAGAGATTAATTCTGCTAAAAACTTCAGTTGAAAAACTACAAAACACTGTTTTTGGTTTTCATTTACTGTGCATTTCACTTATGAAAACCCTGCCTCTTAAGAGCAGATTTTGGAGTATAACTCCATTTTAGAATGCTGGCTAGCATTGACCTTGTACACTTCTACCTCACAGAAACTAAGCAGGTCACATGACTCACCTTGTCAAGCTTTAGTTTATCCAGATCAGCCAGGAATGGATTAACTGCCTTCTCTCCTAATACCTTCATGGCTGTGCCCAGAGCTTCAAATGCAGCATCTCTCACTTCTGGTGCAGAGTCATTCACTTGCTGTCAAGGCCAAATTAGTAAAAAAAGTTAACCTCTAAATCAACTGGAAATTCATTTGCTTTTAAAAAAAACAAAGCAGCTGATCTACTGTGTAGCAGAAATACCTTCAGAAATGCTGCACAAAATGGTTTAAGGAGATTTTTTGGCAAAGTGGAGGGAGTGCAATGGCAAAAGCTTCTTGCCAAGAACAGCGAAGCCTGTTGTTTAATGGAGGGATTCTTGTTGTCCATCACAGCCAGTATATCTTCACTGAGATTCTGAAGAGTTGTCTGCAGAAAAATAAGTAGGGCAGAACGACATTGGAAAAATTCAGTGATCGAGTTAAAATTTGAGAAGTTTAACCAAAACAACCTGTATCCAAATATTTTATCTACCAGAAAAGTCTGTCAAACAAGTTCGCCAAGAATTGTGCCAAATCACTTGCTTCTACTCAGTATCAACGAAACCCAAAATATTCCCACACAGTGGAAAACATGTCTTGTTACCAGTTCTCCTTCACTCATTTTTGTACATTTAAGGGATTCCCCTTAAAAAGATCCAGAATATGAAAAATGACACTAAATGGGACTGCAGACTAATCTAATTTTAACACAAAAACCATAAAAAACCCTTTAGGGTGTAACGACGTAAAAGACCAACAATATGGTTTGTTCCTGGGCTTTTCTCCAACTGCTCATTATAGGGGACAGAATTGACATTATTGGTGTCTGACTGCTGGCGCCTGTATTCAGTATGTTCCACTAGATTGTGGAATTGAGTTCATAGCAATGTCCAGCTTTAGTTGTAAACTCGCCACAACATACAGAACTAGTCCGTTGCATGTTGGACTTTAACTTGCCAAAGTACTGCCACACCAATATCTAGCTATTTTATCCACAATGTTTCCTTTAAAAAAAGTGTTACGCTTTCTTCAACTTTCCTCTGGGAGTGCTCGTCTCTTACATTATGTATACTAAGGATGTGCGGACCGATACTGAAATAAACTCATGACCCTAATGTTTTACTTAAAGAATCAAGTCTAAAATTAAAATATAAATCGTATTAATATTACTGAATTTGCACCCCCCATGGCAAAATCATACTGATTTTAGTATTAATTAGTATCAGATCAAAAATGAAAATCAATAATAATCACTCAATCACCCATCCCTCACGTGCATTATCAAAACAGGAGCATGTGGTGTGCTCAACTGAGCCTGCAGTGTTTCATGGATACAGGGCGGCTCTGTGTTCTTAAGTCTAAGATTGGTTGAAATTGCAATAATTTCTGTGATATGACAGGCTGATGTGCTCTATCAAGCAATGTTCCTTATTGACAGTTTATCAAAGTTTATCATTTTCTTATGGTTTATGTTTACTAATTAACCGGGCTAGAATTGAATTTCATGATTAGTCGGATTATTTGTCGGATTTAAGGTAGTTCAGGCTAATAGTAAGTGAACGAAGATAAAGGCCATTTAAACTGAGGTACCTTAAATCCGACAAGTTGTCCAGCTAATCAAAAATATTGCTTTATCATATGGGTCCATGGTATTGCTACTTCTGTGGCAAATGGAACGCATCCGACTGTTTTACAGAGTTTTTAGCGGATGTGATGTAATATCGGAATCCGCAAATTGGATCCCGAGGCAAATGCACGATGAGGCTGGGAAATGTCAGAATTAAAGGTTTCTTTTTAAGCTTACCGTTAGGAAGACTGCATCGATAGCCTCTTGTAAGGCCTGAACCACTTGTGGCTTTTTCTCTTTAAACTTCTCCAAAATAGTTGGCACCACCTACCAAAAAAAGGAAAATAGGAATCAAATTGTGCACTACTTGGTAAAACACACACACAGGACAACAGTCACCACACTAAAGTAAGAGAGGGTGGAGGAGATAGAGATACTTACATGGCCTGCATATGTCCCAAACTTCTTTCTAAGACCAGCAGCCAGTCCTGCCAGGCATTTAGCCGCTAATGTCACCAGCATCACATTAGCATCTTTGCCAATAACCTAGAGAACAGTTTGAGAATATGAACATGTGCCACCCGCTGAAGAACGGGCTTGGCAGGAACAGAGCCGAGACTTTACCTTTTTAAGTGCTCTGACCAGGTCCCCGTAATCCCCATTTTCTAATTTGGGATTTTTTGTCAAGGCTTCCACAGCTTCCAAAGCTTCTTTCCGCTCCTGCCATTTCTTCGCCTCCTAAAACACAAAAGTGGATATTTTAAGAAGCAAGCATTTCAGAATCATTACTGATGTTTTCAACTACATTGTGGAAATACACGCCTGAGTATCGGTCCAATACATAAAATACCACTTACAATTTTCTCATAGAAATCCTTGGGCAGTTTAGAAAGAATTTCCACAGCTTCCAGAAGTTCATACGGGTCTACCTGAGGGGCACAGCCTTCATCATCATCACCTGGAAGAGGCAAACATCAAGCACAGATCATGTTTCAAAATTTCAACTTTGAATCTGATTTACTGACCACAAATCAATCTTAGCAAGACAACAGCTGTAACCTTCAGGACAGTACCTATCCTACTTCTTTATATACACATGACGTGCACTGCAATCTTAGTAAAATTACAGATTGTGCTGGGCGATGAAGATAATTTATTGTGACAAGTCGCAATTGTTTCAGAGTAACAAGAATAATACAGCACAAGATTTAATGTTGAAATTTATTTTAATTAGGGGTGGGCCATGCCACCCACCCTAAATTAGATACAAATACATACTAATCTATGAGCACTATAGTCATTTTTCCTGCATTATACTGAGACAGCACTGTATTCCAACCATCATCTGCTGTATAATTGCATTCCTTGTATTCACATAATGCATTTCCTCAACTCAATACAACAGTTAAAGACAGCAGAAAGACAGCAGTGTCTATTTAAAACAAGTAGTGGATATCAGAAAAATGTATTGATATCCAAATGCATAAATTAAGAAACTGAAAAGGAGGCAGCTGTAGGAAAATGCATACCATCAACATCATCTCCACCAGCTGCCTGCTGCATTTCAAACTTTGCTCTCAGGTCTTGCTGTGAGCGCAGGAAACGAGTCTGTTTGGGAGCCGTTGCTGGCAGCTTTACCCACTCCTCCTCCAACTCCTTCAACTAGGATGCACACACATGCGCACACACTGTTGAGAATTTCCAAGGATTTACAGCAATGTTACATCCACAAAGCAAATAGAAATCTACACGAAGATTATATAATGAATAAAATAAGGTGATTAACGCATACCCTTAACCTAAATAAGTGAATGCTAATATATGCTAAACACTACCTAATTCTTAATCTAGCTAGTCTACTCATATTGACAGATTTAAGGCCATTACATGTTTACATCAGGTAAATAGCGGACGCCACCCCCATCCTTAAAAAGCCTGGCCTTGACCCATCTAACCTTGCTATCGCCCAATCTCTAATCTTCCTCTCTTTTCTAAAGCACTAGAATGTTTAGTTTGCTCTCAGCTCCTTTCGTTCCTGCAAAACAATAGTCTCCTTGAACCTCTTCAGTCTGGTTTTCGCCGATTCCACAGCACAGAAACACCTCTAGTTAGAGTCTTAAATGATCTACTAGTTGCTACTGATACAGGTGCCATAAGCCTCCTTTTGCTTGATTTAAGCTCAGCCTTTGATAGTCTCAAATGCCATTCTCATCCAGAGGCTCCACAGTCTGGGAGTTTGTAGGGCAGCACTTAACTGGTTTATTTCCCATCTTACAGACAGAAAACACTTTATTACCCTCTCGTCAGACATCAGACACATCAGCTGTCACACGTGGCGTCCCCCAGGGCTCTGTCCTGGGGCCACTGCTCATCATCATTTCAACCTTTAGGTCAGATCATTCGCCGTTTTAATCTAAATTTTCATCTTTATGCCGACGACACTCAAATCTATGTTAGCTCCAGCTCCATACACACCCTTCCACTTGCACATATAGAAACCTGCCTATCAGAAGTCAAATTATGGATGA
>JAODJW010000077.1:0-11369 GCA_026777045.1 Hyperopisus bebe
CGACTGGGGGGTTGGGGGGGCAGGGGTGGGGGCACACATTAAAACGCTGTCGCCCCCAGCTGACCTCCAGGAGATGGATAACCGGCCTGTGACCTCAGAGGGATCTTGTCACTCTGGACAGGAAGTGGGTGTCAGGTTGCTTCAGACACTGCCCCCCCCCAGGATCCTCTTTCATTCCATCACCCCCTCCTCTTATTCATTAATCCTTCCTTTAGCATGCCCCCCATCCTGCATGGCTGCTTTGCCGACAGTCACCTTCCACCGGAGCGGAACACCTTCCGTACCTGGATAATCTCGCCTTTTCTCCACATCGCCCCAGTATTGCCGGCTTTGAGTCCATCTCCTGTCGGCTGGAAGAGCCGTCCGTCTGTAATGGCGTTATTGGGTGTTATAGGTTTATTTATCCACGTACATTTTTGAAAAAGCAGACCCTGGGGCAGCTTAAGAACTCAATCATGAAATTTCTCCCCCATTAGTGGGATTTGAACCTACAACCTTCTGATTCCAGGCACCCACAGTGCCACACACTTTAAATTCTCCTTCTGTTTAAACGCACTCACAGGCCTTACTGCTCACACAACAACTTCTCGTTGCTCAACTATGAATTCAGTTTTTTTAGAAATAATTTTCCTTTCGTTGTTTTGCCCGCCCCCCCCCCCCCGCCAGGGAGGAATCTGGAGCCAATTATTCCTTTCCCCGCTCACGAGTCGTTGTATTAAACCGCAAAGAAAACTCGTTATGAAACTGGGAGCTGCTTATTTTTTTTTTCTTTATCGGAAAGCAAGAGCGAGCAATTTTAGCCCGGAGTCTGTGAAGTAGCAAAGATGGCAGAATGAGTGTCAGATGAAAAAACGTAATTGAAAAATCGATCACATACATCGCCGGTTGTTATAGGGTGATGTGGTGGCTTTGCAGGCTCGTGCTCATGCCCATTGGGTCGTGGGTTCAAATCCTCCCTCTGCTCTGTGTGTGGATTTGTGCGTGTCCTCTGGGCTTCCACTGAGTATTACAGTGTCCTCTCTCAGTCCAAAGCCACACACTGAGACTAATTGGCGTCTCTAAATTGACCGTGCATGTGTCCTGCGATGAACTGGCATCACGTCTGGGGTCTAGCTCTGCCCTGTGCCCTCTGCTGCCCGGGACCAGCTCCAGGCCACAGACTGAGACAAGAGGCTTGAAGATGTATGGTCACTATAAACGATTAGAGTTGGCTACAGAATGCGTTCCTTGTTATTTTGTTTAGTTTTTTGTTTTTCACTACATTTATTTCCGGCATGTTCTTTGAGATGAGGTTATGGTTGTCTTCTGGAGTTCCGGACCCCTTGTCATGCCACTGGGATGGTCAACGAGGGTCAGCGCTCTAGAAGCTCTCCAACGTCGCTTTCGGACCATGGGAGTCACACGCCTTGTTGTTTGGCCTGACTAGTGACCCGGACTTGGTGCACATCGAGGGGCAGGTTAGTAAACAAAGATCCAGGTTGCAAAGAGGAAGGCGGGTGACCCCCCCCCCCCCGAGCCATCACATGGAGAAGCCAGACGCTATGACCGACTGTGGGACGGCGTGTGCTCCAAACCCATTACTGACACCTGGGGAGGGGGCCGTGCAGGGGGGGCGGGGGGGCAGGTGCCGCTCCAGGTCTGCTCTAAGGGGTGTATCAGCCAGCTTAGCCCCCTAGACCCCCGTCTGACCCCCAGGACCCCGGGGAGGGCCGCCTCCTGCCATCAAGGTGATTAGTCTGTATGGTTTGGATTACCAGCCAGAGCCAGACTGGACTCTCTGGGGTCAGGTGGCAGGGAGGGGGGGTGCTGACCTCAGGACCCCCAGACAGACTGAACTGCGGAACAAAACAGAGGCCCGTACCATCCCCTCCCCCCACTCCGGTCCAATGCGGAGAAGCAGAGGGTGGGGGGAGGTTATGAGTAATACGCAGCATCGCCATGGAGACGGCAGATGTAGCCGCCATCCATGGAGACCCGGGAGCTGGGCCTGCTGGGAAAAAAAAAACACGAATGTATGTCATCTGATGGAGCCGGCGTTTGGCATTCCGGCACCGGAGGGGTGTGTTGCTGCTGACCGGAATTAGCTCCTGCTAATGCGGCAAGCATTCCGTGGAGACACAAGGCAATCCCGTTTAAGGGCGGCTAACAAAGAGCATCTCCGAAATGACGGAGACTGACAGTGATCCCCTAACAGGAACCAATGGGAGGAGAGAGTATTTAACCACACATGATAAAATGTACCAAAATGACTGGTCCCGATGATCTTTCGGAACATTCCAGCACCAAAACCAATTCTTTAGATACAAGCCCCTTTATTATGGGACTGTAGGGTCTGCTCTATCTGTCTGTGTCTGTCTGTCTGACTGACTGTCAGTCATTTCCCTGGGGATGGGTGGGGGATCAGGGTATGTTCTGTCCTGTCACTGGCGTCTGCAGTGTAAGTGCAGTGGTATCTGAGCCCCATCGTCATATAGCTTCTCGCGCCGATACCGGTGGCTTCCCGAAATTTCCGTAAACGAGGAGTAATCCGCAGGAACGTAATTAGCTTAATTGCCGCGTTTGCTTTAACATGGCGCGGATCACTCCACCGCTCGAGACGCCAGGTACGGCGGAAACAGATGGCGTCCGTTTCCAGCTCTGAGTTGCCGGCATCGGAAAAATGACCAGTGGGGCAGGGTGGACGAGGGGGGGGGGGGGGTTATTTTTTAGTCTGCAGTTTATTGGCCGAGTGAATACGAGAATGAAGCAAGAACGAAAATGTCACACAGGAGATGCTAGTGGTAGGGTGGGGGGGGGGTCAACCAGAAGCCTACCTGCCATGTCAGTCCCGTTCGATCCCATGTTCACTTGGCCTAAGTGCTGCCCTCTTTTACCCAAACTTGGGCATACTCTCAACAAATACCAGTTGCAGGTTGCGCCATTTTCCCCGTCCTGTGCGGCTGAGGAGGTTAGATCAGCCGAAAAACAAAGCTCCCGTTACGTCCCCCTCACTGCGCCAGGTTATTCCGTAAATGTGTGCGGCGCACACAGAAAATTCCTTAATTGTGGTGTCACTGCACCGTAATTACAGAGGCGGGTCGACATGCACGAGGGAGCCGTGACTGCCGCCACGGCGCGTCTCTGCGCGCTAAATTGCCGTCTTCTGTGGCGAGGCGTCAAGTGCACGCCGGAGCTCGGCGCTCTTGGCAGCCTCCCCGTCCGCCGGAGCGCCGTAAACACTCAGCGGAGAGAGAGCGCTTCGAGGGCCTCGCTCCAGCGCCATCCTCGCGTCCGCCGTCGCCGCCGCCGCTGCCTGTCTGCCTTTGTCACCCAGCGATGACAGTTTACTGAAGCTGTGTTTACATTTTCGCCCCGAACACTTTTCTGGGCGTTTTATTGGCCTGCGAAGTGAGGATGCGTTGAGGTTTTTTTTTGTTTTTGTTTTAATCATTTTTCTCCTGAGGGAGGAGGGGGTGGGGGGGTTCCTTCATTTCAACCAGACCCCGATGCCTGGTATATCAGAAAAAAAATCCCCTCCGCCGTTAAGCGAAAGCTGCCGCCTTTGTGTCACATTCAGAGTGACGCGAGATCATCAGACTTCCTTTGTTTTTCTCCTTGGAGTTAAGTAAACTTCTGCAGTCTTTGTTTCTGACACCTTGAGTTTTTCTTCTGGGGGGATTTCTGAGTCAAATCTGCACCTCCGAAATCAAGCCCAAGCAGTAACGGGGAGGGGGGGGGGGGAGTTGATTGTGTGTTAACTCTCTTTAGCGCCAACCTCAGATTCTTAAATCACCCTCCCTCCTGACTACTTCTGACATCACAGTGTACTTATACTTCTGTACCTGTGAAAATGGCAAATAAAGGTTCAATCCAAATTAAATTCCAATTCAATTCAGTTCAAAACTTAGCGTGAGACACATAATTGACACTGTCTGCAGGGATTTCTGGTCTGCTCATTGAATGATGGGCAGGGAATGAGGGCCGGCCCAGGGTTTGAACCACAGGTATCTACGATCTCCCTAATGGGTGGGCCCTTCGCAGTCTTGCCCCACCCTGCCAGTGGCTGGCATCCCATTCCCTGCCACCCTGGGTGCCCGGAGTGACAGAGGCCCTCCTGCCTGTCGGAGCCCTTCAGACGGACTGACACTCCAGGCAGCTCTATTCCCCCCCCGAGGCATGAAATAAATGTTTGCACTGTGGGAAAGTCTCAGCGTACAAGTCGGCGTGCGAGCATGTGGCTGACGGCGACGGGGGGGGGGGTTTCTCCGCTACAAACCACTCCGTGGTTTTGCTGTTCCCAAGCACGCTTATGTATATTTACATAGCTGACGTGTGACGCTCGTTATGTAACATTTTGCACTGTTTCGTCACGCTGCTTCATAGTCCGGTTCTCCCCAGCTGCTGTGGCAGCGGGGTGGGGGGCACAAGTCAAATGGCGGATGTGGGGGGAGTTTCCCCTGGTGGGTGCTGGCGGTGCTCTGATAGCTGCAACGGCCAGCAAGCTACAGATGGTAATCGCTTCTTTGATAAATGGATTGATGTGCTGAATGTTAATGGGGGGGACTGACCTTTATTGAACCCAGTTCTAAGATTTTTTTAAGGTGGGGGACATAAGAGGGGCTGTAATTCGTACAGAGGGAAGAACATTATCATTAGCCAATGATATGTTTTGAATTGGTGACTGACAGTCGGCGGGCCAATCAGCTTTCAGTTGGACCGATGCCCCTGCGGCCCCGCCCCTGTATACGCTCCTGTTCCTGATGTAACCATTGGCCTGTTCCTGTTCCACTATACCAGCCCGTGGCCTCAAACCCAGAACTAGCCAGGCACGAGATGAGGCCATCGTTCTGGAAAGTTCTCCTGTGGGCCGGCTCGTGGAAATCATCCCTTGGCCATTATCTGGAGTTAATCTGGGATCTCTCGGCATGCCGCGATGGAAAGCACCCGCATTTGAGTCCCCCCCCCCCACCCATCTGAAAGCCTCTACTTAGCTAATTAGCTGAGGGGAAATCTGAATTATTCAGTCCTCTTTAAATCATTCAGAGCGCTCCCTCATATTGGCGGTGTAAGGGAGCGTGTGAGATATATGGGATCAGCAGCGATAATGTGACCCTCTATTCTTTTCTTGTCAGAAGCGATTGTTCTCCTACGGGATGCCGTCCAAGCCGGCAGAGGGACCTCACTCTGCCTCAAGTCGCTGACTAATAAATTCTTTCCGTTGACGTAAACCGTGTGCAGCGGGATTTGCGAACGTACGAGGGGAACGACAACAGCGGCATCCAGATGAGGCTTCTGTTCACATCGCGAGCCGTCAGGATGTTGCTTATTTTTGGTTAACTTTTGTTTATTTACTCGGGTACTATGGCAAACAAGTGCTGACTGGCACCTCGTCGATCTCTGCAGATGTTCTGAAGGAGGCCTTGTAGGCCTGGATGAGCCTAACCCCGCGATGAGTCATTCGTTTCCTTTATTTGCTGCTAGACTTTTTCCCCTTTAATTCTGCAGGAGGGAGTGAACAGTATTGTTGTCGCGTCAAAGCATCATCTACCCACCCTTCCTGGCACACAGAAATTCAGAAATTCTGAAAACTAGTAACCGTTCTGCCTTGTGCTTTGATGTGGGGCGCCTTGCCTGTTAATATCGATTGCCTTTTTTGGTAGGAGTTGGATTTACGGGACGCCGCCTTTCCCAGATGCATACATTAACGGCCTGCGGGGTCGCTACGGTGACGAATGAGGAGAGGGACTGTGGGCTGCTGCTTCGAAATCAGGCTGTGCGTAACGCCGGCCGATTCCGGTTCGTTTGCGCCTGTGTGACACCATGCTATGTTGACGTAACGCGATTCGAGGAAGATGTCCGCCTGTGTCCGTTTTCACAGAAAAGAAAGTGGATAAGGATGCTTGTTATTTATTTAGAGGATGCTTTTGTCCAAAGTGAGGTACAAATGAGGAAAGTTTGGGGTCAGGGAGCAGGGTCAGCCAGTATCGAGTATCGCTGCAGCGGCTGGGGTCCAGGGCTTTGCTCGAGGGCCACGACGGGATTCGAATCCACCTTCTGGACAAGGACACAGATCTGTGAGCTGCATGCCACCCCTCCCAAAGGCTGAGCTGGGGGTTGTGGTGATGTCACGCAACTTATCTGGTCTTATAGCAGGAAACTGGAGGCGATACCATTACGAGGAAATGAGCCATATTTGATAGACGTGGTATTTTATTGCCGTGTGTGACTGTGGGATGCATTTCAATTTGAAACGGTGAAGTGACATAAATATTGTGCGAATGCAAACGCTCTGGTTTCCCCTGGAGCGCCCTCTCTGCCACCAGTCCTTCACTTCAGTTAACAAGATCACTTTTTAGTTCAGTTAACAATGATTCATGCTTTACCAGGGAACATTCATCAGACAGTCCCTGTTGGAGGATATGACACAAGCTGGGGCTTCTGTGCAAGGGGAGTGTCAGGACATCATGGGAGGGGGAATCCAGTCTAAGGAGGTCAGTTTGATTCAGATCCCATCCTGTCATCACTGAGTTCTGTTCCTGGGGTAGTTTGATGGTTGCTGTCCTCTCTCTCCTTATCATATGACATCGCTCGGCGTCGGAAATATCGAGCTGTATTTTTCATCTGTGCCTTGGAATATGTTCTTCCATATATCCCATCGCTTGGGGTTTGAACACAGGACCCAAAGGAGATGTGGCTGCTCCGCTGGACATGGGATTCAAACCCATAACCTTCCATTCACAGGCACAGTGGCATAACCCATCAAGCCATGCACCACCCTGTACATCTGCTATGCAAATGTAAGTTTGTCCTGTTTTATGCTGAATAAATGGCGACGTTTAAAGTTCACTCTGTGGATGTCCTTAGGAGTCACGGTCTTTATTTTAGATTTGAGTGGACTTATCTGGGAAAGTCACGGATAGTCTGAAAACAGACAGAGAATGTTTAGCGGTGAAATTGTTTATTCCCAGTGTGTCATGTGACTCTGTCTGCAGCAGGTGGCTCTGACATTTGAATTTCGTCAGTCATGAGCGACTACACTCCTGACATCCGCACAGTCAGTGAACAAGCGCATTGTGATTTTTCCGAGTTCAACATGTCCCTGGGTCAACAAAGGAGGGGCTTGTGTTTCGCTTATTTCTCCAATCACAGTTTTCATCGTATGACATCACCTCATTACCTGTTTTATTGTGTAGGCCTTTTGTTAAGGGACATGTCACAAATACAAAACACAGAAACATGTTTAGCTGCAGAGGCTGTATGGAGCAACGTAAGGGTGCGTCTTTATGATGATGATGATGATAATGACAACAGCAATAATAATAAAAGCTTGAGCTGGTAAATACAGAGGCTTAGCCTGCTGAGCCACACATTGCCCCAAGTCAGGTGACCGAATGGCTGGAAGCCTTGAGTTGGAAAATGAGAAAAAAAAACATGGGCAAATGATGTCATAAATGAAGTCTCCGATTGGTTAAAGAAGTGAAACACAAGCCACTCCCTTGTTGATCCAAGGACACGTTGAATTCAGCAAAATCAGGACATCCAGGTAAACAACAACAAAGACACATCAAAGGACACTGACAGAAACAAATGATCAATAAATAATTCAAGGCAGGGATTATTAGTTATACTTTAGAAAATAAAATAATACTCAAAAAGAATAGAATCTTGTTCCTTTTGTTGACTTTACTCAGACTCCTTCCCGAGCTGTTAGCTTCCTAGCCGATATTCGACATAAAGCTTATGGTTTGCAGACAGGGATCCCCGCCAGCGTGGCTTGGGGGGGGGGGCTCTCTGTACTCTGTGAGATCCAAAACGGGCTGTTTACATAAACAGTGAGAAACGCTCTTGCCGGCCCACGCCGCGGTCGGATCGGACCGAACACGCTGGTCAGCCCCGCCGACTCAGATGGATGTGACCCGTTTTCACTGTCAACTTTGCGAAATGAACTCGGTGAAATAAACCCCCCCCCCCCAGCCTGAGTCACTGGAAGTCACTTTTGGCAACAGATGAAATGATGATGAAGAGAGAGATGGAGCGAAGTAGGGAATGTGGATTAACGGCGGGGGTGGAAATTAATGGCCCTCCGACCTCTGCTGCAGGCCCAGTAAACTGGAAACTCACTGGGGAGAACCAGAACCTGAACTTCGAGGCAATATGGGAGCTGATTACCTGTCCATGGTGCTTCAGAGAGAAACAAACAAAAGTCAGATAACAGAGAACGAAAAAACAGGCGAAGGAGAACAACCCAAACGACCCATGCGTGTCCTGAGGGCAGCACGCGCTGAACGGTAGGCCGAGTTCCTGGGATGCCGCGGACTTGTTTCTGGGCTTCAGCATTGGCTGGCTAAGGACCCATTTGGATACCATGCCTGTGACGGCGCCACCTGGCTGTCACTCAGAATTCTGCTCTTCCTTTTTTAATATATATTTTTAAGCCCTTTTGCACCTGTACTAGGGCACAACTCATTTGCATTTTCACACTGTAACTTTCCACTGGTATTTCCTTTTTTTTTTTTTTTTTTTTGGTAAGCGCTACTGTGAAAGTTCTCGTCTGCCTCTGAGTGTTGTTTATTAATGGTGGGCGAGGGGGGGTAAATCTTTGCTCCCTGTTTAGCCAGACCCCAGATGCACGGTGGACAGGAAGTTGCCCTGTGAGACTCTGTATTCTCCTGGTGTTTTGGTGTTTTGGTAGGTATTGGCTGCAAGGTGTAATTGCAGTTTGCTGCTTCGCACGAGTCGGTGACCTTTCAATTTCTGAAGTTGCGTAATTTTTAAAATTTTCATGATTCTTAAAATTTGAATACTTGTAGTTTCACCGGCGGGCCCTAATGAGCGATGACATCATCACAACCGTGTTATCAATGGGAGCGGGGGGGGTGCGCAGGGGAATGGCAGAGCTTAAACAAAGAGCTTTGGCGTAAACATGGGACAGACTCACAGCACGCCCAGCGGGAGTGAGACGGGCATCACGCTCACGCTTGTCTTGCACTGCTGGGGGGGGGGGCAACTAACACCGCCATCCTGCCCAAGTCATGTGACCCCTGGGGGTTCACCACTGGGCACCGATTCAAGGCTCTGGGGCCTCAGGTGGGAAATTTCATCCTCATTTACCACAACGAGGTAGGGATTGGTGGCAGGGGGTGGGGGAGGGGGTTGGATGCTTCATTGTAATGACGTCTGGTCGGTATCTTTACCCCGGTGCGGAGAAATCAAGCAGGCAGCCGATTCGCATGGGGACAGATGAGTCGACGGAGGACGGCGAGATGGGACCCTGGTTCCGGAAGGTTCCGGCCACGCTGCTCGACAGGGCCGGCTTAATGCCACGTGGGTGTCACGGATTTGAGGTGGAGAGACGGCGTGCACAGAGGCGCTATTAGACACGTCGGGCTTATAAAAATCACCTCGGGGGGGGAAAGGGGGGGTCTGGGGCAGACTCCAAAGGCCTCTGTTTACAGATGAAAGCCCGTCGGACCGGCTCCATGGCCGCGTCAGCGCCAGCTGCCTCGTTCCGCTTCTTTTGCTGCGGTGATGGACAGGTACCGGGGGCGGGGGGGTAGGGGCGGCTGGCTCGTTGTGTGAGAATCGATGGGGTTCAGCTTGCAGGTGTTCCCACCTCAAGGTGGTGGGGGAGCAAGGGGAGGAGATGACAAAGAGATCTGACAATACAGAGAGCGCTGGCTATTGTCGGGCGCCGATTATGTCCGGGGTCGGCTGTCTGTCAGGCCCGGGTCGGTCCTCTCCGCCCTCAGGCCTGGTCGACTCCGCCCTAAGGCCCTGCCTGCTCCTCCCTCAGGTCTGGCCCGCTCCGCTGTCAGGCGCCGATCCGCTGTGGCTCCAATGGTCCTGGTTCGTCACACGGATGCCTTACCGACTTTTAATCCCTGGAACGTTCTGGTGTTTATCAGACTCCATGACTCCATCATTACAATATAATGTAATATAATATAATATAATATAAAAAAATCGTGTTTTAAAACTTATTGGTTTGTTACAGCTGGACCATATAAAGACGTTCTTTCCAGAAGTCTTATGTTAGTATAAGGATTGTCTTTGGAAGAAGATTTTCCAGAAAGTTCCGCATTGAACTCAGACGCATTGAACTCCCGTTTAAAGGCAGAGAGGAGGTGACCCTGTCCACTCCCCCCCCGCCCCCAGGTTTGGTGTCGTGTCAGGAATGAGAGACGCCCTCCCCCTATCCATGGGGGTGTTGGTATGCTCTGTCTCGTGGCGTCGGATGCAGAGGAAGTGTATTAGCTGACACTCTGGGTGGCACCTCCTCGCTCATCCATTGTTAATAGGCGGCGGAACCCGGAGCCGGTATGAAACGTGAGATCACTGCAGCAGGGTGCCCCGTGCTGGCGGTGCTGCCGCGCAAGACGCCCGCTTGACGGAACCGGTCTGCCGGGATGCTTTCTAAGCATTTTTTTTGGAGGATACCTGAAAAATGACCTCAGACTGCAGGTGCGAAGCCGCCCCGCCGTGTTTTGGGGTTTGATGTCAGCGCTGGCCTAGCGGATGGGTTTTAACCCGTCAAACGGGCCTCCTTTCTCATTGGGTCCTGAGCCACGCTGTCATTATGTGGGCCCCGCTAATTTGACCCCCCCCCCCTGCCCGGAGCGCCAACCTGTTCGCACACCTGTTGAGTCAAATTGCAAAAAAACAAAAAAAAACCTGCTGATTTCCAGACTTTGGGTCAAATGGGACGTATTTAATGACAAAGATGTGGCATTTTAATCGGGGCGGGGCTCCAAAGCAGCTAGATTAAATAGTAAAATAAGTTGCTGCTATAAAAATAACTCTGATTCACTCTTCCTGCTCAAAAGGCCTTTTATTTTTTGACTTAAGGAATGATTCCTTATGGTTTTCTCTACTTTTCCTCGTACAGAAGCTTCCAGGAATCGGAAAGCGCGTCAATGCTGTGTCTCGCGTCGAGCAGCTGACGGCGCCCCCCGTGGGTGCGAAGCTTTTTCCCGTGAGCGGGGCGACTCCGTTAGACCTTCCCTGCGCTGACAGCTGCGAGGCCGCGAGTCCCCGCCCCTTCGCCTGTGCAGTTCCCTCTCCTTTCAGACACCACAGGCCTCCCTCAGTCACCGGCAGGCTGCAAACTCCATCTCGTATTTATTCCGTAGTTTATTTACGTGTGTGTGTGTGTGTGTGTGTGTGTGTGTATATATATAAATTGCCATTGCTTGTTGCCAATTAGGAAATGCAAATGGTGCAGGTGCTGTCGGCCTCTTATCTGTGTCACCCTGGACCCCTGACATCGCGTCCGTGTCTGGTGCGGGCCTGAGGTCGTCACGGCAACCGGGGGGCTTCCTCAACGCCAGTGCACGAGAGCGGGGCGACTCGGGGTTACGGTGCACCCTGCGGCCGGCCTTGCCGTCAGATCG
>JAODJW010000077.1:51903-64175 GCA_026777045.1 Hyperopisus bebe
GGCTATGATATGGCCCATTAATGATTGAATCCATTGACGTTATGACAAATGGCCCCCGTCCCGGCCTCGTCCCATTAACCTGCGCTGTGCCACCGACTCGAAAACCTGCGAGCTTGCGGATAAGCCTCGCCTGCTGCATCTCAGCGTGTGTGGGGTGGGGGGAGGGGGCTTCGCTTATAGACACATCCACAGGACATTCATACGCTCACTGTGCAATACCCACTGTGCAATACTATTTATATCAGGGCTCTTACTATGGGATTTGGTGCAGTATTGCCCCTGACATTCTTTGCACTGGTTATTGTGGTTTATTATTTATTGTTACTGTCTGCTGTGATGGGTTGGTGCCCCATCCTGGGTTATTTCCTGCTTCGTGCCTGTATCTTTTGCGGTAGGCTCAGGACCCCTGCAACCCGGCATAGGATAAATGATTATGAAAAATGGATGGATGGATGTTACTGTCTGCGTGTCTTTTTAACTGGCTGAATCTGTGTGAGGCCTACAATTTGCTTCAGGTTTAATAAAGATTCTGTTTTTCTCTCTGTAGTAAGACAAAAAACCTGGGACCGAGGTCTGGGGCATCCAATGTGTAAATTAGTTTTAAACCTGGAAGGGGCTTGTGTTCCAGGAGACTTGCTGGTCTCGCAGGTCAGCCACGTCACAGTGAAGTGCATCGTCGGTAATCTGCCCATCCTTAATCTGACCGGGAATCATGGGTAATCTGTCCATGCTTGATCTACTAGTGCATCATGGGTAATCTGCCCATCCTTGATCTGCCAGTGCATTGTGGGTTATCTGCCTGTCCTCAGTCAAGCCACCAAGCTGGGAACCAGGAAGCCCAGAAGGTGGCTTTTTTTTTTTTTTTAATTTATTTAATTGAAACCTCCCACCAGTGAAATCAGCTAAGTGTTTACTGCGGCTTCCCTAAAATACGTTCTGGTTACGCTGCCTTCCTGTGCAGCTCAGAGGTGTTTCGGTCGTGGTGTGAAGCCTTTCACACTGACTGTTTGGTTACTGTTCTGACCACACATTTCTCAGTAGAATGCTGTACGGAACGCTGCTATACAGT
This sequence comes from Hyperopisus bebe, assembly GCA_026777045.1. Lineage (NCBI taxonomy): Eukaryota > Metazoa > Chordata > Actinopteri > Osteoglossiformes > Mormyridae > Hyperopisus > Hyperopisus bebe. Next base: position 52,973 of record JAODJW010000077.1, read on the forward strand.
CGTGTGTATATCATATTTAACTCTACCATATAGTCAGCTATAAATATTCCTTGAGTTTATCCAAAATTTCATATAATGATAATAATAATACAATCATTAAATTTATATACATTATACCACTTATACCCTTTACAAGTGGTATTCATCAAACCAGTCTGGAAATTTGTGTAACTGAAAAGGTTAGGATTAGGTAAGCCTTTTATAGCTAGCTTTATTTATTTATTTATTTTATTTAAATACCAAAAGCTTGTATTTTATTTGAGGAATTTACATACAAAGGTATTTGGTCCCTACTCCCTATGGCATCATTATATTGTCAAGGGCTGAGGGTCATTCCTGACTGTTGAGGTGTTTTATGAGGCTGGCTACATTAACTGGGGTCAGAAGGTCATGTTCTGAAGTGTAGAGGTCATGACCTTTATAAACGAATGCTGTCACCAGATTGGAAAGCAAAAATGACACCACCCTCCCTTTCTGTTACTTAATCTTTCCCATTTTCGGTGTTAAAAAAGAGCGATTAATAAACACACAAATATTCTACATAAGATTAAAAAAAGACATCATCCCCTTGACAGAAAATACCCTCGGCTCTCCAACACTGTCCGGAAACAACCATTAAGCAAACTCTGCAAATTTAAGCATGATACTGTTTTCCCTGGTGTGCCCTCTAGTTCCCTCAGACAGAGACACCCAGCCACGTTTAGCTTTACTGCTTTTTTTTTTTTTAGCAGCCCCTTTGCATAATTTTTCACTTCCCCTTTGGACCAGAGAAGGTGCACCGTAAATTGGGTCTTTGAAGGACAGAGAGTAATGCTTACTCCGCCCGTAATGGCCGTCCCAGCAGATCTATGCAAATGCCGCCAGCGAGCGCAGGGACGCTGTAAAATATGGTGGCAATTAGACCTTGCGCTTAAAACGCGCCGAGTCGAGACCCCTTAATAGCACCCTGTTCCTCAGCCCCCACCGCTTGTGATTGGCGGACGATCCTTAAGTCCCGCCCTCCCTGATATCCATGTTAAAGCCCCAAGCAGTTTATGGACAGGTAGTGTTAGCAGTAGCAATCAAAAAAAAAATATGTCTGGCTAATGCGTCGTTTGCTTGAATGTATTTCGTTTGGTACTTTCGTTTGATTTTTTTCCCCATTAAAAGCAAAGCAGTGAGGAATTACCAGGCCCATAACCCCCTCTGCGTTCTGCTTTTTTTGGTCCAAATCCTGCATAGTAATCTGACTCTCTGGAGCCAAAACAACCTTGAGTTTATTTTTGTCTCTCAGGGGCTCTGATTAAGGTGAAGAAAAAAAAAAAACTTCCCGCTGGATCCCTGCCTTGTGATGGTAAGGCGGTCTGCGACTCTGGACTCTGAACGTGCTACTGCACAAAATGAACTAAATCAACTCATCTCAAGGAAAGAGTAACTTCATAGTGTAATGAAGTAACATTCCTCCTGAACCCATGGCACAATGTCAGTGACAGGACAGGCATCATAGTGCTACAGACACGGGGCTACCAACTCACACGACGTGACGCTCATGCTTTCTGACTCTCGCGTTCATACTTACGGCAAATCTATATTATTCCATTATAAACCTAAAATTAGCTATATCTCGAGTGTTGGGGTAGTATGCAAACCCTAAAGATTATTTACAAGGTAATTAAACTGTTACATACATGTAAATGCATGTGTGTGTGTGTGTGTGGCGACTTGTCTTGAATTCAAAATCTCACGCCAGCCAGCTGACCAAAGCTGGCAATTCTGAAGACAGTTTTTACACACGCGCACACTGATGCACACGCGCACGCACACGCATGAACCAGGCTGCTGATAACAGGGAGGTCAGAGCACCCAGCCAGCAGGGGCGGGGCTTGAAGAACTAGGAATATTATAAGCATCAGAGTTTTGGAATTATTTGCATAAAATTTACAGAAAAAAATCCATAGCATAGCATAGCACAACAGTTTTTGGTTCCTGTCCTCAGTTGTCATCTGGCTTTCTTTCTTTAATTTCTTTGTCTCTTCTCTGTTTTTGTATTGTACTGTCTAAATGAAATTGTAATGTATCACAACCATGAGTGTAAATCACGGGAGGGTTGTAACCCCCCCAATAATCAAAACCAACCAATACAACCCCCAGGGCCCCCTTAAATGGGTGGAGTGCTCAACCCAAAGTTATGCCCTTGATCACAGCACACCAATCTAAAACACCTTGGGGTGAGTTTGTTGTGAGAGGTGCTATATAAAAGTGAATTGAACATAACATAACATTGCACAACACTGGATTGCATTGGATTGCATTACACTACATTACATTTTCCATAAAACAAAGAATGAACCCTACATAACACTGGGAAATGCACAGCAGTACTGTCCATGCTTACAGCGGCAGTGCAGTAGATGTACTTTCCAGCAGTTCAGCAGGCGTGGGAAGCATGGGGCAGTGTGCTGTACAGGAGCCTGACAGCCTGTGGGAAGGTGATGGATATTATGCTAAAAATGAAAGCCTGTTCGGATTAACTTTCAGGAATCGGTCGATAAATTGGCGGGAGTTATATATAGCATGCACGCTGACCTTGAGATGGCTCTACTTTGTGATGTTCATTGATTAGGAAGACTCACATTGTCTCTGAGGAACCAGCGCTGTTCGATATCAAGGTTTGGACTTTGTGACGGGAGGACCTTTGAACTCCTAGTCTAATGGAGGAAAAGGGTATCGACCTGCTAATTTCCCTCGCCTCTCTCCCGAGGCCTTGGCAGCAGTCTGGGGAAAATAGACCTGTTTAGGCTGGTCTGCTACCCACTCGCCTTGAGGGGGCGCTGGTCCTGGGGGCACGTATCGGGAGTGAGTCACAGGCTTTGCCTCTTGCAGATTGGTCAGACGCTCAGTCCGCCGCTACAGCGAGAACGTCCTCGAGGGAAGCAGAAAAGAAGTGCCAAAAATCGCTAAGCTAAGGGGGGGGGGGGGTGGGGGTAATACATTTGTAGCCAGGGCCTCGGGCCAGAGATGACGGGGGTTTGTCAGCGGCATTCTGCTATTGGGCGACTGCTTTCCTCTGCTAAAAAAAAGAATGTCCCTGAAGACGTTAAAAACGGCAAAAAAACGGTAGCAGTCAAACTGGCCATTTTGTAGTCGAAGTGGGCGGGAGCTTAAAAATAAAGACTAGCGGGCTCCTTGGCCAATCACCTCCTCGGGGCCACTGAAGGAAAGTCCATTGATTAGGCTGTTCCGTCCCACGGAACCCAGTTTGGAAAAAAAAAAAGAAAAAAACACTCTTTTTATGATAAATGGCATCCTCTAACCTGGCCAATCTAAATGGATTATCTTGGCACGTTCTGTCCTTCCCAGGTGCCTGAATAGAATGGCCCAACTTTACAGTCATCTGGTGCGACCCGCCTGTTAACATCTGGGCTGCCTGAACAAGTAGGACTTTGTGACCAGGCCCCGAAGCCCAAACTGGGAAGCGGTATCTCAGCAGTGGTTCAAACCCTGCAATGATGGCTAACTGCAATTCTGTCCATTTTATGAGCATCCTCTGTCGTCTGTTTATAAATGTAAGTCTTTCAATAAATCGTTAATTTATGTCTTGATGTCTTTACCAGGTAAACACAGCAGGGCATGAAGCAGAATTGGTTTAATGTATACATTTGGTCATATTTAACCGCGTCCTGCTCCCAGCAAAACTATGCATTTTTATGAAGGTGAAGCTTTCCGAAAGCAGCTCAGATTTTAATTTAATTCCCTTTTTTACTTATGGAAAATCTTGGCCCGGTGGCTTTGGAATCGTTCCGAAAAAAATGCACCAATCAGCTCTCTCCCAGGTACTTCCCTCCAAGTCAGATGGAAATGAAACTATTCACATTTTCCATCCACACCATCCTCAGATCGAGGCGCTAATTTTCTGTCCCTTCCCTACGGCACAGATTATACTTTCAGTTTCAAAGTGAATATTTGTCCATTACAGTAATTATGCATTTTAAGGGAATAGATTAAATAGAAAGCCAACGGGAAATCTGTAAACTCAACACAAACAGCGGGTTCGACACGTGGATGAAATGCCGTTTAATAAAATAACCAGTGATTACAAAGATTTGTTGTTTTTTCGGGACACATGATTAGAATTTCGGCCTAGTAGCTGAGGTCAGCTTGCTGGGAGGTCCATATGTTTGTGTTTGTACTGGATTTGACTGATTGTAACTGTTAATGATGGAAGGTTAGCAACTACAGTGCAGCGAGTCCAGTGCCAGTGACCGGATTGGACCTGGGTTTCACTGGTATGATATGAGTTTGGGACCAGGTGAGGCCAGGCGGGAGGTGGACAAGCGAGTGGAAGGAACAAATCGGGGGATTTACCGGCAAATGGTGGTGAGATGCAAGAGTAAAGGGGAGTTGGGTGGCGTGGGGGAACATTCCGGAACTAGCTACGCTGTGGCACTCTGTTGGAGGGTGTGTATGAAACCGCAGGAGACACCCGAGGGGGCCATGAGGAACCACAGCCATGGTGAAGCTGCATGAAAATCCTCTTGCATCGCCCCCTATGCCACAACAGCCATGACGACTGGGAGTTTTTTCCAAGTACCGTAAAACAGGAGCTCAGCATTGGCGGCATCTGCAGCACTTAGCAAATGTTAATTGTCTTAATACAGGGAAAAAAACAGCAACTTGTAAGCGATGGGGATGCAGGAGTGACACACATCAGACTGTTTAGCTATTTAATGGGGAGAGCTGGTGCTTTGAATGTCGTGCTATGGCTCAGTGGGTAACCTTATGCCCATAGGGGCATCGGTTTGATTCCCACCCCTGACTCTGTGTGGAGTTTGCATGTTCTCCTATTCCAAGTCCAAGAAAACAGGTGGACTGGGCTATTTGGTGACTCAAAATCACCCTTGACGCCTCAGTGTGCATGCCCTGTGGACGGACTGGGATCCGACTCAGAGAGCTCCCAGCCCCTTGTTTCCTGGGATGGGCTCCAAACTCAGCACAACCCGGTGTTGGATAAGCAGTTATGGAAGATGGACAGATGGATGCACGGAAGTAATGTCTTGTTTTCCGGCTTTGTGTTTTTGTCAGGACGCCAGGGTAGCAAGGTGGTGGGCGTGACACTGACATGTTTAGGAGTTTTATTCCCAGGAAGGACCCTTCTTTGTCACGTACCAGCCAGGGAAGCTTCCGGAAAGCTATCGTGGGGTCAGATAGCAGTGCTAAGCTCTGGTCAGTCGTACAAGCCGATGGTCTCTCTATTGCACCCCGCAGACCCAGCTTCAGGTTTGTGAACATACTTCATCATCCAATGCGATATTCCTACGTGACAGAGGTTCACCGAATCCATGGAATTGGTCACGGAATGGAAGAGTCACAGCAATATCACAAGCGTGGGGGCTAATAAACTCATGGTTTCGCAGAGTGATTAAGCAGCACAGCGCTGCCCTCTCTGATGTGGTCCATAGGCTCGGCCAGGCAGATAGTGGGCGGGGGCATGGGGCCGTCCTCTCTGATGCCTGAGCAGCGACTGAAATGAGGCTTCAATGGCTCTGAGCTTTAAGAAAAGGTTAAGTATAGCTGGTGTTTCCATGGTTTCTGTTAATCATGGCAGCATTATTGTCACAGCAGCTGATAGAGGACATGATGAGATCAACAGGTGCTGCACCCCTAAGGGGGAATACACCTCGTTATTTGTGATTTTCTGTTTTTTTTTTTTTTAATTAATGTGTTAATGTATATGTGGATTTTGCCCTTTCTGAGGTTTTGCTGGGAATGAGGTAAGCTATAATGATGTCAAAAAAATGAATGTGAACTGGTTCAGTGGGTTAGTATACTGTACCTTTGAGCAGAAGGTCATAGGTTCAAATCCCAGGGCTGGTAGACTGAGTTCACTGTTGGGCCCCTGAGCAAGGCCCTTAATCCCAGTTATTCCAGGGCCTTTTTAATGCTATTTTCCATTATAAAAGGTTAATGACTTTAGATCAAAGTGACTGTTAAGTAAGTTACATTTTTATTGTTTTGTGATGAACTTTTGTGCACTTCGATGCAGGTCAGGTCTGCTATGCTGGATTAAAATGAGACCCTCATGATGCTCACAAAACCAACGTGTATCGAGCAAATTCCTCTCAAATTGCTGTACATAGGAGCTAGCATGTATTCCACTTAAGACGTAAATTGTATTTTATCTCCAGAGAATAATGTCAAGTTGTATAGAGCCTGTATCTCCCATGTTCTTCCGAGAGCCACAATAATCATTCCCACACATCTGTCCCAACATTCACCCACAAGCCCACAATGGCAGGGGGGCCCACTGCAAAATTTCCCCTCCTCCGTCCCAGACTGAGGGCTCAGGGGTCTGGCTGTTAATCTGTGTGTAATACACCTAGCAAGACTCTAGGGGTCAGGATGGTCAGGGTACAGGTCTGCTTGGTATAGCATGGATGCTGTCTGTTCAAGTCTCGAGGACCTTTGCTGTTGTTTCTGCAGACACTTGACTAATGACTCAATGCAGTAAATTAACCAGTTGTACAAACCGGTGCAGATGTGAAGGACATCCCTAATACTGACTCCCTGCAGGCACAAGTCTGCAGGAGGATGGGAGAGGTCTGGAAGGCTTCTGTCAGGGGCCCGGGTCATGCTGATGGGGCAGCCGATGGAAAAGCTCATCACTGACCACAAGGTTAGCGCAGAGACACTTTAGATTAGCCTGAAAGCTTAGTGTTACTTGGGAGCCACGCAGCTTAGCGTTTAAAGAATGATCATGGCAGGCTTTGGTGTGCAGTGAACAGCTGCCCAAAGAGTGAGAGATATCCAGGTCAGCTGTGTTGGAAATGTGGCGGAGTGAAGCCACGGGCTTTTCCCAGGACTAGCGTCGTGTGCCGCTAAGTACCCGGTGTGATGCCGTATTTTATTGAATGACACATATTTATTTGGGGAATTTTTTTAGTTCTGGAGGAAACAGAACTTCCTACAAGTCTTATATCTAAATGTTGTGTTTGTTGGGTAATACTAAAGCTAAATCAGAATCCTTTCGTAATCTTTTCTTAGTGATTTGTGGAAGAGAAACCAAAGAAAATCGAATATACCGAAACGTTAACGGAATTATATCAGACTGTTGTTTGACGGGCCTGCTGGTATTGGGAAGAATTAATTTTATGTTTATGAGGTTATGGTAGTGAGGTAGGTTGAAATAGAACAATGGTTATGGCCATTGAGTCAGGCTGTTCTCTTTAATTATGAGACACACTCTCTGTTGTGGATTTTACGAATCTGGAGGTGTGGGGGTCATTCTTTGGACCAAGTACAGTTATAAGATAATGTCATCTCACAGCATCTTCAGGGGGAGAAAAAAAAATGTTCAAATGCGGCCGAGAGTGCAGGTTGTCATCAATCACAGAGGAGTAGCCAGCCAGTAACGGTGACACTGGCACCGCGAGGACACCACTGGAGCTGCCCGGCCAAACACCCGCACAGAAAAACTGTGGCGGGAGAGGGGATGGGGGTTTGTTTTCCAGGTTAGTGTTTATTGTCCCGGGCAGTGAAATATCAGCGTTCTCGGCAGCTGCATCTCCTCCCCCGATTTGCAGATCTCATTACGAGATAGACGTGGCAGAGATGGCTTCGAATGCATCTGAGGAATGTAAAACCATTAGCGGCTCGTTGTTATAGTTATAATGTGTCCTCTTAAGCGGCTTAGTGAACCGCTGCTGGAGTGTGATACAAGGATTAACCTACGAGCGAGTTCGCGGAGTGCCCAGCCCTCTGTTGATGAAATTTCAGCACACCCGTGTATCTCTCAAGGCTTGGGCAACATGGGGAGGGAGGCCTGCGCCCCCTCGGGTGAAGAGGGAGAGGAGTGGGGTGCAGGGTCGCTCGGTGTCTGTTGAGGAGAATGTGTAGTGCTAGTTTGTTAATGGAAATGCCACCTGGCCAGTGTGACCTGTAGGGGGTGCTCTTGGGAGTGGAGTTCGACTTTTTTTCCACTGGCACCATGAAGACATCTGTTTTGGTGCTCAACATTGTTTCTTTTTTGATGGCATGATGCTGGTTCCATCAAAGTTTTCCTGGCAACAGGAAGTTAATCGCCGCGTCAAATGCTCGCGCGAATAATAACCACTAGGATGTCTGAGTGACCGCCATACATGTCACAGCGATTCAGTAGAATGAGGTCAGCATAACAGATCCTCACAAAAGAAGCAGTTAATTACAGAACAGCACGTTTTGGGCATGAGGTCTTTGAAACCAGAGATACGGTAATTTATGACGGTTTTTGCATTTCATCACAGCACGTATTGAAACATTCCCCCCGTCGTTAATAAAGATTTGTGATGCCTCAGTCATTTTTGGATGCCTTTAGTTTAAAAACCGCAGATTCGTTGTCTCACCCTATCAATCATCCTATTACTTCTCAATATGCCATTAACGTCCCATTTATAAACCAGCATAATTATCATTTAGGGCGTAAAAAGACCCATTTGTGCTCTGGTAATTCTATTAACCGTATTGCCTAAAAAGACAGCGCCTGACCACTATAAGGACAGTTTTAGTGGATGGGGGGGCTTCAGTTGTTTTAGTGGATGTAACTGTGGTATAGGGCCCACAGTGACCTCTGAATAATGGCTTCTGTAGATGCACAATGTTCTTAGGAGTTCAGCTCACTTCAGAAGACAATTCACATAAAAATTGGCTTCTGTATCTACAATAAGTCTTTTATTTCTGAGGCTTGTAATAGTAGGTGGCCAGAGTTTAAAAAAAAAAGTAAACACGTGGCAGTTTTGTGGTTTAGGGTGTTTTGGAGGTTTCTTCACTGCTGAGGGTCGTGTCTTGAAAACGCGGTGAACTCCAGTGCCTGTTATTATATATCTACCATGTTTCTTCATTCATTGACATGAACTGCTGACCTCCTCGACCCTTGTGGTGAGCATTTTCCTGGAAAAACAAATTCACTTGACCGCGATGGAGCAACCCTTTGACAAGTTTCATACGATAAGAATCCATGTCAGCTGACTAAGACCTTTTCATGGGTCTCAACGCTTTCAACGAGATTAATTACTACTTTAAGGTACTTTCGCTTGAAGTCGCGTCCTCTCAGAAAGCAGCATATGGGCAGGTTTATCATCGCGCTGTTTGGCCTTCGGAAGACGTTACAAAAGATTCCGTCTGTTGATATTCCCTAACTGTCGGAAATGTGGCTGTACTCAAACATGGGACAATATTGCTGCGTTGGATTCAAAGCGGCGGCATAACGAGCGGCGCTGATGATGTGTGGACGAAGCCGGCCCTGCAAAAATCCTTTGATTACATTTTCATTTGACCCCGCACTTAGAGGGTATGGCAATCAATACAATAGCCATTAGTTGGCAAGTAATTGCTACTCAAATAATTACTTTACCGCCTTGCAGGCTTTTTTTAACATGTTTATCTAGCAGTTGAAGGGAAAGAGCTTACAGGGAAAGATGGATTTGATGAATTAAGATTCAGCATGCAAATTTGGATTTGGGTAATTACGTTGAGTAATCATCGCAGGGTTCTCTCGGTCCTGTATATTTCTGCACTTTGTCTCCCGGGAAAATTAACCCAGAGTCGTGTGTTCTGTAGAGTGGCATTGCTTCCAATCCACGTGCAAAAAAAAAAACTATTAAAAATGTGAATCCTGTAAAATGGATTTTGGGCTGGAATTTGATTGTTCTTCACAGACAATCGTGGACATGGCAGAGCGAAGGAAGTCTCGGGTACCTTTTGGAGGTCAGTTTAGTGGCGCTGATGGGGTTAGGAACATGAAGCACTGTCTCGGGCGTCCGATTGCCGTGTGTCGACATAAACGCCCCTCACTGGCGATCCCCCTGCTTGCCGCTTAAGAGCATGTCAGCGAGTGAACGTCTAATTAATCATAATTAATTGCTTACCGGTTTCAAGGGGCGGATAATTAAATTCTTGATGTTTTCGAGAATCCCGCATATAGTGTACGGCGAGCTAACTCCTGTGACATACAGCAGGCAGAAGATTCCCATCAAGAAATGCCAGTGGTTTGACTGCAAATGCGAACAAGGCCATGGTCATGTGACCCGATCCCATATGGTAATTATGGATTAGCTATTTTTTTTTGCTGTACCTGAAGTCTCGTGACTTGAAGGTGAAGGGTCTGTTAACTGAAACAAGGTAACTTTACTTAATGTTAAGAACTTCTGTTTATTTTCCTGGTCTATTTTTGTGTCTGTTAAGCCTGAATGCAGTTTGGAAGCATTTAACGGCGTGACTGATCGTCAGTCATGGTGCAAACAAGGTGCGTGTCTCTCGTCACTATCGATCACGCATTTTGCGCAGCCCTGGGGCACAGTCTCGTTAAAGCTCTTTATTTATCGTTATTTACTCCTTCCTGGTTAATGATCCTAACAGAGTAAATTACCGAAATTTTGTCTGCAGGATTTGCGAAGGATGCGATAAGGCAAATAAAAACGTAGAATAAAAAATAAAATGACTGTTAGGAAAAGCAAAGCGGTCCCCTTCTTTTTCTGGCTTGTAACACTGTGTGTTGCCGAAACATGTCGGCCCGTCTTTCCTACAGGGCGCATCTGAGGCGCTGTACCCCCCCCCCCCGGTCTTCCGCTGCTATTTGCGTCCATGCACAGGTGCTCGCGGCGGTAATTAACAACGCACACAAACACGGCGGGTAAAAAACCCGCCGCTCATCTCTGACCTTGAGGCACAGCTGTCATCTGTCTCCTACGTAATTATGGAGGTGAGCACTGCCTCTGCGAGCAGCCCCCGTGCCGGGCCCCGGGTTCCCGGGGGGGCCCTGTGGGAGGCAGGACCCGGCCAGCTGGGACTCCCCCAGAGAGCAACGGATGCTGGAAACCGACTGGGCCGGATCTTACGGAGCCTCTTTTGTGTTTTTTTTTTTTGTTTCCTCCCGCTTGTTCCGTACAGCGCTGCTCCCTCCCTACCTCACTCTCTTCCCGCCTTCGCCTGTCCCTGTCTCCGCCTCCCCCTCCTGCCCCCTTCCCCAAACTGAGGCAGCAGGGGGTGTGCGGGCAACCATCACCCGGGCGGAATGCCTCCCAATTCATCCCTCCCCCCACAAATCAGCAACAGCTGGAGGAAAGTGGAATGCGTGTAAACTTTGTGTATATAATTTGGTGACAAGTCAGGCTTAATCACGCTCCTGTCTGTGTAGATGGGGAGGCAGGGGGGAGGGGGAGCTTTATGCCAGAGAGAGGCATATGGGTACTAA
>JAODJW010000077.1:64275-79658 GCA_026777045.1 Hyperopisus bebe
AAATTAAAGGGGGGGGGGGGGCCCGCAGAAAGCCCAGCTGTGTTAGCCCTCGCCGCGAGACTCGTGTTCCTCAAAACTTCTGCTTTTTGTGCCCGTCATGTGTTTGGATTGAATTTTCCGAAAGTTCTTCTGCTCCGTTAAACATGATGGCTGTTCCATGCGGAGGATAGTACTTGAAAGTGTTTCTTTTAGACTCGTACTGTCTTCGGAAGCATGAGCTCCTAGTCGAAGTGCAGCTGTGATGGTTTCTCCGGGTGAGCTAACCTGCATCCCGCCCGATCCGCGTCCCTGTTGTCCTAGTGAAGGGCGAGGCCGCAGTTGGAAGCCACGGGCGTCGTTATTTTTTTTACGGTGAAGCGCCACAACGCTCGGGTGGGTTCAATGTCAATGAGAGTCGGGCTGCGCAGAATGGAGACTGCTGGGCACAGCTGGCCAGCGCTGCGCACATCTGCCACGGCAGGGTGGCAGGATGCAGCGCCGGACGGCGCTCTCTCTTGGTGAACGGTGGACACGCTGGGGCCCCCAACGTCAAGGGCGATTACCGCCGCAGTCCTGGCCACGCGTCCAAGTTCGCCGCCCTGCTGGATCTGCAAAAATAACTTTACTTGGATGAGCTTGACTCCGCATTTTTGCTCGTACCCCATGCTGGGGTAGGAAGGGTCACTTACTTTGGCTCACAATCTTCTTTCTAAATAACGAAGGATTTCCCTCCTTTATGAACGAACCAATACGAAATACTAGTGCCAGTAGCAGGAGACCCTGTCTTCAGTTTGTCAGCTAATATTTATTTATATATCATATGCATATTAACTCATTAATTTAAGGAATCGAAGGACCCACGTTACTTTGATGGAAAGCTTTTTTTTTCCCAGAATCCCACCACTGTGTGGTGAAACATCCTTCAGCTAGCAGTAGGTCACGGTAGGTCCGGCACCTCTCCATGGAAGCGCGCAGCAGGACGGAACCAGGGCTGGGATGGCGGTCTGTTGCAGGGGACACACTCACATACTGTGGGAAATTATAGAAACACTAATTAACCTTTTTTTGGGGACTGTGGGAGGAGCTTGGAAGAGGAAGTCTGCATGGCAGAGAGAGAAAAAATGCAAACTCCCTACACACTAGAGACAGCATTCAAATCCCCAGCACTGGACATTTTTTTTAATTTAGCAAATGTTTTTTTTTCCAAAATGACCTGCAGTTTAAGGTGCCAAGGTCAGACTGGTACAACTGAGCCCAACAGTAATGTCACTCTGCCAACCATGGAATTCAAACCAGTGATGTTCTGATGACAAACGCAGCATCCTAAGCTGCTGTGACCACTACAATGTAAATCACTTAGCTACCATGTTCTCTAGCTACAATACAGCCAAAACACAACACAACTGAACTTTATTTATGTATAAATTAAGTATAGGTGGCATCTGCAGGAGGAACAGCATAAAATCAGCCACATATCTGATTGGCATTGAATTTCCCTGCAGCGTTCGGGTGCTGTAGAGTAACTACCGTAAGTCAGGGTTAGTAGCTGCTCAGATCACGCACGCGTGCGTCCGTGTGCGTGCGCGGCGGTAGAGGCGCGTGTGCTCCCAGCGTCGCGAGGCATCGCGCTATCTCGGCAGGAACACATGGCGAGGTATTTACAGAGCCATCTGGTAAAATTGCCTCTCTAAATCGAACCGCCTTTCAGTTGCTAAGGAAATAGATGCGTTTTAAAATCGGCTAGCCGGCGTTGCCGCACACCTGTCAAAGTAAGTGGGCGCCGAGCCGCGATCGCCGCCAATTTAAATGGCGTGTGATTTCCACGCTGGACACGGTGGAACATGGATCCCCCCCCCCACGGTTAGCTTTTACGTCCGCACCCCGTGTTACAACTCCGTTTTACGCTACACGTCTCTTTACTGTGTGGTTTAATATACAAAAATATAAATACATTCTCTATTTTATTGTATATAAAATTTATAAATATATGAGAAGATATTTTAAAAAACGGGTTTAGGCACATACCTTATGTATAATTATAAATAATTTGTAAGCAAGCTTTTAATCCCACGGTGTAACGTTTAAGGACACGCATGTCCTTATGGAATATTGTTCCACATTAAAAACATGGCGGCATAAACATGATACGGAAAATAAAAGATCTGCGATACGTACATCACCGGCGGACTGTTATTTCTATTACAAAACCTCCCTTCTGTCTATCGTAGCGCGAATAACTTATTTTTTCAACCCCATAACTGTTCGGAAGAAAATGCAGGCAGTTCTGCGCAGCGCGCCCATCCCGCGTGATTTGAATATCTATGCGGGCGCGTGAGGGTAGTCAAAGCGCCCTTCCCGCTCTCCGCCGTGCTTTGCATGCGCGTTCCCGGGCCTGGGACGCGAGATGAAAGCTGCGGATAAGATGCAAACGTTGCGCGATATCGACTCGGCCGCTCTCTTGCAGGCTCCGGGCCGCGACAAAAGCAGCAGCAGGCCTTACGCGTGTGCCGCCGCACAGTGGAAATAATGCTCCCAAATACCTTACGCAGGCGAGGACAGTTCAAAAGCTAAGGTGCGATGCCATTTTTACAAAAGCCGTAAAAATGGCAGAATGATAAAGGGAAAACAGAATGCAAGGATCTCAAGGTTCTCTATTTTCCTTTTTGCATCTGTACATAGGAATTCTTATTCTCACTGTTAAGTCTAACATATACCATCCAACAGGATTAGGACATCACAAAACAAGTGGGGCACTCATAAACATTAAAGCAGGCACATGACTAGGTACTGCAGAGGTGCGGATTTACAGAATGAATATAAAAGAAATAGAGAAGAGTAAAGTGCAAAGTGTCGCTCTGCCTGGCGAAATGAACTGTCCATTTACAAGGTGGTAATGTTTTGCTCTATTGGGTTTGTCTGAAAACAACGATCAACCTGAAAGAGTAATTTTAGGCTCCCCAAATTTGTTACGAAACTTGATCTTCAACATTTAAGTGATAAAGCTTCAGCCTTAACTGCAAAAATAAACATTTTTTTTCCCTCACACCCAGAACAATGGTTAGCTTGCCGCACCCTTTACGCCAGGGTCTCCAACTCCGGTCCTGGAGAGCTACTATCCAGTAGGTTTTCTGTCCCACTTCTGTCCTGGTATTTACCTGAGAACAGGTGTGGTTCATCAGAAGCCAGGTAGGATAGAAAACCTACTGGACGGTAGCTCTCCAGGACCGGAGTTGGAGACCCCTGCTTTAGGCAAATCGTTATTTCTGGTGTCAGGGGTCCATGCGAGGCTCACAGTGGTAGGTCTGTAGCCAGGGCTGTTATTTTCATCCTTGCCCCTGTCCTGTGGCCCAGACAGGTCGTTGTGTGCCCAGCCATAAATCAACAGAGGGACGAGGGACGCCGTTCCCTGTCCCTGCCTCAAGTGGGAGTCCTGCCCCAGATTCAGATCTCCCACGATGGCGATAGCGGCTAAAGCACTCCTGTTGCCATAGTGTCCGTAGCATTTTGCTTCGCTACATGTTACGCTATTCCGGCTCGTACCCTGTTAGGAGCACGCGTTTAACAAGGCCGCGATCCCGCTATCCTACGCTGTTTTTGTTTTCCTGCTCTCGTTAATCCCGTATAACCGTTTACCTCTTCCCCCAACCCCTCACCCCCCTTGTTACTGCCTGTACCAATTAGCGCTGACAATGAGCGGGAGAAGCAGATTCACTAACAGGAAGTGCAGCGCGTGTAACAGACTCGGGGAGACGAACAGCAAACTGTGAAAAGGAAGTGATTTGGTGTCGGGGGGACTAATTATGCGGAGAGGCTGACGATTGCATCTTCCACACGCTCGTTAAGGAAGTGGATAAACTTTGTGTACATGAATTTAGAGTTTGGTAGCTTTCTGTACGAGTTAATGACCTAGTCCAACTGGGTGTCCTCATTTCGTTTATGGATTTCCAGAACTTTTAGTTCTAGATTTAACGGTTCCACATAAGGAATATCTTCTGTGGGGGTAGACAGGCCAGATTCTGGTTTTTATTTATATGTAACCATTTTATTACATTTCTATTTATTTAGCAGATCCTTTTGTTCAGATTTTTGAGACAGCAGGGTCAGCCAGTCCCTGTTGCAACTGGGAATTAAGGGCTTTGTTCAAGGGTCCAGTGGACATCACTCTGCTGACCATGGGATTTGAACTGGCAACCTTCTGTTTTCGGGCACCCACCGGCCACACATTGCCGCCGTTTTATCCATTATGAGATTTACAGTCGTTGGCGTTATGTTGCCCCTCCCCTTGATTCTGCACTAAGCAAACTTGTATCATCCCCATCACTGCTCCACAAAGGTGTGCGCAGAAGTTGTCTCTAATTTCCCGAGGGGAATAAATTATCCACAAGTGGCCTGGCTGTGGTGGGGGTCTGAATCCGGACCGGACACCTGGGATTCTCCGCACTGTTTGATCTGCCCTTTCAAACACTCTGATCATCCAGCTAAATTGCGCCTAATGGACAGTCTCCCACCCACTCCCTTTGGGCCAACAGGCCGATGATTTAGCGCGCGTACACACCTGCCCTTTGTAGTTCAGAAAGAAACGTGGCAGGCGGCGGGGTGGGAACAACCCGGTTAGTGTACTCGTGGCGCCGCGCTTTGCCACACAATGGCCATTAGGGATGGGAACAGTGCCCCCCCCCCCCGACCTTCCAGGTTTTGGTTTTTGGCCTGTGGGATGAGATGGGATGTAAGACACCTGTACCCTTGACAGGGTAACACTGAGGTTGCATGTAGTGCTTTCTACATTGTGCTTGGTAAGAAAAAATGAAAGATATTATTATTACTGGTTATGAAGTCATCTTGGTGGCAGTGGTTAAGGGAATGGGCTCCTGACCTGATGGTTGTTGCTATTGTCAGTCCCCAGAGGTGCTGTACAGCAGGACAAAGTACTCAGAATCAGGGACTCCACCAAAATATCCAGCTGTACTAATGGGTAATGAGCATAAGCATTTTTGTCCTCCTCCCAACAATCATCAAGGAAAAGCCATTCGTCACATGAGAGGACGAGCCTCTGTATATGCTAATGCCCCCCCCCAGTGGTTTTATGTGATTCTTCTGCCAGAAGGTGTCCCCCCAGGTCTCTCTAAGGACGGTGGAGGGGATAGGGAGTCAAGGCCCGTGGAGGCTGTGTTCCCAGGGTGCTTCGGGAACATCGAAGGAAAATCCCACCAAAACAATGTGACATCATCACCGCCAGTACCACCTTTGGCTCCACGTCGGATCGAGCTTGCGTTAATCCAGTCGTCACGGCACCCTTTCCGGCATTTCTCTGTTCTAATTCCGCATCCTGCCTCCTGGATCCTGACTCTCGAGGCTGTTAAAACCGCACCTCTAATTGGCTGATAATGAACCCCTTCTTCTAATTGGCTCACTGTTCCTCCCCCCGCCCCTAGAGTCTGCATGCAGAGGAAGAAGGCCTGACCTTGATCGCTTTATTGACCGTGTTTTTCGTTGACCTGCAGGGATCTTAGTATTTTTGGCCTTGCATAAGTTGCTAATCCTGTGGGACCTTTCATTTCCTTGCCGTAATTATGTCGCAGATAAAACGCAATCATACAGATCGTCACGGAGTTAGATTTATTTCATTTAATAGTTTTACTGGGGGGGGGGAATAAGGTCATCCATTTTTGTTTCCTGTGCATGTGGGAGAAAGGTGCAGCCATGTTGTTTTTTATGTTGTGTTTTTTTTTTGTTTTGTTTTTCTGCAAAAATACATTCGGAGGTGTGGCTGTTATCTAACATCTGCCCAGGGCAGGCAGGCTCCACAGGGTGGATAACAAAGCCCTTGTTTAAAAATAATCCCCTCACAGGCTCGTGTGCGTTGTCTGCCTCGTTCAAAACCGAGCCTCCTGCCTCCTGTGCTCCAGCCCATCGCCTCCTCATTCCCTCGTTAGCGTCCTCTGTCGCAAGCCGTTAATTACCCGGGCAATGGAGCGCCAGAGACACACCGGCGCCTCTACAACGGAAGGGAGGCCCTCTGGTGAAATACATGGGGTGGGACCGCAACTAGGGGCACAGACTTTCTCATGGACGCCCGCTAACTGTGGCGGCAAATTCGCAAATTTAAACATAGCAGGTCTGCTCGGTGCCTGACTGAATATAAATATTTACAGTAGCTATTTAGCATTCCGAGCTAATGAACAATATCACAATAAGAATGATAACAGAATCGTTTTCTAAAGCAATTTATTTTGGCATTTTGAGGCCAGAAGCAGTGACCTTTATCGCAACGATTGTTGTGTGCTGTTTGTTTTATTTGTTTGATTAGCGTTTAAATACAGGCCACGTGACAGAAATTGTAATTGGAAGTTGTTCAAGGATGGATTTATGCTTTCACTTTAACCTCCGTGTTGGGGCCCTGATCTCAGAAAGCCTATTCAGAGCTCGGTGGAAAAAAAGAAAAGGAGGATTTCCTGGTTCCTCCGCAGTGAACCTCACGTCCTGAATTCTAGGAACGGATTTTGCTTTCATAACGCTTGCATAAGGCACCCGCGAGCTAGAGCGGAAGAGGGTGCTTTCCGAAGGTTTGGTGTGTTACGTTGCGTGGTTGTAGAAAAAGAATATCAGTCACGCATGTGAAGATGGGGGATGGTTTACAAAGGTGGTGCAGGGGTACAATAGGATGTAAGTTTAAGGCAGGATGGGGGCCATCTCTCATACCCATACACACACAGGTGTAAATCCATATCTGTCTTATCTGCGATCTGCTACTTATGTCTGACAGTGAGGCTGATTGAGCAGTAAATGGCGGTTGGTGGTTGGGGTTGGAGGAGTGGACAGCCTCCTGACCGGGTGGGGGGGGAGTCTCCCCGGAGCTAGCAGGTGCCGCGGCTCAGGCCCACGGTTGGCGTGGGGGGGGGGGGGGCGCAGCTGTCTGAGCGAGGCCTCCATTATCTGGCGCTGGGTATTGATTCACCCCGTGGGATGTGTTCCTCTCTCGGTGCTCTCGTTTGCACCATGCATTTGCATGGCGGGATGTGCCGATCGATAGCCTGGGGGGGTCGCTGTGAGTTTGTTTAATGGCCCCCACATTGATCGGGAGAGGAGGGGGCTGCTGGGAGCTGCATTTCCTCTAATTATAGCACGTGTTATTGGGCAAGCAAACGTGAAAAATATCTCCGTCACTAATACAATTACTCTGGCCACACAGAATATTAATCAGATTGTGTCGATAAAATTAACGGAGGGAACGCATGGACTTCCCAGCTGAAGGGTCCTGACCACTTCCTGCTTTGGGCTGGTGGCCAGGATTTTAGGGTAGGGGGGGCAGAAGAGGAGAATAGAAAAATGAAATGAAAATGACAAACCCCCTACATGCCTGCAACATGCAGGGTCTCCACTTGATTTTATAGTTCATGCAGTAAAAATATCTGTATGCCTATAGCTCACAGCAAGGATCATTTCCGGGTGCTTCCGTGTAGAGGTCTGTGTTCCCCTCTGAAGTACACTAGCAGACTGCAGCCTCCTTCATAAATATTTGGGTTAAAAAAATCTGCAGAAAGAACATTAATATGGGAGCTAAACAACTGATAACTGTAGAATGAAAATCCCCAAATTTTATTTCAAATTTTGGTAATATGGCAAAAATTTGCTCCAGCTTTGTCTGGAGATGCTCTCACGGAAGATGTGGGTCTGGACCATATCGGTGTTTACGTACATGATGATGCAGGTCTGTGCCATATCGGTGTTTACGTACATGATGATGCAGGTCTGTGCCATATCGGTGTTTACGTACAAGATGATGCAGGTCTGTGCCCTGTCGGTGTTTACGTACATGATGACATTGGTCGGCACTGTGTCTGTGTTTACATGCGAGGAATGGCGCTGGTCTGTGCCATGTTTGTGTTTATGTGTGGGATGATGTGGGTCTGCAACGTGTCAGTGTGTATGCGCGGAATGACGTGGGTCTGTGCCAAGTCGTGGTATACATGCAGGGTGATGTGGGTCTGCACCATGTCATAGTTTATGCACAGGAAATGACGCGGGTCTGCGCTGTGTTGGTGTTTACTTGCGGAATGACACAGGCCTACACCATGTGGGTATTAATGCACAGGATGATGCCTGTCTGTGTCATGTCAGTGTTTATGAGTGCCGTGTCGGTGTTTATGCATAGGGAATGACGATGGTCTGTGCCATGTCAGTCCTTGCGCGCAGGATGATGCAGGTCTGCTCCATGTCGGTGTTTACACTCGGGATGACGTGCTTCTGCGCCATGTCGGTGTTTACACCCGAGATGATGTTGCTGCAGCCCATAGCCTCCGCTGGCATGCCCTCTGCGGCTGCTTCAGTCAGGGACCTGGTAGCTTGGCTGCACTGTGTCTAATTTGGAAATTATAGTAATTAAAGCCTAAAATAAAACCTGAAATTCCGCGGGGCGGCATGCAAGGGCCTCGGGCGTGCCCATGTCCTGGATTGTTTTTGGACAGGCCCCCGCACCGAGACCTTATCGTGCTCCCAAATGGGGTCCTGATGAGATAAGTGCTGTTTTTGGTGGCCGCATATGTAGTCCCCCCTCCCACTTGCCCTTCCCCTCTGCAGTGCTCCATTTGCAGTGATCTCGCCTAAAGCCTGGGATCTGTATCTCGGGGACTCTGTCCACTCTCTGGATGAATGGTGGGGGGGCATATGTGTCCCCACAATGACCCAAGATCCATCACCCACTCACCTACATACATAGAAACGGCACAGAGGGGGAAAATCCCACTTAGCAAGTGTATATAATTCCTAAAAGGGACACCACACACCCAGCTAACATCTCAGAAGGGGACCCCCCCTCCCCCCCCCCATTTATCTCTCGGCTTGTTTACATTTCAGACACTCGCCAGAAAGAATAATCACAGTGCCCAGGATTAGCGGGAATGTATGAGAAATGGCGTGTGAGCCGCTTAATCCCGCACCTCTCGTAAGGATGCGCGTGTGACCGATCTGATCCCAGACTCCGGGAGTGCCGGAATGAGCTCGGCGCCGGCAGCCGGTTCCGCTCCGGCGGGAAAATCGATCCAGATAAGGGAAGTTAATTGAGAACGGCGATGAAATGAAGGCGAACCCAAGGCATGTTGTCACCAGCCAGTCCCGGGGGTGGGGGGGGGTCTTCTTATTTTCCAGGGGCCCGTCGGTCACAGATAGCGGAGCCGGGACAGAGGGGGGTGCTATCGCCGCGACCGCCACCCGTCCTTGGGAGCTCAGATCGGTGCTCTAGTGGCTGTTCTTTTCTCCGATCCTCTTTGTTCCCAGGAAATGCTCCGGAGTGAACGAGGCGTTACCGAGGACACACAGGTGTGGAGATAAAGCGAGCACGTGCCCAGGCGGGGTAGCGGCCCAGTCCGCAGACGGCCTGTTGTCTTTGAGATTTGGTCACTAGGAAACCAGCGGAACTGTCTAACCTCAGGTTACAGTACACAAGACACTAACACTGACAACTGACTTATTTTGAATTATCATTGTTACCATAAACCATTTACAGGCTATAAGTGCTTTGGGCCATCGATAATATCAGGAGAAACCCACTGTGAACTGGATCTTTCAGGGCTTGTATGGGTCAGGTGACAGATTTTGTCGGACGTCCCGGAAGTGAGTGGAAAGCGTGATCTCGTTCAGCACAGCCTTGGCGATAGGACATACGAGATGTTTGTGAGGCAGAAAGTTATAGGCTGTGGTTACAGATTCCTCATCTTCGGAGTAGCGTTTGCTGGGTTTAAGAGCCGTTTTACAGCATAGTTAAGGTAAGAGTTTCATGTTCTGTGGATATTTTGCACCACGTCTGACTCCCGCCAGGGGAGGAATTTAGCAACGCATCTGAAATCGGGCACGGAGCTGACAAGTGATGCTCCCAGCCTGCAGTGAGCCCAGGATGACCCTGGTCCTCTGGAGCACTTGGCTATCAAGTGCGTGGCAGATAACCAGCGCGGGGCTGTAGTGTCTGCTGATAGTGGGCATCCTCATCCCCCCAGTTGGCACGTTTTACAGGGGAGGCTCCGTGGGGACAGGAACCAGCCCTGGTCCTTTACAATAGAATAGTAATTTATTGATCCCAGTGCAGAAATCGATCCAATTTCATCTATCCCATAATGCTCTTCATGGACACAGTGAGAGCAGGTTCTGAGTATCAGACCACAGGGTCATCCTCTGTCCCAGCAGTTGGAGTTAAGGATCTGGTGATATGATTACTCTATTAGCCATGGGATTCGATCCCATAACCAGCATGTATTCTTAACCACCTGAGTTACAGCCCCTTTATACATGGCTCCATGTGATCTGGATGGGGCGATTCCACGGAGTAGTAAAAATGTACGGTACTGGTGTTTACAGTTACATCAGCACGTGTATTTAACGACTGTGCAGCTGTTTACTGAGACGGCATGGTGGATGTTGCCCCAAAAACACGTTTCAGAATCTCAAAATTTGCGGCTATCTGAGTGAAGGGGCTAAAAAATATTCAAGGTGTGGGCTTGGGTGGGGGGGGCTTGGGTATTACCCGCTGGGAGTCAGGCACGTGGGTGAACGACTGGGTGGCGCTTGCTCCGGGGCCATGCCCTGAGATGTTTGGCAAGGTGGGCGAGGTTGGCGGGGCAGCGTCCTCGGAGGAGCCTGCCATTAATCACGAGAGGGCCCCGTCGCCACGGAGACACACCCCGCTCGCTAAAGGTAAACGCTTGCTCTTTCCTGCGGGCGGTCAGCGATGCGTGATGGGGTGAGAATATTATCGCTGTCTTTGTTGTTATATGGTTATTATTAATAATAATTAACGAGGCTGGAAATTAATTTTATTACATCTTCCTGTCCTCACCGTGTTCACAGCAGCGGGAGGGATGCTATTCATTTACAGAAGATACTTGTGACATTGTGGAAATGCTATAAATACTGTTGACTCCTGATAATGAAGAATGTTATTTTGGTTTTGATTAGTTTATTGTTTTGCTGAATCGCTCCCTTTCTTCTTCTCCTTCGCATCATCCAGCACAGCAGTGTTTACTGAAATCAGCATGACTTGACAGAAATGACCAAACCCTGCATGCCTGTCCGTTTTCGTTACAATTAGACTGTTTGCTGAATGGGTGGGCACCTAATACTTGACACACATGAGGTCCTGTAAACTAAACACTTAACACACGCAAGCATTAAATATGAATTAAAAATGAATCCGTGTTAAAAAAAAAAGGTGGCAAAAATCCAAGCTGATGAGTTCGAGATCAAGGTACGTTTTCATTTAACGAATTAATGTAGAAGTGAAAGATTGTCCAGAGCTCAGATCTGGTTCAGCGGTCGGTAGCATCTGATAGCATCTGAGCCGAGGGTCCAGATGTAGGCAAATTTTAGGTAAGAACAAAGGCTCTGTTCCAGGTGTGGTTGACAGTTTAACGCTGCCTATATTTTATTGCCTTTTGGGCAATGAAAGGAAAAAATGTGGCTGTACGATCACTGAGGAAGGGTGACTATTTACGAACACGTTTATAATGCAACTTGTATCCAAATTATTATAAACATTTTACTAGCTACAGGAGGGACATGGAGTGGAATTTTTAATTAGAAATTTATAATTTATAATGATGAATTATAATTCAAAATTAATTTGAAATTACTAATTTTTAATTTAAAGGAGGGTTAATTGATCCGAATGATTTACTGGAGCAATTCAGGTTACATGCCTTTTTGTTAATGGTTCAACAGAACGGCCCCCCCAGGGAATTGTGCTGACAGCCTTCAAATTATGAGTCCGTGTCCTTAGCCAGGAAGATGCCTGAGGCTGCCAGTGTCATCTGAGCTTGGCTGGGGCTTTTATTTTGGTCAGTTACAGCACCTGTGTATATATATCTAACAATACTTTACTTTAGGAATGCTGAAGATTGGTCTCATTGTATTTTGGTGTTTCTGTTTTGTTCCTTGTGACTGATATATATGCCCAGTGCAGCTCTCCAGAGGTGTTCCTATTGATATCCAATGGATGATTTGGTATTAACAGATTTCACCGAACATTTACCCCTTCGTATCTCCTAATCTGGGGTCAAAGTATTACGGACTTGTTAAAGCTAGGAACTAAACAGGATTTAGTTTGTGAGGCCGAACACGGGAAGAGTTAATGAAGGCTTTGTGAAAACAGACAGAGTCGACTGGCTGTTTGCGCGCGTGCCTGTTCCTTTTGGAAGGGACGGCATCGTCGTGGCAACAATCGATGCAGTGATGTTGGTCTCTAATAATGGGGCTTCTGGGAGATTTAGTCGGCTGTTAACAGCCCCAGTAAAAACATCGCCACACTTGTGAACAAAATAAGCCTCCAGTAACGACAATGAGGTCTTATCGCCACATGGGCATCCGTGTACGAGTCTGTGGCCCTCGGCAGTGTTCGGAAGCTTCAAGAATGAGATAGGGGTAGGATGATGTTGCGCTGTGTGTGTTTTTTTGAGAGCCTGCTGGTGTGCGGAGCTGATTAACGCCCGGCTACGTGCCGTCTCTGCTGGAGGGAGCGGGCCAACACGCTGTTCGCTGTCAGTACCGGCGGGACGTGTGGCAGCGCTGCGATCCCCCCTCTCTAATGAGGGGCCCGGGACGGCGGTGGGGGCCGCGCCGGATGCATCCAGCTGCCTCCAGTCACCAGCATCCCAGTTTGGAAACGGTTCCCCTAACAAACAAACGAAAATGAGGACGGTGGACTTCTCCTCGTCGAAACCCAACGGTGCCAACGACAAACTCAAGGCAAATGCGATAAACTAATATAATTCGGCCTATGGCTAAATATTGGGTCTGTGATGTCATTAGCAGCTGCCGCTACGGGGTAATATGTACATGCGTCGGAATGAACGGGATCGAGCCTAATTAACAATTGCCATTCAGAGATGTTCATATTTATTGATGTGCAGATGGTTTAACGACGTGCTTGTACCCATCGCTGTCGGGCCTAATCAGTCCCCTTATGCCTGATGGGTATTTACCCTTCGCCTCTTTTATTCAGTTCCACCCGCCCTCCTCCCGTCTCTGCCACCCCCCCTCTCTTTTCCCACAGGTTTCCAGTGCTGTCTAATGAATGAGCAACAGCCTACTTAGCCCGCAGCGTACGGCTGACCTCCGGGACGGGTTGGGAGATGGAGAATCCCTCCTCAGAGGGGATCTGTGCCCTTATCCAATGTCAGCAAGGAAGCTGGGAACACGAGGCCAGAGTCCGTATTGCGTTTCTAATGCCACTGTGGTATGCGCCGCTATGATCCCCTTCATTCTGATCCAGTCAGATGGTTGCAACTCTACATTTCTCTAGGGCTAAATTGTGTTGTTTTTGTCTCTGGGCCTGCCGTTTGGGAGCCTTCAGTCTTGGTGTTTTCGTTTGTTTGTTCTCCCTTGCTTTCGAAGACCTTCCACAGGTGTACAGCAGCCACAGCATTGGCGCACTCTGGCGTTTTTGGCTGCTCCACCTAGTGGCGGAAAGCGGAAGCGCGCCGCTCGGCCCTTTTCATTTCGTCTGGCTGAAAGTCACGTACGTTCGGCGGAATAAACACAGTACGACAAAACTGCCCTCTTAAGGCAGAACAAGGCCTATAAACACTGTAGTGTGGGGGAAGCCTTTTTATGTGCCAGATATAGTTAAGCTAAAACTTTCCATGCCTCTCAGTTTCACTCCAAAAGAACAGTACGCTGTTATCGTAAATTTGTATGAATTATTGCGGAATGTTTTACTGCAGCATAGACACGACAGTTAAGGTGGACCGGTGTTCCTGTGCAGATTCTCCGTGACTGTTAGGCCGGGTGTCCTGGCCCACTCTCTGTAATAAATGTGTTAATCAAGTTTGGGTGGCCCTCACAACCTTGTAAAGGATTCCAGGCAAGTGGAGAACCTTCAGGGTTTGCTTTTAAGCCCCTCCCTGTACCCCCCCTCCACTGGGATTGGTTGACCTTGACAGGATGGTGGAGGTCGATGCCACTCGGAAATATGATGCTAAATAGCACTTAGCCAGGTGCCCATTGGGCTACGACAGCGGAGTAAACATGGCCGCCCCCTTGCAGGCTCCGTAGCCCCCCCTCAGTGTTTGGGAAAGGGGGCGTCTCATTCGCAGGTTAGCGACGGGCTAACTGCTGTGTACGTGTCGAACGTACTGTCGAAATTTGACATCTGGTCTCTCATCTGATGCGTCTGACCAGCGAAACGCGGCGATCTCTCCGGAAGACGTCCAGCTTCAGGCCCCGGGGTCTTGGAGACACGGCTGTTCTGAGCTGCCCCCGGCCACGTTGCCCAATCGCACCATATTTGCATGATGTCGTGGCGAATGCAAAACACTGTGCTCAGCACATGTGACCCCCCCCCCCCGATAACGGACACAGCGGGGTGGGGTGGGGACCGTGCTTCCCATGACACCTGAGGGCGGGGAGAACAAGAGAGGCCTGTCCCTCACGGAAGGACTCCCCTCCTTTCCCGGTTGGTTTATCTGTGGGTTGGCCCCCTCATCTGACTGGGTCCCGTAATGCAGAAGGCTGGAGCGGCGGAGGACGATGATGCGGACGCGATGCGGAGGGCACGGGTGGAATTTTAATGATGCCTGGACCCTGGCCTGGCACTGGCGGGGTTGGCGGGGCGTTTTAAAAAAAAAGGATAATAAAATTTTGATCTTTATTAAATTACGCTACCGTTTCTAGGTCATGGAAGGATTAAGTCGGAGTGGCGTGTGCAGGGGAAGAATGTTAATGTTGCCCATGGAGGAAAAACATCCGTTTCTGCGGGTGATTGGGGGAGATTGACTCCGTGACCCTGCGACCCTCCCATTAAATGTGGACTGTCAGGAGTAAGTCACCAATGGGGCATGAGATCAATGCCCATGCTGGTTTTGTGGAAGGATTGCGAGTTATGGCCTTGGATGATGACCACTCACCTGGTGCAGGACCTGCATGCTTAATTTAGACAGCCCATAATTAAAATCTGTCAGCAGTGGATTAATTGAAACAAAAATGGAAAAGTATATATATAATCTTTCAAAGCATAGGTGCTCAGACCATGTAATTACATGCGATAATAACGGAGGGAAACTGCCGGCAGCCATAGGGGAACTGGCACCGCGCGGATTTCCGTGTCGTCTGCGTGTCAGCATGGGGGGGTAAAAATCCCAGGACGGTCACGGTCGTGGTCGAGGCCACGTAAGGAACGGATCTCGTGAGTCGGTGGTAAGGAATGCCGGGCGGCTGCCATCTGCGGCAGCGACGGAAGCATGCGGCAAATTATACGATTATAAAAGATGGGGACGGTTCTGGCTCGAAAAACATCCCCTCATCCTGTGAAGAGGTGCAGCGGTGCGGCGCTGGAGATGACGAGGGCTTTTTAAGTGGTTATGTAAACAGATCCGGGATGCCGGCTTTGCCTTTCGAAAGGTAGTGGGAGGGGCCCAGGAGGA
>JAODJW010000078.1:23102-34584 GCA_026777045.1 Hyperopisus bebe
CTTACTGCACTCCCCCATCGTAAACACACAGACTGACAGCCAGCAGGACCTCCCTCATGGACAGCAGGGTATGGGAGTATTTGAGAAAGAGGTTTGCAGCACCACCTAGTGGATGGGGTGATAAGGCAGCTCCAGGGATAAGGCTGGGGGGGGGGGCGTGGCCAGCCTCGCTCACTGCACACTGCAGGACGCGGCGTCTGTGCAGCAGCACCGGGAGGCGGTCAGGGACTTGGGAGGGATGAGGTCCAGGTCCTCGTCGTCTGGGATCTCATCCAGCCGGTATCCGTCCTTCAGCAGCTGCCTGCTGACTTCAGGGTGGACCTGTGCGCATGTGCGTGGCGGGTGGGAGCGAGTAAAAAAAAAAAAAATAAAATGAAATAAAAACAAAAAGTAAGGGCGATGAACAGCATGACATCATCATGAACTGTCAGTAATAACCCTGGAAGATCACCAAACAGTGCAGGTTACCAAACATGTGTAAGGCCTGCAGGGTCATTATGTCTATAAAGCACTAGGAGGACCCCTAGTGATGACTATGGACACTGCATGTTGCTTAAAATGGAGTATTACAGTTTGGATGACAGGAATAACCATTAAAGGAAACTTGAGCTGTGTGTGTGTGTGTGTGTGTGTGTGTGTGTGTGTGTGGCCATGCGTATGTATGTGTCATAAATAATGTTAGAAAACTCACCTCGGATGAGGAGTACCCTGAGGAATACTGGGATTCGAGCTCGCCATCGCTGCAGACGTAAACAGGGGACGTAAATGGCTTGCAGGCTACCAGTCAAGAATAATGCACAGTGCATCCTTGGGTGGAGTTGCCTCTGTTCTCACCTGTCCGAGTCCAGCGACACCAGGGCGTCCTCGGGGTTCTGGCTGAGGGCCGTGTAGCCTTTATTAAACTTCACGTTCCTTTCAAAAGCAGAGAAAAATCGGGCTCAGACGATAATTATCCGTCACTGAGTCAGAGTACAACAGCCGACGGAACAGCCCTGGCTTAATGAATAGCCAACACCATCTTCCAAAATGCAGCATCTCACTACCTTGCAAGCTGATGGCAGAGAGAGATAAGTCACGTTCAACCTGCAGCATAATTACAGGTTCTAATCCAAGGACTGGGGCTGCCATTATACATGTGCTCAAGCGGTCCCACCTGAATTACTGGAGAGGGTGATGCATAATCCAAAGAAATCATTCAATTTTGTTTCATCCCAACAATTTCATCACCATTTCAGTATCAAAGCACAACTCAAAACAGAATGAAATGCAACAGATGCTTCCTTTCTCCAGCCACGGCTCCCAGCAGGCAGGTCTCTGGACACTTACTGCCTGTGTTTCAGGTCCTTCAGGCTGCCTACAGATCCTTCAGTGTCGCCATGCAAATCATCAAGAGACTATGGACTGATCAGCCATACGAGAACTTCCACCTTCCTGCTACTGAAAGACTCCTGGGCAACCTTGGCCTGTGCTTTGGAGGGGGGGGGGGGGGCGGCGTCACGTGGATCACCACCAAGAAACACCCTCTGATGTTAATCACCTTGGCTGCTATTCACCGGGGCTTCATCATCTTCATCATCACTAACTGACATAGAAGCTGGTATGAAGACTAGACAACAGTGGACTCAGCATCTTCAAGACCAAATTTTTGTGCTCCCCCCAGCCTGGACTAAACAGCCCAGGAAACACCCCGCTTCTCTCCCATTAAGCACATGAATAAAGCCCCCGTCTTACTCGCTCTCCTTTCCCAAATGTTTTCAGGAAGTCAAAGATAAATTCTGAGCTGTACAACAGAGATATGCACTAATCCCAATGACAAAGAAAAGAAAATCCCCTTATTAAACAAACTCATACAAAAAAAACACCATTTCAGGGCCTGCCTATAAAACAACCTGTAATTTGAATTTCATACAGACTGGGCTTTTAAACCAGCGGCTTGCAAATGCGCTCTATTCCGGCTATTGTGAGATTAATGAATTTTAAAGTACGCTGCACTATAATTTTTTTCTTAATTAACTCCTGTCACTTGCAAATGTGTAATTATTTTCCTCTCCTTTCACCACAGAAAGAAGCCATACAAGCATTACTCAAGTAAAGTTGATGGGGGCTCTGAGCTGGAATTGGCCGCTTTTAGTCAATGCACTCGGGGCGCTGCGGTTAATGCATTCATCCTGAACCGGCCCATAAAATTAAATGAGCTCAGTACGTGGTCAGCATGCCACACACCACAGATACATATTTGGGAAAACCTATGGTCCCTAAGCGGCTTCCATCAGGTTTTTTTAAGACACTGTTCAAATATTTTTCTAATGGCCAACCACAGTATGCTTTCTTAACAAAAGCCATAAAAATAAATATCTATCCGGTTCATTTTTCCATTTCATTCAGAGTCCAGATTGCTGGAGCAAACAGCTGAGTAGCAAGTATAGTAACAATTTTTAATGGAAAACAAACATTGGCTCCCCGTCCGACCGACCGACCGACAGACCGACCGACAGACCGACACGGACAGACAGAGACGGACAGACAGAGACGGACAGACAAATTCTTTTGGTTGTTACAGCAACACACACACTGTTCCCTCAAGCACTGGGTAAACATTTTCAGTAACTTTTACTACTAGTTTACGCTTGCAGCACATACCACTCTGCTACTACCGTGACACACTATCACCATGGTCACCAAGAGTAAGCAACTTGAACCCCCCTCCACCCCATGTACCTCTTGGGTCCAAGCCTGGGCTGTTGCATTATTGGTCCCCCCAATGTAAGAGCTTTCTTCTTCAAAGCCTTTCGAGCCATCTCTCTATGCTTTTCTGGGTTAAAAAAAAAAAACAAACAAAAACACAGTGATCATCAGTGAGAGGGAAATGCAGCCAGATGAGTAGGTCCGTTGATGGACAAAAAGCAAACATTTTAAAAATGTGTTCCTGTTCCTTAGGCTTTTGTTCTTTTTCCACAGAGAGGTTCATTTTACAATACATGTGTTAAATTACATTTCTATTTAGAAATAAATTTAAACAAATGGGACAAATCTGATGTGCACACCAATACTCCTTAAGATGTTAATTCAAGGATTTATTTCGGTCACTAAACACCTGGCTGGTACGACTACAATGGCCATTCCACGTTCATTCATTCCTGCGTGATGTGTCGGGCTGCTGTTGCTTGGGAGAGCTGCGTCGGCGTGAGTGTGCAAACCGTACGGAAACTCACACACATTCCCACACTCACGCAGTTTCTGGTGAATGGGTGGAGCTCGGGACATGATGTACGGACCACGCTTCTCCACAGGCCTCAAGCCCGCCTCTGCACCTTTAGCTTCACCACCATCGCTGCCATTGGGACCCTTAAGAACAGAATTCGTGGGGAGAAATGGGGAGTGGCGGGGGGGTGCTGTTGAAGATAATCCATCATGGGAGGTGACTCTACCAACCTTGGCCAATTACCCATGGAACGGGAAGGGGGGGGGGGGCAGTACAGAACGGAAAACGGGGCCAAGCTTTAGCACCTAACTCCATGTTGTGTTGGTGCCTATCATGGACACTGACGTGGCTGACATGGACGCCGTGCCAGTTTATTCAGTCCATATTTGTATTAGGGCACCCACACTTGCCAGTGTTAGTGTTGCATTGTTTAACTCTCAGCAGCACAAGGCTGTGATAAAGAAACTGGACTGGCCTCTTCATGCATTTTAATATTTAGCAATTCACAATCGGAGCCATGCTTAACCCCTGTGTAGGGACATGAGGGAACATGTTCCCCCAGCAACGTTTACATAATTTCTTCGTATTTGAAACATCATGTATTCCACTTGAAAAAATGAGACTTTTCATACTTGGAGAAGGGTTACCTAATCACCTAAAAGTTTGAAATTTTCATGTTCTTTCTGTTAACATCAAAAACGACACCTAAACCCCCTTTGCACTGGTGCAAAGGGTTTGCTCAAGGGAACTTATACAAAAATGTTGAGGGCAGAAGGAATAATGATTGGTTCAGAGAGACAACCAATCAGATTGTAGAGGAGGTGGGTTCAAGCAACTAGAGTAATTGGGACCAACCAATCAGATGTTTTGGTCCCACCTCCTAGTTGCTTGGACCCACCTCCTCTACAATTTGATTTGTTCAGAGAGACAACCAATCACTGTTCCTTCTGCCGTAAGAATATTTTTGTGTAAGTAAAACTCTCACAAACAAGGGGTTTAGAATCTTATCAGGACACAAGTTAATGTACATAGTACTCTATTTATAAATACTATTATGTCTATTTTATATCTGTGTGGTCAGATATGTAAAAACAGACACCTCACTCTGGAAGGAACAGCTATTTAAAACGTTTTTAAACGTTTTTCTGAACATTTTCAGAGCAAAGTTATAATGCTTATAATGCTTATATAATGCTATAATGCTTAAATTTTATTACAGTCTTTTAATATTATATATATATATATATATATATATATAATATTAAAAGACTGTAATAAAATTAAAATATATTACTTATGCATTTTAACTGGGTTCTTTAAAATAAGTCCGAATATTCACTACACGTGTGCAGTTGAGTCTGACTGAAGAGAACTAAGCATTTCGTTAAACAATTGCAATCAAAAACAATAACAAGCAAGACAGTACGCAAATCATGACTCTCAAGTACAACAGCAATCCAACTGTTAAGTATAATTACTGATACCTTTTGTATGAAAACAAATGAACAAAAATTCACTGTTATACCACTTTCCTTAAAAAGGGGGGGACGACAATCAAGGCAGCAACTACTACATGGTTTTACAAAAAAAAAAAAAAAAAACATCTGACTGCGCTTTGCAACTGATACCCCAAAAAACCCATAACAAGCAGTGAGCAGTGCTAGACGTTCCATTTATGGACCATAAAGAGAATCCAATTACCAACTTTACTCCGGTATTTATAGCTGTTTTTAGGAGGCACATGTTTACAACTGACAGACAGTAGATGTAGATATGCCACAGATTGCTGGTATTACCAGGCTTGAGCTATCGTTACAATCACATGATCAGCAGCTATGGGGCAGGTTCATAGTTACTGGCACAACACGAATACTACGGCTTCAAACACCGATTTTAATGTAATAGCAGAACATTCTGGTAGTGTAAAGTTGGGATTTTCAGAATAAACGGGCTAATATGAATCAAAGTTGCCCGAACAGTTAGCTAGCGGCTAGCATGACGTACCGATACAACTTGGGATTCGGGCAAAGCAGCCAGCGTATCCCTTTCCTGTTCCTCCATCTTCGCATTAGCTGGTTACTTCAGAAAAAAGTATCTGGGTGCGATCATATTTTCCCCGTCCAAGCAGACTATTAACTACATTCCACGATACCTGCTAACTAGCCAGCACAGACCGAGTGGTAACTATTTACTTCACTTTAGTTTAGCGGAGGAGCCAATCAGACTGGAAAACAGCCGTCGCCTCTTACGTCAGTCCGTTTCCGTTTCCGGTCCCACGTCGTGCCATTGACCTGTCACGAGGCAGTGCAGGGTTACAGGTCAAACCCAAAAAAAAAAAACAGATATTTCATAGCGTAAGGCTAGTAGAGGTGTTCCCAAAACATGGGATCCAGGTGGCATTGGCTAGCTGACCGCAGATGGCGAGACGGGATACAGATATACATACAGTGCACGTTAGATGTTGGTCATAGATGACATGAGGTTTTTTTTGGAAAATGAGAGTATAGCCGCATTTAAGTTTGAAACATGAATGAGATCATAATACTGAAGTGTTACATACTCAGTACAGTAAATGTAGCTACACTATAATGTATCATTATTGCTAACATTGTCCACAATTTATTACCTGTAGCTGTTGCACAACAAAATGCCAACTATTTTGTCTCAAAAAGGTAGCACTATATCAGTTAAGTTTGTAACATAGGTACTAAATCTAGAAGCCACATGAATTATATGTGACATTGGAATCCTGCACTTTAATAACTACAGGCAATATGAAAAAAGTGCTTATGCTTTAAAGCCACAAAAACTATTTTACATTTGCTCATTTCCATGTTTAATGGTATAGAAATTTACACAAGATCATCTGACAAAAAAATCCCTAAAAGTTTATATGGTTTTCTACCCTATGAATAGCAGTGTGCAGTTAAGTTTTATTCATCTCCAGTAAGAATGACAGTCAAGGATAATATTCATATGAGGTTTCTAATAGACTCTTACCCTATCAAACATGGATGCATTTTGCACATGTAATGTGCAATCGTCATTAATAAAAAGATGCACAAATGCAGTTCAATAAGGATATAGCCCAAATCATTCAAGAATTTTTATAATTTATTATGTCCATCATTTTTACAGAAAATATGAGAGAAAGGCAAATTAAATAAAACGCAAACAAGTGTAACATGCAAAAACCAGACGGCAGCTTTTCTCCCAGCTACAAAAGTCACTTGTGAAACCTGGATGAGTTAAGAAAAAAAGAGACACCTTAGTTACACATCACCAAGGAAACCAAGGGCTTCGGTTACAAATTAAAATGCTTATGAAAATAGAAGAATCCCAGATCTTTTAAATAATAATGACCATTCTACCGAGTTTCTATTGAAAGCAAGGAAGTGCACGCCGGCCAGCTCAGTTGGACCACTCATGACAGCTGGACTGCGTATGTTGCTACCCACCCCATGCTGATGCTCTACAGCTTGTCCAGACCAAGCTCCTCAGGTGTTGAGATTCCAAGCTCGTCAAGAGTAGGCTGCAGCTCTTGAATCACGTAGGGGTAGATATCTTTATGAGGGCCTGATTTGTCCTAAGCAGAAAAAGGTAACAGCTCCTAGTTTACTCTCTGCAAAAATAACATCTAATATGTAGACAGATATGACATTTCAGGCACAAATTCTGAGTTGAACATTTGGAGAGAACTAAGCTATCTTCTAAATTTCTCAGCTATGTGATATTCACCAAAGCAAAATGATATGGGTGCACAGAGAGTCAGATTCTCCAGTTACCAAGGGTTTAGATTACCAGATTTGAGAAGGTGTGATGTACTTCCACAAGACTTCTTACTTACGAAATATAATAAATACAGAAATGTTGGGGAAGAGGTCCAACTAAAGAAGCCATATGAATGGAGCTCCGAAAATGTGGAATGATCTGCCCTTGCACATTAGACAGGCTTCTTCTCTGTCTGTTTTTAAATCTCACTTGAAAACCCATCTCTTTTCTTTGGCTTTCGAACCCCTTATGAGATGTTGATTTTAGTTTATTTTTATTTGATGGTATATTATCTTATTTGTATTATTTTCTGAACTTTTATTTACCTAATTATTTTATTTACCTAATACCTATGTACAGCACTTTGGGCCTGTGTTGTTTTAAGGTGTTTTATAAATAAAGTTGGTATGGTATGGTACATACTGAAGAGAAACTAAGGATCTGATGTTATAGCTATAATACAGCTGTTAAATCCTGAGATCCTGATGTTTTGAAAAGACCTATAATAAGTGATGTCACCACAAAACAGGGATTCAGCCAAAGATACAAGAGCATGCATACTATGAGGCTGGATAGGTAAAAAGGAGGACATTGCTCCACTCGATGACCAAAAGCAAACTCCTATTACCTTAACAACCTCAAGGATACGAATGGCACTCGCCATGTCGTCCAGTCTACGGCAGGCTCTGAGGGCAGAGTCCAGAATCTTTGGTTCAGGTACCAGGTCATAGCCAACCAAAGTGTTCAGTCCTGGAATGAGCAAAAGCACTGGGTAATGGTAAACCTAATAACATTTACAATTTTAATTATATGAATAGGTGGAAAGATTGTTATAATTGTTAGTTAATAAGCAAGAATTCCTTGAGGACAAAATTAAAGTGACAGTATTTTGAAAAACACTTGTTTTATTTTTAACCTTCACATGACAAATGCAGTTTGTTTTTGCTCCTCCTCTATTAACTACTGAAAGACTTTGGTCACCATGCAACATGGGTCATGAAACAGACACGGACACCTTCCTCACCTTTCCTCAGCTCCCAGTGGTCAATGTCCGGTTTGTTGAAGTAGGTAACCCAGCGAGCATCGAATTCCTCCTCTGTCTCCTGTCTGCCATGTGAGTAGCATCTAGAGGCCAAAGGAGCTGCAGATGGGTTTTTTATTACTGTTGTGTCAGTCTGAATTATACTAGCATCTACAGTACTGTTCTCTCTGAGCTGAAAAGCAAGAAACACTGGGTGCTCTGAAGGCACAAGTGTATTTGTGCCCACAGAGGAAAATGACAAATTTTATTTACAGGTGTTCAGCAATGGAATTTTGCAAGATGAGAGCAACTAAGACATTGTACAAATACAATACACAACTTAAATAAATATTGCAAAACTTACAACAAAGCCAAAGCTTTCATAATACAGCTGTTAGATCGTCGCAAAACAGTTATACAGTTAAGTAATCTGCCTTTCAGATAAAAAAATAAATGAAATGGATCAGTTCTTTTAAATCCTTTAGTACGATACACGCACCAGACAGAGGACATTGATTATACCCAAATACACCTAAATTTATCAGACAATATATTTAAACAACGCTTTTTATATTTTTCTCGGTTAAAGTTACGTTTTAAAATCACACTAACTCGATAACAAGTTTTTCTTGATTTAATTAACCTAGAGGTCAATGTCAAACGCCAGTATGAAGCGGCCGGCTGAATGGCGCCCTCCCAGTCGTGCCCAAGGACACTTACCTGCCGAAGAATAATACCACACATCCCTAACCGCGGCGAACCAGCGCGTATCTGCATGTGTGCTGCTTATCTAGCAAAACTCTAACCGCAACCAAGAGCTGGCGAAGCCGTGCCAGCACACAAGCTGACATTTCAGGTGCCATAAAAATATCTGTGTGCAGGAAACGCAACGTTCCGACATTTAAAAGGCTAATTAAATGGACAGGTAAAGCGGACCTTAGACGCAATAACAACTGTTGACACATGCGTTTATTTCGCTACCTCTACCACTTACTGCAAATGTAATACCAGCTCACGGCACCTGGGAAGCTCTTAATTCGTTTTCTGTAACTAAATGGTCCATCACCCAATTTGGTGACATTTCATTTCATGTCATTCCCCGCACGCCACTGTATAACAACCACCAGCCACGGTTGACCTCCGCCGAGTTAGCAGCTACGATCGTCCGCTTCCTGCACTAGGAAACCCAGCCAAACCGTCACACAGCTAACCACCCACCGACAGAAGCAGGTCGCGATACCAGCACACCCCGGAGTCCGGAGACAGAGAGTCGAAGTGCCGCCCGGAACATGGTGCCTTCCACCAAGAGGACCCGAGCCATGGAGTTCTGACACAGAATCACTGCGCCTGCGCGGCACGAGACCGCGCGAGATGCTGCGAACAGTTCCGGTGTGTGCTGTGCGCATGGGTCTGCGTGCTAGAGTGAGGTATGTAGACGTGTTTTCATTTCTCCCACATTAAACCTATGCAAATCAGCTTATTGATTATTTTCATAAAGTGCTTTCGGCTAAATGGTACAGCTGTCAACAGTAAAAAAGAGGGCACCAGAAGAAGAAAAAGTACAAGCCATCATCGACTTTGTTCTAGAAAAGTTCACAAAAAATTACACAATAATTATGGCTACGATTAATGTATGATTTATGGGCAATACTAAAACTATAGTTGCTTCACATGCGTTTGGGTAAACTTATTATCGACGTCGCTCACCTGAAGAAAATGGGGTGGACATCAGGGGCCTGAATCGGGCGGGGGCTGATACCACCCGGTCCCCCATTGGCCCCGCCTTTGGCTTTTACCACAGTGTAAACAGATGGCCATGAAGTGAAGTAATATCAATACCAACGCAGACTATATTTTCAAGATATCCTACTGATATTTATCTTACTGGTATGGTTTTCTGATTTCCTGGCACGTCACACAAGCGTGCTCAGATTGTGTATGGGTATTCCTTGCACTATACCCTATATATTGGCTAATCAGTAATGGCGAATTGATGAATGGATGAAGTTTACTTTATTTCCAAATACTTGGTGACAGTAAAATGCAGTCAATTTATACAGTGTTTATGCTGGTAGTTGCTGCTGTTGGTAGCATCTTATATCCTGTGTGCGTATCTCGCGCAGTTTAAAAAGCTTGAGTGTTTCAAATGAAAGAGGATGAATAGAAAATAAAAGAAATCTATACTGGGTCTATAAAATCAATTTAAGCAATCATCACATATCTGCCATTTTTAAGTCTGTTACTTTTTGTTGTTTTGCCTCAGTGCACATTGTATTATTTTGAAATTAGGAATGAATAACTTCAGTTTTCATAATTTACATAGAGATCCGTACAGTGGTGATATTCCCTTTAGCCAGCAGGTGTCAGCATTGTCAGAGAAGTCAAGCGCAGATTTGTAATGAGGAATTTGCTTTTTCTGGGTGGCAGAGTGTCCGCGTGGGTGTCCTCCGGGAATTTTAGTTTTGGAGGACTGACCTCTCTATATTTCCCTTAGTGCCTGTGTTGGTGTGCCCTGCAAAGGACTGGAATCCTATCCAGGGTGTCTCACACTCTTTGCTTCCGGAGCTAGGCTGCAGACTGACAACAATCCTATATTTGAGAGATGGATTGCACTTTGTGAAGCAGTATTCACAAACTAGCACATAGTAACTTTAATAATAATAATAGTATGGTGGCATAATCAAATAAGTTTCATTTTATAATGTATAGTGGCCACTTTATTAGGTACACCTACTCACTAATGCAAATGGCGTGCTGCTCCAAACAGCAGATCAAGTTGCTCCCTCTGAACACATACAGCATGCACTCAGTTTAAAGAGGTGCCCTTACTGTTTACTGTTTTCTGGACTAGCTGATGGCATTCCTGATGTAAGCGACTTTGATCACGGTGTGATTGTTGGTGCCACACGTGGTGGTTCAGTCATCTCAGAAACAACCATCCTCCTGGGATTTTTACCTATTGCATGGTCTGTAGTTTACAGAGGATGGTGTGACGGACAGAAAAGGCATCCAATCAGTGGCAGGTCTGCAGGTGAAAATACTTGGCTAACGGGAGAGGTCGACCAGACCTGGTTAAGTTAGCACAGAAGGCACACGGTTTCTATGAAAGCACTTTTCTACCTTTGATGTAGGCAGAAGTGGGTCCTACGTGATACAAACTAGGCATTCTTAATAAAGGAGCCACTGTAAGTGTACATTACAGGTTATACCTATGCAGGGGTGGATCTAAGGAGTGGCTGCAGCCACCCCCCCCCCCCAAGTAAATACATGGTCACCTCAATTGCTACCTCTCACCAAAAAATAAAAATGATATATGGAGCATTTCATTTCACTTTGTAAACCAGGGCTGCCTAACCTGCCAACCGTGTCGTGTCTCCAGCTCAGTCGGCGGATGATTAATGGATAATACTCTTCCAGTTGATCATGATTGGAGGGGGGACCCCAGGATCCCCACCCCTGTTGGCATAATATACCAACCCCCCCCCCCC